>CM043707.1:30181527-30465405 GCA_023969325.1 Oryzias curvinotus
TATTTCAATGGATTTACTTTGAAATCCCACAATCCTTGAAACTTGAGTTTGGTACATCACCAGGTGGGACACTATCAGTGAAGAAGTGAAAAAGACTCTGTGGAAACTAGGAGTTTTCATTTTACAGCCCTTGTCAACATATGGCTGACTGACTGCTTGTAATAACATATTTCAATTGGATTTTATTTTGAAATTCCACATCAGATTCTTCTGAAACTCATGTCTGGACCCATCAACAGGTGGGATACTATCAGTGAGAAGTGAAATGACCTCTGTGGAAACTAGGAGTTTTCATTTTACAGCTTCAGTCAACATATGGCGATAATGCTGTAATAACATATTTCAATTGGATTTTATTTTGAAATTCCACATCAGATCCATCTGAAACTTGGTCTGGCCCATCACCAGGTGGGACACTATCAGTGAGAAGTGAAAAGACTCTGTGGAAACTAGGAGTTTTCATTTACAGCCTTGTCAACATATGGTGATGATGCTGTAATAACATATTTCAATTGGATTTTATTTTGAAATTCCACATCAGATTCTTCTGAAACTCATTCTGGAACATCAACAGGTGGGATACTATCAGTGAGAAGTGAAATGACTGTGGAAACTAGGAGTTTTCATTTTACAGCTTTGTCAACATATGGCGATAATGCTGTAATAACATATTTCAATTGGATTTTATTTTGAAATTCCACATCAGATCCATCTGAAACTTGGTCTGGCCCATCACCAGGTGGGACACTATCAGTGAGGAGTGAAATGACTCTGTGGAAACTAGCAGTTTTCATTTTACAGCTTTGACAACATATGGTGATAACGCTGTAATAACTTATTTCAATTGAGTTTTATTTTGAAATTCTCACATCAGATCCATCTGAAACTTTTTATGACCTCACCAGGTGGGGCACTATCAGTGAGAAGTGAAATGACTCTGTGAAAACTATGAGTTTTCATTTTACAGCCTTGTCAACATATGGTGATAATGCTGTAATAACATATTTCAATTGGATTTTAGTTTGAAATTCCACATCAGACCGATATGAAACTTAGTCTGGGACATCACCAGGTGGGATACTATCAGTGAGAAGTGAAATGACTCTGTGGAAACTAGGAGTTTTCATTTTACAGCTTTGACAACATATGGCGACGATGCTGTAATAACATATTTCAATTGGATTTTACTTTGAAATTCCACATCAGATCCTTCTGAAACTTATGTTGTGACATCACCAGGTGGGACACTATCAGTGAGAAGTGAAATGAGTCTGTGGAAACTAGGAGTTTTCATTTTACAGCTTGGTCAACATATGGCGACGACGCTGTAATAACATATTTCAATTGGATTTTATTTTGAAATTCCACATCAGAGTCTTCTGAAACTTGGTCTGACCCATCAACAGGTGGGACACTATCAGTGAGAAGTGAAATGACTCTGTGGAAACTAGGAGTTTTCATTTTACAGCTCAGTCAACATATGGCGATAATGCAGTAATAACATATTTCAATTGGATTTTATTTTGAAATTCCACATCAGATCCATCTGAAACTTGGTCTGGCCCATCACCAGGTGAGACACTATCAGTGAGAAGTGAAATGACTCTGTGGAAACTAGGAGTTTTCATTTTACAGCCTTGTCAACATATGGCAATATTACATTCATATCTGATTTCAATTGGGTTTTATTTTGAAATTCCACATCAGATCCTTCTGAAACTTATGTTGTGACATCACCAGGTGGGACACTATCAGTGAGAAGTGAAATGACTCTGTGGAAACTAGGAGTTTTCATTTTACAGCTTGGTCAACATATGGCAATGCCGCTGTAATAACATGTTTCAATTGGATTTTATTTTGAAATTCCACATCAGATCCAGCTGAAACTTAGTCTGGGACATCACCAGGTGGGACACTATCAGTGAGAAGTGAAATGACTCTTTGGAAACTAGGAGTTTTCATTTTACAGCTTAGTCAACATATGGCGATAATGCTGTAATAACATATTTCAATTGGATTTTATTTTGAAATTCCACATCAGATCGATCTGAAACTTAGTCTGGGACATCACCAGGTGGGACACTATCAGTGAGAAGTGAAATTACTCTGTGGAAACTAGGAGTTTTCATTTTACAGCTTAGTCAACATATGGCGATAATGCTGTAATAACATATTTCAATTGGATTTTATTTTGAAATTCCACATCAGATCCTTCTGAAACTTGGTTTGGCCCATCAACAGGTGGGACACTATCAGTGAGAAGTGAAATGAGTCTGTGGAAACTAGGAGTTTTCATTTTACAGCTCAGTCAACATATGGCGATAATGCTGTAATAACATATTTCAATTGGATTTTATTTTGAAATTCCACATCAGATCCATCTGAAACTTGGTCTGGCCCATCACCAGGTGGGACACTATCAGTGAGAAGTGAAATGACTCTGTGGAAACTAGGAGTTTTCATTTTACAGCCTTGTCAACATATGGCAATATTACATTCATATCTGATTTCAATTGGGTTTTATTTTGAAATTCCACATCAGATCCTTCTGAAACTTATGTTGTGACATCACCAGGTGGGACACTATCAGTGAGAAGTGAAATGACTCTGTGGAAACTAGGAGTTTTCATTTTACAGCTTGGTCAACATATGGCAACGACGCTGTAATAACATGTTTCAATTGGATTTTATTTTGAAATTCCACATCAGATCCAGCTGAAACTTAGTCTGGGACATCACCAGGTGGGACACTATCAGTGAGAAGTGAAATGACTCTGTGGAAACTAGGAGTTTTCATTTTACAGCTTAGTCAACATATGGCGATAATGCTGTAATAACATATTTCAATTGGATTTTATTTTGAAATTCCACATCAGATCGATCTGAAACTTAGTCTGGGACATCACCAGGTGGGACACTATCAGTGAGAAGTGAAATTACTCTGTGGAAACTAGGAGTTTTCATTTTACAGCTTAGTCAACATATGGCGATAATGCTGTAATAACATATTTCAATTGGATTTTATTTTGAAATTCCACATCAGATCCTTCTGAAACTTGGTTTGGCCCATCAACAGGTGGGACACTATCAGTGAGAAGTGAAATGAGTCTGTGGAAACTAGGAGTTTTCATTTTACAGCTCAGTCAACATATGGCGATAATGCTGTAATAACATATTTCAATTGGATTTTATTTTGAAATTCCACATCAGATCCATCTGAAACTTGGTCTGGCCCATCACCAGGTGGGACACTATCAGTGAGAAGTGAAAAGACTCTGTGGAAACTAGGAGTTTTCATTTTACAGCCTTGTCAACATATGGTGATGATGCTGTAATAACATATTTCAATTGGATTTTATTTTGAAATTCCACATCAGATTCTTCTGAAACTCATTCTGGAACATCAACAGGTGGGATACTATCAGTGAGAAGTGAAATGACTGTGGAAACTAGGAGTTTTCATTTTACAGCTTTGTCAACATATGGCGATAATGCTGTAATAACATATTTCAATTGGATTTTATTTTGAAATTCCACATCAGATCCTTCTGAAACTTGGTTTGGCCCATCAACAGGTGGGACACTATCAGTGAGAAGTGAAATGACTCGGTGGAAACTAGGAGTTTTCATTTTACAGCTCAGTCAACATATGGCGATAATGCTGTAATAACATATTTCAATTGGATTTTATTTTGAAATTCCACATCAGATCCATCTGAAACTTGGTCTGGCCCATCACCAGGTGGGACACTATCAGTGAGAAGTGAAAAGACTCTGTGGAAACTAGGAGTTTTCATTTTACAGCCTTGTCAACATATGGTGATGATGCTGTAATAACATATTTCAATTGGATTTTATTTTGAAATTCCACATCAGATTCTTCTGAAACTCATTCTGGAACATCAACAGGTGGGATACTATCAGTGAGAAGTGAAATGACTGTGGAAACTAGGAGTTTTCATTTTACAGCTTTGACAACATATGGTGATAACGCTGTAATAACTTATTTCAATTGAGTTTTATTTTGAAATTCTACATCAGATCCATCTGAAACTTTTTTATGACCTCACCAGGTGGGGCACTATCAGTGAGAAGTGAAATGACTCTGTGAAAACTAGGAGTTTTCATTTTACAGCCTTGTCAACATATGGCGATAATGCTGTAATAACATATTTCAATTGGATTTTACTTTGAAATTCCACATCAGTTCCTTCTGAAACTTATGTTGTGACATCACCAGGTGGGATACTATCAGTGAGAAGTGAAATGACTCTGTGGAAACTAGGAGTTTTCATTTTACAGCTTGGTCAACATATGGCGATGACGCTGTAATAACATATTTCAATTGGATTTTATTTTGCAATTACACATCAGACCGTTATGAAACTTAGTCTGGGACATCACCAGGTGGGATACTATCAGTGAGAAGTGAAATGACTCTGTGGAAACTAGGAGTTTTCATTTTACAGCTTGGTCAACATATGGCGACGACGCTGTAATAACATATTTCAATTGGATTTTATTTTGAAATTCCACATCAGACCGATATGAAACTTAGTCTGGGACATCACCAGGTGAGACACTATCAGTGAGAAGGGAAATGACTCTGTGGAAACTAGGAGTTTTCATTTTACAGCTTTGACAACATATGGCGACGATGCTGTAATAACATATTTCAATTAGATTTTACTTTGAAATTCCACATCAGATCCTTCTGAAACTTATGTTGTGACATCACCAGGTGGGACACTATCAGTGAGAAGTGAAATGAGTCTGTGGAAACTAGGAGTTTTCATTTTACAGCTTGGTCAACATATGGCGACGATGCTGTAATAACATATTTCAATTGGATTTTATTTTGAAATTCCACATCAGATTCTTCTGAAACTTGGTCTGACCCATCAACAGGTGGGACACTATCAGTGAGAAGTGAAATGACTCTGTGGAAACTAGGAGTTTTCATTTTACAGCTCAGTCAACATATGGCGATAATGCTGTAATAACATATTTCAATTGGATTTTATTTTGAAATTCCACATCAGATCCATCTGAAACTTGGTCTGGCCCATCACCAGATGAGACACTATCAGTGAGGAGTGAAATGACTCTGTGGAAACTAGGAGTTTTCATTTTACAGCCTTGTCAACATATGGCAATATTACATTCATATCTGATTTCAATTGGGTTTTATTTTGAAATTCCACATCAGATCCTTCTGAAACTTATGTTGTGACATCACCAGGTGGGACACTATCAGTGAGAAGTGAAATGACTCTGTGGAAACTAGGAGTTTTCATTTTACAGCTTGGTCAACATATGGCAACGACGCTGTAATAACATGTTTCAATTGGATTTTATTTTGAAATTCCACATCAGATCCAGCTGAAACTTAGTCTGGGACATCACCAGGTGGGACACTATCAGTGAGAAGTGAAATGACTCTGTGGAAACTAGGAGTTTTCATTTTACAGCTTAGTCAACATATGGCGATAATGCTGTAATAACATATTTCAATTGGATTTTATTTTGAAATTCCACATCAGATCGATCTGAAACTTAGTCTGGGACATCACCAGGTGGGACACTATCAGTGAGAAGTGAAATTACTCTGTGGAAACTAGGAGTTTTCATTTTACAGCTTAGTCAACATATGGCGATAATGCTGTAATAACATATTTCAATTGGATTTTATTTGAAATTCCACATCAGATCCTTCTGAAACTTGGTTTGGCCCATCAACAGGTGGGACACTATCAGTGAGAAGTGAAATGAGTCTGTGGAAACTAGGAGTTTTCATTTTACAGCTCAGTCAACATATGGCGATAATGCTGTAATAACATATTTCAATTGGATTTTATTTTGAAATTCCACATCAGATCCATCTGAAACTTGGTCTGGCCCATCACCAGGTGGGACACTATCAGTGAGAAGTGAAAAGACTCTGTGGAAACTAGGAGTTTTCATTTTACAGCCTTGTCAACATATGGTGATGATGCTGTAATAACATATTTCAATTGGATTTTATTTTGAAATTCCACATCAGATTCTTCTGAAACTCATTCTGGAACATCAACAGGTGGGATACTATCAGTGAGAAGTGAAATGACTGTGGAAACTAGGAGTTTTCATTTTACAGCTTTGTCAACATATGGCGACGACGCTGTAATAACATATTTCAATTGGATTTTATTTTGAAATTCCACATCAGATCCTTCTGAAACTTGGTTTGGCCCATCAACAGGTGGGACACTATCAGTGAGAAGAGAAATGACTCTGTGGAAACTAGGAGTTTTCATTTTACAGCTCAGTCAACATATGGCGATAATGCTGTAATAACATATTTCAATTGGATTTTATTTTGAAATTCCACATCAGATCCATCTGAAACTTGGTCTGGCCCATCACCAGGTGGGACACTATCAGTGAGGAGTGAAATGACTCTGTGGAAACTAGCAGTTTTCATTTTACAGCTTTGACAACATATGGTGATAACGCTGTAATAACTTATTTCAATTGAGTTTTATTTTGAAATTCTACATCAGATCCATCTGAAACTTTTTTATGACCTCACCAGGTGGGGCACTATCAGTGAGAAGTGAAATGACTCTGTGAAAACTAGGAGTTTTCATTTTACAGCCTTGTCAACATATGGCGATAATGCTGTAATAACATATTTCAATTGGATTTTACTTTGAAATTCCACATCAGATCCTTCTGAAACTTATGTTGTGACATCACCAGGTGGGATACTATCAGTGAGAAGTGAAATGACTCTGTGGAAACTAGGAGTTTTCATTTTACAGCTTGGTCAACATATGGCGATGACGCTGTAATAACATATTTCAATTGGATTTTATTTTGAAATTACACATCAGACCGTTATGAAACTTAGTCTGGGACATCACCAGGTGAGACACTATTAGCGAGAAGTGAAATGACTCTGTGGAAACTAGGAGTTTTCATTTTACAGCTTGGTCAACATATGGCGACGACGCTGTAATAACATATTTCAATTGGATTTTATTTTGAAATTCCACATCAGACCGATATGAAACTTTGTCTGGGACATCACCAGGTGAGACACTATCAGTGAGAAGGGAAATGACTCTGTGGAAACTAGGAGTTTTCATTTTACAGCTTGATCAACATATGGCGACGATGCTGTAATAACATATTTCAATTGGATTTTATTTTGAAATTCCACATCAGATTCTTCTGAAACTTGGTCTGACCCATCAACAGGTGGGACACTATCAGTGAGAAGTGAAATGACTCTGTGGAAACTAGGAGTTTTCATTTTACAGCTCAGTCAACATATGGCGATAATGCTGTAATAACATATTTCAATTGGATTTTATTTTGAAATTCCACATCAGACCGATATGAAACTTAGTCTGGGACATCACCAGGTGAGACACTATCAGTGAGAAGGGAAATGACTCTGTGGAAACTAGGAGTTTTCATTTTACAGCTTGGTCAACATATGGCGACGATGCTGTAATAACATATTTCAATTGGATTTTATTTTGAAATTCCACATCAGATTCTTCTGAAACTTGGTCTGACCCATCAACAGGTGGGACACTATCAGTGAGAAGTGAAATGACTCTGTGGAAACTAGGAGTTTTCATTTTACAGCTCAGTCAACATATGGCGATAATGCTGTAATAACATATTTCAATTGGATTTTATTTTGAAATTCCACATCAGACCGATATGAAACTTAGTCTGGGACATCACCAGGTGAGACACTATTAGCGAGAAGTGAAATGACTCTGTGGAAACTAGGAGTTTTCATTTTACAGCCTTGTCAACATATGGCAATATTACATTCATATCTGATTTCTATTGGGTTTTATTTTGAAATTCCACATCAGATCCTTCTGAAACTTATGTTGTGACATCACCAGGTGGGACACTATCAGTGAGAAGTGAAATGACTCTGTGGAAACTAGCAGTTTTGTTCCTAAACATAATTGAACATTATAGTAAATTCTCTTCAATATGTGATTTTAATTTGGTCTTTAATTGATAATTTAACTGAAACATATAATTAAATATACACATATAAATATATAGTTATTGTAAATAGTATATACATATGAGTATAATGACAGTTCTTACTCTTTGCATTTACCCGAAGGAAGGCTTTCTAGCTGTTACCGCAATGTATGTAAAAAAGCGGCACACCCTATTTGAGAGAGGGCTCACTTGACAGCCGCTCGACGAGAGAGGGCTGGCTTGACACCAGTGCAAAACCCGTGAAGTAGAAACCTTTATTTTTTTCAAAACTATTATTATACAATAAATACTGTATTATAAATTAAAAAGAAAGAACAAACCATTTACAGGCTCAAGCATTTGTTTCACAAATAAAAGTACTTTAGAAACGTTTTTTTAGACAAATAACTTCTGTACTGTACTGTCAAATAATAATTTTAATAATCAATGTGAGCAGAAGGCTTGAAATCGCGGAGATTAGCCCTGCCCACCGCGACCCGCGTGATTAGATGAAACGGGAGAAAATGTAAAATTATTATGAAAAAAATACAAAGTACAGTGGGACAAATAGTGACTCAGGTGTTGCAGCCGCTGCATCCTGACTCCGCTCTGCAGTGTTTTCTCCTTTTGAAGCCCGCGGTGCAGGTGTGTTTGTTTGTTCGGGAGAAGAACACAGTGATAGGCAGTTGTTGTCGCTCTTTTTTCTGCTTTGCAAAAAGATCCATATACACTGACATGCCACCATCAAGAGAATTTGCTGTTTTACGTACGTGCACATATTAAACTGCAACGTTATTGACGCACAGGTAGAGAAGAAGCGGAGTGATTTTTTAGCCAATCAGAATGCAGAACACAATGCCCGATGCAAATCCGTGAAGTAGCGAAACCGTGAAAAGTAAACCGTGTTATAGCAAGGGATCACTGTATATGGAAAAAAACATGTTGAAATGATATTTTAAACAAAACACGTTAACTGTTGTCAATCAAATGGTGAATAAGTTACTCAGTATGGTTCATATGTTTGTAAATATGACTGATGACGTCAGTGCCTCACCAGCCATTAACCTCAGCGCACGTCACTGGATTCATGTGAGAGATCAATTTGGTGTAGCAAAGATGGTATGGTGTTGGGTTTCAAGCAAAACCGGCACCATCAAGCAAACAGTCTGGCCAGTCTTATCAAAATCTGTTTCCACATTTTTGAACATAGCCAGACTGTATTGCTAGTTGGTAACCACAGTGATCCATCTGGGTTAGCTCTTCTTATTGCTAAGGCCCACTTTTTCCTTAAGTCTGAATCCATTGGAAACCTGCAAGAAAAGTTCAGTCACTGAGTCAGAAATGTATAAATCTATATTACTATAATAGCCTAGTCCTAGTATACCGTATATAGGTTTAACACAATAAAGTTTACATTTATGTCGACAGCAAATTATACGTACATCATGCAGCATGTTGATAATAGCCCTGCAGCATCATGAATGTCAACATGTGTACGATTAATAAGGCCCCTGCAGCATTAAAATAAAATAAAAATTATAGTACTTACCTATAAATGTTATGCCTTCCTCCTACATGGACTAATTTCTACGATTTTGGCAGTTGAAACCCAAACAATGAACTGGCATTTTACAAAAAATGTGTTCACATGGATGCAGTGCTGCAGTAACTTGACCTCACCAAGATGGCGGTGCTCTCCTCCTGAAGAATCAAGTGTGTTCCTCGAGCGTATAATCAGTGGGTCCACGCATTCTCCGGGTCTGTCTGGTCTAACTCCTATCATTCTTAGAATTAGAAAAGCCCAGAAGCTCTGGATTTGGGAGATAAATCTCCCCCCCCCCCCTCATCTGAGATGAAAACTGGTTAGTTCTGACTCTGAACGTAAATAAAGGAATAATATTGAATCTATTGTAGAATCTGAAGGTTTAGATGAAAAACTCCAAACGTCAGAGTTCTCTTCAGGGTTGAGCTGTTTCTGAAAAGATCAGAATGTTGACAATCATGAAGTTCCCAGAATTCTTCATGTCAGAATACTCACTGCTCAAAGTATTCAGATACGCCTCAAACTTTCTTCTTGTTCCTGAGCCCACAGAGACATGGAGCAGCATCTTCATCAGTGATGTTTGTGATGAGCAGAGAGCAGTCAGTGCTCACTCTGAACTCTGGACAACACTTCCATTGTGGACTTCCTGGTCTCAGTGCTTCATCTGGATCTGTCTGGTTCAGCCATGTAACATCAGAGCACGAGGAAGAGGAGGATGTAGTTCTACAAGGACGTCATCTCCAGCTCTGTGATGAAGATGTTTAGTTTGTTCACTGATGTCTGCAGGAGAGAAAAGAAGAAAAAGTTGAACCTTTAACACAACAGTCACTAACAAAATCACTGAAGAAACACAAGAAGATGATTATATCTGCAAAGTTTGGTTTTAATGCTCATTTTATTAAAAGATCAAATATATTAATGTTAAAAATATTTTTCATAACTGACATCAAAGTCTGGATTTTTAGACAAATTAAAAGTGACATTAATTCAATTCAGTCTTTTAATATGAAATTGTTCTTTCATTTCTGTTTTCAGTCATGGTTGATTTCCTCTTCAATGATGAATAAAGAGAAAACTGAAAATGAAGACTTTGCTTCTATTTTGTGACATTAAACCATTAAAGAGACACACAGTTTTGAAATTCCTCCAGGGAGTTTTTCTCCTCTTTCTTTAGAAACAGATCTTTTCCTCAGATCCATTCAAGAAGGTTTTCTTCATTCTACTGTGAACAGAATGAGTCAAAAAGTGTTTTTAACGGTAGAAAGGTGACACTTCTGAACTTTAAACAATCAAACATGACAAAGTCAAAGACTGACAGAACAGAATCAATTAAAGCTGTGAGTGATGGATGACCCTTCAGGTGATACTCGCCCCCCCTGCCTGCCTCTAGGAGCCACCCGCCCCCCTCTTTGCACCACCTCCCTCGCTGCCCCCTCTCTACTCACCACCGCTGTCCTTCCCACCAGTTTTTGCTGAGCTTCCACTACACACATCTAACCCCCCCCCCCCCCGCGCTTGTCAGAATCATCCAAAGAAAACATGAATATTTCAAGCACCAGTAGCTTCAGCTCCAGTTCCAATGATGAAGAAATTAATGTTCTGTTGAATGATGAAAGACGCCGGAAAAGACGCCGATTTAGGGTACATCCCATAGTTACGAGAAGAGAAGAGCATGGTGAGTTTTATCGACTGGTACAAGAGCTGAAAATGTATCATGAGCGTTTTCGGGGATATTTTAGAATGTCCGTCATTATTTCTTTGCAGCAGTGTAGACGCTACTTGGCGTCTATCTTCTTTGCTGGTATGTGTGCTCAGAAAGGCAGTGTTGTGTTTGAGCGCCCCCAAGTTGTGTTTTACTGTAACTTCAGAAGCTCCAGACACGTGAGCAAAAGCGCCATTCTCATTGGTCGAATAGTTTTTGATGCTGCGCGTCAAACCAAAAAAACGAACCCGAGGCGTTTTTTAAAAAGTGACGATTTGACGTGTGGCGTTTTTTCACGTCGGTGTACACACTCACATTGGTGCCCTTTGTTTAGTCACGAGGCGTTAAACGTCGGCGAATATCACGTGCAAAATTCGTCCCGGTGTGTACGGGCCTTAAGGCTAACGTAGCTGCATGTGGCTAAAAGTGCTACACTGTGATCAGCATCATCAACTGACTCAGAACAACACACTGCTTCCTTAGCCTTAAACTTACCGTGGTAACTAGCATAACCTGCTTTAGGAATATCATCTGCAGAAAACAACAAATGGAAAAAACCACAACAATAAATCAACAATCCACTCTCCACATCTGGTTAAATCAACAGAGAATCAAAGTCTGGAGAAATGAACATTTGTAAAACAAACTTGTTCCGTAATTATCAGATTTTTTCCTGCTGCTGAGTTTTTTTAGGTTTTCATTTCTTCTTTATTGTTCTACATTTCCTCAAGCTCCTCTAAAACTGTTGAGTGGTTGTAATGTCATTGATGTTTTTCATTTATGCTTTTCTAAAATAAACTCCAAACAGGTTCTGTCAGTAAAGTACAAACCTGCTTTAAAGAGAAGTGTTTTATTGAATTCAATAATAATTATAATAATAAAAACCTGTTTCAACAGATAATATTCTTTTATTTTTAGTTATCTTTTCTTCTGTGACGCTTGCATAACAACCAACAGAAATGAGTTCAAAGGTTTTACCTCACTTTATTTTCCTGATAGTTTGGTAAAAATAACAACAATGACATTTATAGAGAAAAGTTCAAATTAGACATTTATGATTGACAATAGTAGTTTGTTTTGTTTTATTCTGAAAATCCAGACGGAGCAAAGATTCACAGGAATCACTGACAAGAACAGAAAGTGTTTTTGTTTCTAAACTGTGGAATCATCTCATTTATAGAACACAATTCTAAAGTGAAACCCTTCCAAATGTCTGACCTGTGAGAACGTAGACGGCATCTATCTGCACTTTCTCATCGTCAGTTGAGATCCCGTCTCATTCATCCAGATGATGCGGCTTTTCTTCCAGCCATGACGTTCTTTAGAGAAAGAAGGCACATCATAGCCCTTGAAGGAGCATGTTAGGTCCACTCTTCCATGAACATCTGAAGGAGACCAACAGACTAAAGGAAAACCAAAATAGAATCAAGTTTTCAGACTATTATTTTTGTCCTTCATTGACTTTTTTAATGTGTGACAGATTGGAGGTTAGTCAGTTGAACAAAACAGGAAACTGTCAAACACTCAGTTCACCTGATTAATCAGTGATCATGAGAGACATTGATCTTTGCTGTTTATGGATTCATCAATTCAACCTATTTGCTATGTGAAAGAATGAAATGTTGTGATTTTTTCTCCCATGAGCCGACTCTCTCACATCTCTCATACTAAACATGCTTTGTCAGCAGGTTGACCTCAATGATTACATGAGTTCACATGTCAGAGTCTCTTCAGGGCGTGACCTTTGTTTGGATCAGATCAGAATGTTGACATTCATGGAGTCCCAGAATTCTTCTAGCCAGAATACTCACTGCTCAAAGTATTCAGATCCACAACGGTGACAATGTTGTTGTTGTTTCTGCGCTGACAGGCGTATTGACCAGCATCATCTTCAGTGATGGATCTGATGAGCAGAGAGCAGTCACTGCTCACACTCAGCCTTAAAGCTCTGGCTGAACTCTGGACATTTCCACTGCAGCTTATTAGTTCTGAAACGGGGTTTTCAAGTCTGTAGATGGACCAGTAAAGATCCCGGTCAGAGGATCCATCAATGTTACAAGGTAAAACGGCATCATCTCCAACTCTTTTATAGAGGATCTCAAACCTGCAGGAGAAACAAGAAGAAAGAGAAAAAGACAATCAGAATCACAAACAGAATCATTGATGAAAACTTAAAGAGACTTAAAAAACGCTTATTCTGTGTCATGATTAAAATAAAAGTGCAAAGAGGGGATTGCATTGGCTGGAAGAAGGGTTAGCATTAGGCATCTGATGGAAGACGGTAGAAGGTGGAAATATTCCTACGTAGTCCTGAGAAGCTGTGTACAATCATCAGTGTGCACAGCCGCTGTAGGTACCATAACCGTTCAGCCTGGAACTTCCATTCATGGTCCTTCCACTAGTGCTGACGTCACATCATGTGATTGGCTGTCTGTTGGTCCATTGATGTGTCAGACAGTGATTGGTCTGGATAAATTACCACACTACCATAGAAGAAGATATTATGAAGTCTGTTGTAAACAAACAGAGCTCCCACATAAAGTGAGATTGTCTTCTAAACGTGTCTTTATTATTGTTATGATTATTATTGGATGCATGTTCACTTATAGTTTTTTTAATCTGTGCTCTCAGTGCTTAATTATTGGCAGAATGGACCCAGAAGAACAACATTTAGCCGTGCTGACAATATTTAACATTTTAACATTTTAAACCACGGCTGAACTTAAACTGGAATAACAAGCGGATTGTGACAAAATCTCTTTATAAAAAATGACAAAGAATAATGTCAGACACAATTTATGAGGGAAAAGAACTTAAGGTTACAAAAAAAAACATGGAATTAAAATATGCCGACCCTGAGCAGAACGTATGTAGTTTGTCCAAGTGAGGCTACCGTAGTGTGACGTCATCCTCAGCTGAATAGACCATGAATGGAAGTTCCAGGCCTAATGGTTATGGTACCTACACCGTCACACAGCCTCTCCTCTGCCGCTAACACAAAGCTACAAGCCTGGCCGCACTGCTACTAGCATGTCTGTGTCTGTTAGCAGCCGGCCCTCTAGAAATGCTAAGTCTAATTGAATTTTGTGACAGTATTCACAGGATGGATATTAAAATGAAAATACAATCCTTTCTTTCCATTTTGGTTTTAATTATGACACAGAATAAGCAGTTTTTAAGTAGAAAATGAAAAAAAAACATTTAGAAATATTGCTTTTTCATTTTAATTTTGAGTCATTTGATGCAGCTACATTTAGAAAATGAAAAAGCATTTCTGTGAATCCATTTTAATTGTCAAATTAGACATTTCTAACTGAATTTTGTTACACGTTTACCAGAGAACTTTTTGAAAATAAAATGTCAAAAACCATTTTCATTATCCTATTAATTAAGTGACAGAATAAACTGTGTTAAAGAAGAAAAAGAAAAAGCGTTTAGGCAGATGCTTCCATATATAAATCCACGTCTTTACTTTTTTTGCAATGCTGCTTCCCCAGCAGACCACAGAGGAGAACAAGGAGCTAGCCCCCACAGAGAGCTGAACCTATTGAAAAAGGTGTTAAGCTCGTCAGCTCTCTGTTTGCTGCCTGTGATGGTTCTGCTTCTCCCTCCACATCCTGTGATCTTCTTCATTCCAGACCACACCGCCCTCATGTTGTCCTGCTGGAGTTTGGTTTCCAGCTTCCTCCTGTAGGAATCTCTCCCGTTCCTCAGCTGGTCCCTCAGCTGGTGCTGCACCCTCTTCAGCTCCTCCCTGTCTCCAGACCTGAAGTAGGCCTGGGCGATAAATCGATCAAATGAATTAATTCGAATTTTTTGTTACGGGCGATTTCAAAAATAACTAAATCGAGTTTTTATGTGGCGCATTTTTGGCTCCTCAGAGCTTCCGTAGCGTTAGTTTCACACATCACGCGACAGCATGGCTACCGGTGAGAGTGGGCAGTTTGTTCCTAAGAAAGAAATAAACTCATCTGTTGTGTGGAACTGGTGTGGCTTTACTGTCACAGACGTGGAGGAAGAGTCTCCACGCTGCTACATTTACCTAAAGGAGCTCATCGGAGTCAAAGGCTCTCACGCGCGGTCGCGTGGCACGCGCTCAGTCTACTTACACATGCACGCGCCCTAACACACACGCGACCTGACACACATACTCATTCTACAACGCCTGTATAGTTAGTTCATTAGGTAGATAGTTATTTTTTACTGTTATTTGTTAATAAAGAATACTGCGCTGTAATTATTACTTGTATATTCATTTGCGACGCGGCCACCGTAGGATTTTGTTTCGGGAGAGGACGGAGGGGGGGGGGGGGGGGTAACCGCGACTCCTGCTGCTTCATCAAGACGGGGTTTATTAATTTATTTAAAACTTTAGACCCAAATATGAGCTGTATTGGTAACTTTTTAGAAAATGCTGCTACTCTCAAGGTGAATGTTTGTCTCATTTTAGTCTAGACTATAAAGTGTGACTTAAAACACAGCTGGGACTTGAAGTAAGTAAGTAACCTTTTGGACAAGTGAAAACAAGAGTAGAATAACAAAATAAGAAAAAAACAAGACAAAAATTATATAAAACCAAGACAAAATTATGTAAAACACAACAAAATTAAATAAACACAAGTCCAAAAGGGAGTGAGAAGAAGAAAAATTTTATACTTAACTTTGATTCCAAGAGTGTTTTTATTTATTTATTATTCATCCCAGAAATGGGGGTTACATTTGTCTTGCATTTGATTAAATAAAAGCAACATTTGCTTTAAGTTGTCTGCCGTTTGTACTTATTGCTTTCCTTAAGTAGGGGGGGGAAAAAAATCGGGAAAAAAATCGGAAATCGAATTAAAAAAAATAAAATCGGAGATTTTATTTTTAGGCCATATCGCCCAGCCCTAACCTGAAGGCTCTCTTCTTCCTGTTCAGGAGGTTCTTCAGGTCACAGCTGATCCAGGGCTTGTTGTTGGGGAAGCATTGAACAGTTCGAGTGGACACAACGGACTCCTCACAGAATTTAATATATTCCGTTATGCAGTCCGTCATGCTGTCAATGTCCTCCCCATGAGGAGTGCAGAGAGCGCCCCAGTCTGTGGACCCCAGACAGTCCTGCAGGGCCTGCTCCGTTTCTGGGGTCCACCTCCTCACAGCCTTTTTGTGGACACGTTCCCTCAGGGCAATAGGGACATAGTTTGGGATGAGGTGAACCAGGTTATGGTCAGACCTGCCGAGGGGGGGGGAGGGCTGTGGCTCTGTATGCATTCTTTGTATTTGCATACAGCAGATCCAGTGTTTTATTGTCCCGGGTGGGACAGTTCACATACTGAGTGAAGTCCCCGAGCGTTCTGTCCATGGTGATGTGGTTGAAGTCTCCAGTGATGATGCAGAATGAGTTAGGCTGCTGTGTCTGCAGGCGGGAAACGGTGGTAGTGATGACGTCAGCGGCGGCCTCAGCATCGGCGGATGGAGGAACATAAACGTTCACCACCACAACCGATGTAAACTCCCTCAGCAGATAGTAAGGCCGGACTCCCACTCTGCACGCCGCATGTGGAGCTACATGCGGCGTACAGAGTCGCTCCTTCACACAGACGTGTCCGGGGTTACACCACCGCTCACTCACATAGAGAGCAATCCCGCCTCCCCTCTTCTTACCGCAGCCGGCTGCATCTCTGTCCGCTCTCACAGTCGTAAAACCGGGAACCGCGACGCTGCTGTCCGGGATGTGGGAGTGCAGCCACGTCTCGGTGAAGCTCAATAGGCTGCATTCCCGGTACTCCGTCTGGGTGTTCGTTAGCGTCGTTAGCTCCTCGGTCTTATTGGCCAGTGAGCGCACATTCCCCATAATGACTGCAGGCACGACAGGCTTAAATCTCCTGTTCATCTGAACATGAGTCCCGGCTCTGCGACCCCGACGTCTCCTCCGTATTTCCTTCAGAATCTCATGCCGAGCTCCATGAAGCAACTGGTGTCAAGCCAGCCCTCTCTCGTCGAGCGGCTGTCAAGTGAGCCCTCTCTCAAATAGGGTGTGCCGCTTTTTTACATACATTGCGGTAACAGCTAGAAAGCCTTCATTCGGGTAAATGCAAAGACTCAGAACTGTCATTATACTCATATGTATATACTATTTACACTCCTCCGTATATAACTATATATTTATATGTGTATATTTAATTATATGTTTCAGGTGACTTATCAATTAAAGACCAAATTAAAATCACATATTGAAGAGGATTTACTATAATGTTCAATTATGTTTAGGAAAAAAAAAATGCTAGTTTCCACAGAGTCATTTCACTTCTCACTGATAGATACCCACCTGGTGATGTCCCAGACTAAGTTTCAGCTGGATCTGATGTGGAATTTCAAAATAAAATCCAATTGAAATATATTATTACAGCGTCGTTGCCATATGTTGACAAAGCTGTAAAATGAAAACTCCTAGTTTCCACAGACTCATTTCACTTCTCACTGATAGTATCCAACCTGGTGATGTCCCAGACTAAGTTTCATATCGGTCTGATGTGGAATTTCAAAATAAAATCCAATTGAAATCAGGTATGAATGTAATATTGCCATATGTTGACAAGGCTGTAAAATGAAAACTCCTAGTTTCCACAGAGTCAATTCACTTCTCACTGATAGTATCTAACCTGTTGATGTTCCAGAATGAGTTTCAAAGGAATCTGATGTGGAATTTCAAAATAAAATCCAATTGAAATATGTTATTACAGCATCATCGCCATATGTTGACAAGGCTGTAAAATGAAAACTCCTAGTTTCTACAGGTTCATTTCACTTCTCACTGATAGTGTCCCACCTGGTGATGGGCCAGACCAAGTTTCAGATGGATCTGATGTGGAATTTCAAAATAAAATCCAATTGAAATATGTTATTACAGCATTATCGCCATATGTTGACTAAGCTGTAAAATGAAAACTCCTAGTTTCCACAGAGTCATTTCACTTCTCACTGATAGTGTCCCACCTGGTGATGTCCCAGACTAAGTTTCAGATCGATCTGATGTGGAATTTCAAAATAAAATCCAATTGAAATATGTTATTACAGCGTCGTTGCCATATGTTGACAAAGCTGTAAAATGAAAACTCCTAGTTTCCACGGGGTCATTTCACTTCTCACTGATAGTATCTAACCTGTTGATGTTCCAGAATGAGTTTCAAAGGAATCTGATGTGGAATTTCAAAATAAAATCCAATTGAAATATGTTATGACAGCATCATCGTCATATGTTGACAAGGCTGTAAAATGAAAACTCCTAGTTTCCACAGATTCATTTCACTTCTCACTGATAGTGTCCCACCTGGTGATGGGCCAGACCAAGTTTCAGATGGATCTGATGTGGAATTTCAAAATAAAATCCAATTGAAATATGTTATTACAGCATCATCGCCATATGTTGACTAAGCTGTAAAATGAAAACTCCTAGTTTCCACAGAGTCATTTCACTTCTCACTGATAGTGTCCCACCTGGTGATGTCCCAGACTAAGTTTCAGCTGGATCTGATGTGGAATTTCAAAATAAAATTCAATTGAAATATGTTATGACAGCGTCGTCGCCATATGTTGATAAAGCTGTAAAATGAAAACTCCTAGTTTCCAGACTCATTTCACTTCTCACTGATAGTATCCCACCTGGTGATGTCCCAGACTAAGTTTCAGCTGGATCTGATGTGGAATTTCAAAATAAAATCCAATTGAAATATGTTATTACAGCATTATCAACATATGTTGACCAAGCTGTAAAATGAAAACTCCTAGTTTCCAGACTCATTTCACTTCTCACTGATAGTGTCCCACCTGGTGATGTCCCAGACTAAGTTTCATATCGGTCTGATGTGGAATTTCAAAATAAAATCCAATTGAAATATGTTATGACAGCGTCGTTGCCATATGTTGACAAAGCTGTAAAATGAAAACTCCTAGTTTCCACAGACTCATTTCACTTCTCACTGATAGTATCCAACCTGGTGATGTCCCAGACTAGGTTTCAGAGTGGTCTGATGTGGAATTTCAAAATAAAACTCAATTGAATTCAGGTATGAATGCAATATTGCCTTATGTTGACAAGGCTGTAAAATGAAAACTCCTAGTTTCCACAGACTCATTTCACTTCTCATTGATAATGACCCACCTGGTGATGTCACACAAAAAGTTTCAGACCGATCTGATGTGGACTTTCAAAATAAAACCCCACTTAATTCTGTTATTACAGCATTATTGCCACATGTTGTCAAAGCTGTAAAATGAAAACTCCTAGTTTCCACAGAGTCATTTCACTTCTCATTGATAATGACCCACCTGGTGATGTCACACAAAAAGTTTCAGACCGATCTGATGTGGAATTTCAAAATAAAACCCCAGTGAATTCTGTTATTACAGCATTTTTGCCACATGTTGTCAAAGCTGTAAAATGAAAACTCCTAGTTTCCACAGACTCATTTCACTTCTCACTGATAGTATCCAACCTGGTGATGTCCCAGACTAGGTTTCAGAGTGGTCTGATGTGGAATTTCAAAATAAAACTCAATTGAATTCAGGTATGAATGCAATATTGCCTTATGTTGACAAGGCTGTAAAATGAAAACTCCTAGTTTCCACAGACTCATTTCACTTCTCATTGATAATGACCCACCTGGTGATGTCACACAAAAAGTTTCAGACCGATCTGATGTGGACTTTCAAAATAAAACCCCAGTTAATTCTGTTATTACAGCATTATTGCCACATGTTGTCAAAGCTGTAAAATGAAAACTCCTAGTTTCCACAGAGTCATTTCACTTCTCATTGATAATGACCCACCTGGTGATGTCACACAAAAAGTTTCAGACCGATCTGATGTGGAATTTCAAAATAAAACCCCAGTGAATTCTGTTATTACAGCATTTTTGCCACATGTTGTCAAAGCTGTAAAATGAAAACTCCTAGTTTCCACAGACTCATTTCACTTCTCACTGATAGTGTCCCACCTTGTGATGTCACAACATAAGTTTCAGAGTGATCTGATGTGGAATTTCAAAATAAAATCCAATTGAAATATGTTATTACAGCATTATCGCCATATGTTGACTAAGCTGTAAAATGAAAACTCCTAGTTTCCACAGAGTCATTTCACTTCTCACTGATAGTGTCCCACCTGGTGATGTCCCAGACTAAGTTTCAGATCGATCTGATGTGGAATTTCAAAATAAAATCCAATTGAAATATGTTATTACAGCGTCGTTGCCATATGTTGACAAAGCTGTAAAATGAAAACTCCTAGTTTCCACGGGGTCATTTCACTTCTCACTGATAGTATCTAACCTGTTGATGTTCCAGAATGAGTTTCAAAGGAATCTGATGTGGAATTTCAAAATAAAATCCAATTGAAATATGTTATGACAGCATCATCGTCATATGTTGACAAGGCTGTAAAATGAAAACTCCTAGTTTCCACAGATTCATTTCACTTCTCACTGATAGTGTCCCACCTGGTGATGGGCCAGACCAAGTTTCAGATGGATCTGATGTGGAATTTCAAAATAAAATCCAATTGAAATATGTTATTACAGCATCATCGCCATATGTTGACTAAGCTGTAAAATGAAAACTCCTAGTTTCCACAGAGTCATTTCACTTCTCACTGATAGTGTCCCACCTGGTGACGTCACACAAAAAGTTTCAGACCGATCTGATGTGGAATTTCAAAATAAAACCCAACTGAAATCAGGTATGAATGTAACATATGGCGATTATGCATTCATACATTTCAATTGATTTCAATTGGGTTTTATTTTGAAATTCCAAATCAGATCCAGCTGAAACTTATTTTATGACATCACCAGGTGGGATACTATCAGTGAGAAGTGAAATGACTCTGTGGAAACTAGGAGTTTTCATTTTACAGCCTTGTCAACATCTGGCCATTATGCATTCATACCTGTTTTCAATTGGGTTTTATTTTGAAATTCCACATCAGATCCCTCTGAAACTTGGTCTCGCCCATCACCAGGTTATATACTATCAGTGAGAAGTGAAATGACTTTGTGGAAACTAGGAGTTTTCCTTTTACACCTCAGTCAACATATGGCGATAACGTATTTATACCTGATTTGAATTGGATTTTATTTTGAAATTCCACATCAGATCCTTCTGAAACTTATGTTGTGACATCATCAGGTGGGATACTATTAATGAGAAGTTAAATGACTTTGTGGAAACTAGCAGTTTTCATTTTACAGCCTTGTCAACACGTGGTTATATTGAATTTATACATAATTTCAACTGAGTTTTATTTTGTAATTCCACATCAGATCCAACTGAAACTTATTTTGTGACGTCACCAGGTGGGATACTATTAATGAGAAGTGAAATGACTTTGTGGAAACTAGGAGTTTTCATTTTACAGCCTTGTCAACATATGGCAATTTTGCATTCAGACCTGATTTCAATTGCGTTTTATTTTGAAATTCCACATCAGATCCAGCTGAAACTTATTTTGTGACATCATCAGGTGGGACACTATCAGTGAGAAGTGAAATGACTCTGTGGAAACTAGGAGCTTTCATTTTACACCTCAGTCAACATATGGCGATAATGTATTTATACCTGATTTCAATTGGATTTTATTTTGAAATTCCACATCAGATCCTGCTGAAACTTTTATGATGACCTCACCAGGTGAGTATCTATCAGTGAGAAGTGAAATGACTCTGTGGAAACTAGGAGTTTTCATTTTACAGCTCTGTCAGCATATGGCGATAACGCATTTATACCAGATTTCAATTGGGTTTTATTTTGAAATTCCACATCAGATCCCTCTGAAACTTATTTTGTGACATCATCAGGTGGGTCACTATCAGTGAGAAGTGAAATGACTCTGTGGAAACTAGGAGTTTTCATTTTACAGCCTTGTCAACATATGGCAATTATGCTTTCATACTTGATTTCAATTGAGTTTTATTTTGAAATTCCACATCAGATCCAGCTGAAACTTATTTTGTGACGTCACCAGGTGGGATACTATCAGTGAGAAGTGAAATGACTCTGTGGAAACTAGGAGTTTTCATTTTACAGCCTTGTCAACATATGGCAATTTTGCATTCAGACCTGATTTCAATTGCGTTTTATTTTGTAATTCCACATCAGATCAAGCTGAAACTTATTTTGTGACATCATCAGGTGGGATACTATTAATGAGAAGTGAAATGACTTTGTGGAAACTAGGAGTTTTCATTTTACAGCCTTGTCAACATATGGCAATTTTGCATTCAGACCTGATTCAATTGCGTTTTATTTTGAAATTCCACATCAGATCCAGCTGAAACTTATTTTGTGACATCATCAGGTGGGATACTATTAATGAGAAGTTAAATGACTTTGTGGAAACTAGCAGTTTTCATTTTACAGCCTTGTCAACACGTGGTTATATTGAATTTATACATAAGTTCAACTGAGTTTTATTTTGAAATTCCACATCAGATCCAACTGAAACTTATTTTGTGACGTCACCAGGTGGGATACTATTAATGAGAAGTGAAATGACTTTGTGGAAACTAGGAGTTTTCATTTTACAGCCTTGTCAACATATGGCAATTTTGCATTCAGACCTGATTTCAATTGCGTTTTATTTTGAAATTCCACATCAGATCCAGCTGAAACTTATTTTGTGACATCATCAGGTGGGACACTATCAGTGAGAAGTGAAATGACTCTGTGGAAACTAGCAGTTTTCATTTTACAGCCTTGTCAACACGTGGTTATATTGAATTTATACATAATTTCAACTGAGTTTTATTTTGAAATTCCACATCGGATCCAGCTGAAACTTATTTTGTGACGTCACCAGGTGGGATACTATTAATGAGAAGTGAAATGACTCTGTGGAAACTAGGAGTTTTCATTTTACAGCCTTGTCAACATATGGCAATTTTGCATTCAAACCTGATTTCAATTAGATTTTATTTTGAAATTCCAAATCAGATCCCTCTGAAACCTATTTTGTGACGTTACCAGGTGGGATACTATCAGTGAGAAGTGAAATGACTCTGTGGAAACTAGGAGTTTTCATTTTACAGCCTTGTCAACATATGGCAATTTTGCATTCAGACCTGATTTCAATTGCATTTTATTTTGAAATTCCACATCAGATCCAGCTAAAACTTATTTTGTGACGTCACCAGGTGGGACACTATCAGTGAGAAGTGAAATGACTCTGTGGAAACTAGAAGTTTTCATTTTACAGCCTTGTCAACATATGGCAATTTTGCATTCAAACCTGATTTCAATTGAGTTTTATTTTGAAATTCCACATCGGATCCAGCTGAAACTTATTTTGTGACGTCACCAGGTGGGATACTATTAATGAGAAGTGAAATGACTCTGTGGAAACTAGGAGTTTTCATTTTACAGCCTTGTCAACATATGGCAATTTTGCATTCAAACCTGATTTCAATTAGATTTTATTTTGAAATTCCAAATCAGATCCCCCTGAAACCTATTTTGTGACGTTACCAGGTGGGATACTATCAGTGAGAAGTGAAATGACTCTGTGGAAACTAGGAGTTTTCATTTTACAGCCTTGTCAACATATGGCAATTTTGCATTCAGACCTGATTTCAATTGCATTTTATTTTGAAATTCCACATCAGATCCAGCTAAAACTTATTTTGTGACGTCACCAGGTGGGACACTATCAGTGAGAAGTGAAATGACTCTGTGGAAACTAGGAGTTTTCATTTTACAGCCTTGTCAACATATGGCAATTTTGCATTCAAACCTGATTTCAATTGAGTTTTATTTTGAAATTCCACATCGGATCCAGCTGAAACTTATTTTGTGACGTCACCAGGTGGGATACTATTAATGAGAAGTGAAATGACTCTGTGGGAACTAGGAGTTTTCATTTTACAGCCTTGTCAACATATGGCAATTTTGCATTCAAACCTGATTTCAATTAGATTTTATTTTGAAATTCCAAATCAGATCCCCCTGAAACCTATTTTGTGACGTTACCAGGTGGGATACTATCAGTGAGAAGTGAAATGACTCTGTGGAAACTAGGAGTTTTCATTTTACAGCCTTGTCAACATATGGCAATTTTGCATTCAGACCTGATTTCAATTGCATTTTATTTTGAAATTCCACATCAGATCCAGCTAAAACTTATTTTGTGACGTCACCAGGTGGGACACTATCAGTGAGAAGTGAAATGACTCTGTGGAAGCTAGGAGTTTTCATTTTACAGCCTTGTCAACATATGGCAATTTTGCATTCAAACCTGATTTCAACTGAGTTTTATTTTGAAATTCCACATCGGATCCAGCTGAAACTTATTTTGTGACGTCACCAGGTGGGATACTATTAATGAGAAGTGAAATGACTCTGTGGAAACTAGGAGTTTTCATTTTACAGCCTTGTCAACATATGGCAATTTTGCATTCAAACCTGATTTCAATTGAGTTTTATTTTGAAATTCCACATCAGATCCAGCTGAAACTTATTTTGTGACGTCACCAGGTGGGACACTATCAGTGAGAAGTGAAATGACTCTGTGGAAACTAGGAGTTTTCATTTTACAGCCTTGTCAACACGTGGTTATTTTGAATTTATACATAATTTCAACTGAGTTTTATTTTGAAATTCCACATCAGATCCAGCTGAAACTTATTTTGTGACGTCACCAGGTGGGATACTATTAATGAGAAGTGAAATGACTCTGTGGAAACTAGGAGTTTTCATTTTACAGCCTTGTCAACATATGGCAATTATGCTTTCATACTTGATTTCAACTGAGTTTTATTTTGAAATTCCACATCAGATCCAGCTGAAACTTATTTTGTGACGTCACCAGGTGGGATACTATCAGTGAGAAGTGAAATGACTCTGTGGAAACTAGGAGTTTTCATTTTACAGCCTTGTCAACATATGGTGATAACGCTGTATTAACAGATTTCAATTGCATTTTATTTTGAAATTCCACATCAGATCCAGCTAAAACTTATTTTGTGACATCATCAGGTGTGATACTATCAGTGAGAAGTGAAATGACTCTGTGGAAACTAGCATTTTTTTTTTCCTAAACATAAGTGAACATTATGGTAAATTCTCTTCAATATGTGATTTTAATTTGTTCTTTAATTGATAATTCACCTGAAACACATTAAATAAAACACATATAAATATACGAAGGAGGGGGGGTGTATGTGTAAATAGTATATACATATGAGTATAATGACAGTTCTTACTCTTTACATCTACCCGAATGAAGGCTTTCTAGCTGTTACCGCAATGTATGTAAAAAAGCGGCACACCCTATTTGAGAGAGGGCTCACTTGACAGCCGCTCGACGAGAGAGGGCTGGCTTGACACCAGTATGAAGCAGGCTAGTCTCCCTCAGGGCCAGCAGCTGGTCACGCGTGTAAACAATGGCCTTGCTTTTTAAAATGGGTAACTTATCGATGCTTATACAAACAAAATAATCTTTTTACAATTATTATGAATAATTATTATAATTATAATAATAATAATAATAAACTTTATTTATATAGCACTTTTCGAAATCCAGATTACAAAGTGCTGTACAGTAAATATGAGACAAAATCAGTGTTAAAAACAGTTTCCAGTAAGGAGAAATAAAACCAGCACACGTATGAAATGGTGATAGTGGTTAGAATCAATAAAATAGATAAATCAGTAAAACCAATAAAATCAAGAAAACAATAAAATCGATAAAATCAATAAAATACAATGTTTAGATTTAAGAACCAATAAAATCATTAAAAGCACACCTGAAGAGGTAAGTTTTTAAAAGAGATTTAAATACTGGTAGGGACCCAGCGAGCCTGATCTCTTCAGAGAGACTGTTCCAAAGTGTTGGGGCTCTTACAGCAAAGGCCCTGTCTCCCCTGGTCTTCAATCTAGATTGTGGGATTGTTAAAAGGCCTTTTGCCAAAGATCTAAGATTGCGACCAGGTACGTAAGGAGTGAGGAGATCGGCTATATATTTAGGGGCCAGACCACAGAGTGCTTTAAAAGCAATTAATAAAATCTTAAAATCTATTCTAAAACAGACTGGGAGCCAGTGCAAAGATGCTAAAACTGGAGTGATATGGTCTCTCATTCTGGTTCCAGTTATGAGTCTGGTGGCAGCATTTTGCACTAACTGGAGTTGATACACACTCTGCTGTGAAAGGCATGTGTAGAGTGCGTTACAATAGTCCAAACGGGAAAAAATGAAAGCATGAATCACCATCTCAAGACATTTTTTTGATAGGAGGGGGGTTATCCTGTATAACCTATGTAGTTGCCAGAAACAAGATTTGACCACTGATTTAACATGTGTCTCCAGATTAAGATCAGTATCAAAAATCACCCCCAGATTTCTGCAGCTTGAAGAAACATTGTTCGATAGAGACTCCAATTTCAAAGCCACACCATGTCGGGCCTCAACTGAACCACAAATAATCACATCAGTTTTGTCCATGTTCAACTGCAGAAAATTTTGGGCCATCCAGGTTTTAATATCAGCAATGCAGCTATTGAGATTATTTAAAAGACCAAGGTCACCAGGTTTAAAAGATAAGTACAGTTGAGTATCATCGGCATAAAAATTAAAATTAAGGTTATGTTGGCATATTATCTCGCCCAGTGGTAACATGTAAATTGAAAATAGCAGAGGTCCCAGTACCGAACCCTGGGGAACGCCACATGTCATTTTCACCTTAGATGAGCAAGAATTGCCGATGAAAACATTAAAAAACCTGTCCGTTAAATAAGAATAAAACCAGTTAAAAACTGTGCCAGAAAAACCAACCCAAGATTTTAAACGTTGTAATAAAATGGAGTGGTCCACTGTATCAAATGCTGCACTGAGATCTAAAATAACTAAAATCGATATTTTTCCTGAGTCTGCAGCCATTAAAAGGTCGTTCATTACTCTCAGCAAGGCAGTCTCTGTGCTGTGGTTGGCCTTAAACCCAGATTGAAGGGTCTCAAATAATTTATTTTTATTTAAAAAGGAAATTACCTGCTCAGCTACTAGCTTTTCCAGAATCTTCGCCAAAAAAGGTAGTTTTGAAATTGGTCTGTAATGCTCAAAGCAACTTGGGTCCAGGGAGGGTTTTTTCAATAGTGGTTGAATCATAGCAGCCTTAAAATCATCTGGGACTGTGCCAGTTAAAAGAGATGTGTTCATTAAGAACAGCATGTGGGAGCTAACAGATCCATATATTTCTTTAAAAAATCTAACTGGCATAATGTCCAGAGAGCAATGGGATGGTTTCATTTTATAAACAATCTCAGAAAGAGTGTTGGGGGAGATTGACTGAAAGTCTTCAAAGATCACTGTGGGTCTTGCAGGTGGAGTTGGCAGAATAGGAGGTGACAAAGATCTGGTAATGGATATCTGAGACCTAATGTTAGAAATTTTGTTAATAAGATGATTTGCAAATTGCTCACAGATTACTGGAGAAGTCGGTAAATTGCTAGTATGTGGTGCTTCACTTAGCTGATTAATGACCTTAAAAAGTACCCTGGGATTATTTCTATTGGTATTAATTAATTGTGAGAAGTAGTCTGATCTTGCCTTTTTCATTTGACGGTTAAAATTATTCATGTGGTTTTTCAGGCTTTCTAAGTCCACAGATGATTTAGAAGCTTTCCACTTGCGCTCAGCTCTGCGACAAATTCTTTTCGAGTTGCGAATACTGTCAGTCATCCAAGGCAGATTTTTATTTTGGACTTTTCTCAACCTGAAAGGGGCAATTTGGTCCAGGATGCGTGCAGTTGCTGAGTTAAAATTTGATAAAATACTGTTTGCATCAGAATTTAAAACCAAAGGGGCCGAGAAAACATTTCCAAAATTTGCTGCAGTAGATGAGTTGAAGACACGTGAGTAAATGAAATTAGCCTTAGACTCAGGAGGATTACCATTTAGTTCTGGAGAAAATAAAATGCAGTTATGGTCAGACATGATAAAATCCATACATGACACATTGGGGACTGAGATCCCACATGTTAAGATAATGTCTAGTGTATGACCTTTGATATGGGTTGACCCAGTGATAGCTCGATCCAGGTTGAACGAATCAATGATGTTTAAAAATTCCTTTGCTAGTAGATTATCTGGGCAGCACACATGGATGTTGAAATCTCCAGCAATAATAACTTTATCATGTGTTGGCATAACCAGGGAGAGAAGTTCAGCAAACTCCTCAATAAAACCAGAGGTTGATTTGGGGGGCCTATAAATAAGAATACATAAAACTTTACTCAAACCAGTTATATAAAAATATAAAGACTCAAAAGATTTAAAATCACCAAAAGTGGCTGAAGTGCAGTTAAAATTATTGTTGTATAGAATGGCAAGTCCCCCACCCCTCCCTGTTTCCAGACTGTTTGGACTGTTTCCAGACTGTTCCAGACTGTTTCCAGCACACAGACTGGCAGATCTTCAGGGAGGCAGCTTTGCACGAGGGGGAGGTGGACCTGGAGGACTATGCATCAGGAGTCCTCGGGTACATCAGTAAGTGCACGGAGGATGTCACCAGCACCAGGACTGTAACGGACTACCCCAACCAGAAACCCTGGCTGAACGCAGAGGTGCGGGCTCTGCTGAAACACAGGAATGCTGCGTTCCAGTCAGGTGACAAGGTGGCACTCAGAGCAGCAAGAAGGGAGCTGCATGCTGGGGTGAGGAGGGCCAAGGCCGCATATGCTCAGAGGATTCAGGGACACTTTACGTCGAATGACCCCCGGAGTATGTGGAAGGGCATTAAGTGCATCACAGATTACAACACCAGAGATGCACAATGCCCTGAGGACCCCTCTCTACCAGACGAGCTCAACCTCTTCTACTCCCGCTTTGAGGACTCCAACACCGCCCCTCCCAGCGCCAGACTCACCATCCCACCTGGCGAAGAGCCTTTCAGTGTGACGCCCGCTGAGGTGAGGAGAACCCTCCAGAGGATCAACCCTCACAAAGCTGCTGGACCCGACAACATCCCTGGACGGGTGCTGAAGGACTGTGCACACCAGCTCACAGAGGTGCTGACAGACATCTTTAACACCTCCCTGAAGCAGTCAGTGGTCCCCACCTGCCTGAAAACCGCCACCATCATTCCGATACCCAAATCATCCACAGTGACAGGTCTGAATGACTATCGGCCGGTTGCCCTGACACCGATAGTCATGAAATGTTTCGAAAAACTGGTCATGACCCGCATCACAGAATCCATCGATATCACCAAGGACCGGCACCAATATGCATACAGGTCGAACCGATCCACAGAGGACGCCATCTCCTCTGTGGTCCACACAACCCTCACCCACCTGGAGAACAAGAACGCGTACGTTCGACTGCTCTTCGTGGACTTCACATCAGCCTTTAACACTATCATCCCGCAGACCCTCATCCAAAAACTGCACACACTTGGACTGAACCCCACTCTGTGCAACTGGGTCTTGGACTTCCTGACAGACAGACCACAGTCTGTAAAAATCCGCAACGTCTCCTCCTCCCCGATCACCCTCAGCACGGGCTCCCCCCAGGGATGTGTGCTGAGCCCCCTCCTGTTCACCCTGCTGACGCACGACTGCACAGCGAGTCACCCCAGCTGTCTGATCGTGAAGTTTGCGGATGACACTGCTGTGGTGGGACGGATCTCCAACAACGATGAGTCCGACTACAGGCAGGAGGTGGAACATCTGGAGAGCTGGTGCAGAGACAACAACCTCTGCATCAATGGGAAGAAGACCAAGGAGATGATCGTGGATTTCAGGAAGGACAAATGCCCCCCTCCCCCCATTCACATCGGAGGGGACGCGGTGGAAGTGGTTTCCAGCTTTAAGTATCTGGGCGTGCACATCTCCAGCGACCTCACCTGGAGCACCAACACCTCCTGCCTGGTCAAGAAGGCACACCAGCGCCTTTATTTCCTGAGGAGGCTCAAGCGAGCTGGGATGGGGATCCCAGTCCTGACCTCCTTCTACAGGTGTGTGGTGGAGAGCGTCATGACCTCCTGCATCACTGTGTGGCACGGCAGCTGCTCTGCGGCAGAGAGGAAAGCTCTGCAACGAGTAACCAAAGCTGCACAGAGGACTGTGGGCTGCAGCCTGCCGTCCACCACTGACATCTATACGACCAGATGCAGGAAACGGGCCTCCCACATCCTGAAAGACCCCACCCACCCCTCACACCCTCTGTTCTCCCTGCTCCCCTCAGGCAGGAGGCTGAGGAGCATAAAGAGCAGGACCACCAGACTGAGGAACAGTTTCTTTCCTGAAGCAGTCAGACTGCTGAACTCCGGCTGACCACTACAACCCCCTCCCCCCTCTCCATGGACAACAAACTCATTCTGAAGTGCAATGTCACAGGGCTGTGCAATACCTAATACAATATACTGTGCAATATGAAACGTATTTCTGTGCAATACTCATCAGAACCACACCGTAACATATTAATATCATATTGATATTATATTATTTATTATGTCTGAATGTAAACGGCTGGCCCGGGACCAGAGAGCCTAATTTCGTTTTATCATGATAAAATGACAATAAAGTTTTCCTGATTCCTGATTCCTGATTCCCTGAGGGTCTGGGTTTGGTAAAGAAGGAGAAATTGGGCGGGGAGGATTCTATTAGGGGAACACAGTCTCCATCCCTAAGCCAGGATTCTGTTAGCATTAGAAAATCTAATTTATTGCTAGTAATAAAGTCCTGGCAAGTAAACGATTCGTTAGCCAGGGATCTAATGTTCAGAAGTCCAAAGTTTGTCAGATATGACGCAGGGTTTGACGAAGGATTAATAGTGATCATGTTATGAGGATTTCTAGACCTCCTATATTTAAGAGGATAATGGTTCTTTAGCTGGTTGTAAGATGAATTGAGTGGATGAATCCTCTTATTATATAAGACAGTTATATTACATATGGGTTGAGATTGTGCTGAACAATTATATACTAACAAAGGGGATTTTCTTTGGGAAATAATTGCACAAATAAATATTAATTTTATTTTGTTATAGGATCAAACTTTTTTGTATTTTTAAATTAAGTAATGACTAGATTGTGGCCTATTTCAGAGTTTTTTTGTTTTTAAATTTAAACAAATTGAATGGGAATTATGCAGTTACAGTACAACACTTTATTTTTGGATTTTTGTCAGGTTGTGTCATCGGAGTTTAAATAATTTTAAATTGAAAAAAAAAAAATCAAATTAATCCGTTCTACATTGAAACTCAAATAATTTATAATCTTATGAAGAGTACCTCAATTTTCATTTTTTGCCTTTTATTCAATTAACTTTTTCATACTAATAAATATAAATAAATAAACGAAAAACATTGACAGCACCCGTGGTCAAACTCGCTCAAACAGCTGACCATAACTTGAGATAGATAGATAGAATTTATTCCAGACTCATGGTCCAATCAGTAAAAAGGAGTACACAGACCCACCATATTTAAAAAGAAATACACAGTGTCAAGAATACACAAGCTGAGGTACAGTGAAAAGTTACAATTAATACAAAAGTTAATAAAAAATACTTAAAAAAATAATAAATTAACAAGGATAAGAATAAATACCAAGATAAAAAGATTACATATACCACACTATAAAATCTTAATTACAAAGACAAGTAAAAAGACAGTCCCTCCAGTGTTTCCATAGATTTGACCGGAAACGTATTGCACTAAATCTAATGTTGCTTATGGCCAAGATGAGAGTATTCTCTGAAGCGTTTAATCTGCAGATGAATTTGAACATAAGCGAGCGCATGCAAGCCCAGAGAGTGTTAATTCTGAGTGAAACGAAAAGCTCACAGGCACTCGTCCTCCTTGGCTTATTTAAAAGCACTCTTAGAGCATCATTGTACGCCACCTGCAGCTTTCTCATACTGGCAGTTTTATAGTTGAGTGAGACTAAAAATGGATAATATTTTTTCCAAAAACACGAAAGGACGTGACGTCACGTTTTCTACCACTGGTTTATGTCATCCTTTTCATATTATTTCATATTTTATTTTATGAGGACTGGTGTTGTCCAGAAAATATCTAACTCTTCTTCGTTCAGTTAAATGTACACAAGAAGACCTGGCTGCAGACAACAAAATGGCGCCCTAACATCATTAGCCGGAAACGGAAGTTCATGTCCTGTTCCCCCTTCTCCATTTTGGTCGAAAAATACGTTTTCTTGTCGAAAATAAAAACCCACACCGAACCATCGTTGATAGAAACACCAGTTTATACCTTTATTTCCCAGTGATGTTATAAACTGGTAGTTTTTCCCCCCGCCATCGACATGATAATTTGAGAGAAAAACAACACTCCAGACCAGCTGGTGGCGCTAAAGCACCATGACGCTGTTAGCCAAACAGAGAAGAAGAACAGCACGAGGCGCTAGCAGCGTTAGCTTGTTAGCAGGCTAGCAGCGTTAGCTTGTGTTGAGAGGACGGTGGTGTTTAGTTGGGACGTTTGTGAGGTGTTTGGACAGAAAGGACGATACGTGGTTCGTGTGGAACTCTCAGCATTTTCCAAAGTGTCGTAAATGAGTGAAGAAGTGTTGAACGGAAAGACAACGTGGATTGCTGTGATTGTGAGACTAGCAGATGATCGATCGGAGCTGCAGTGAAGAGGACGGCGGTGTTTGTGGGAGTTGGAGCTGAAGATCGGAGCAGGAACCATGTCTTCAGAACCTCAGGAAGGTTCTGTCAGAGAACAACGTTCTGCTGCTGAAGGAACCATCGTCCAGAACGAGGAGGAGCTCTGTCGTCAGCGCAGAAATCAGATTTTAAAAAAAATCTGAATTGAGCATTAAGCCCTGCAGTGTGAACGTAGCCATAGATCCATGAACGTCTCTGTTTTCCTCATCTGAGAGCTGCTATGTGGATCAAACTGTGGCTGGATTATAGCTCCAATGGTGCTGCTGTTTTAGTTTCACCGCTAATGTTAGCTTGGAGTTGTTTTCTAGGGAGTGATATTTTATGTCATCACGTTGCACAAAACTTTCTAAGTTTTATTTATTTATTTATTTTAGGGCTGAAACGATTCCTCGAGTTACTCGATTACAATAATTCCTGGAGGCAAAAACTCTGCCTCGAAGCCTCGTTAAATTCCTATGACGCGCTCTATACGCGCGGCGCAGGGATTTGATTGTGTCACACGGACCGTTTATTCACACGGACCTTTTGAATTTAGTTGGCGCGAAGGCGGAGAATAGATCTATAAATAAATGGCAGAAATTGTTTAAAGTGTGGGATCATTACACTAGGGTTGGGTACCGTGCCCCGGTAATGAACCAGCCCCGGGGTCACATTCTTCCAGACTGCAGTATCGTTAAGATCTGCCCTGAACGGTTCTGCTATCGGTACTGTTATATTCTGGTTTTTCTCCAAGAATACGTAACACAGAATATTTCAATTCTACCCAACAGGGCAGTACTTTTAATTAACTCAGGCAGGTTATACTCTTACAGTGCAGCTCAGGTGCATGCTTTCATTCATTCTGATTGTGCAACGTCCGACTGGAAACCAAACACACAACAAAAGTTCCTATTGTTACATCCTTTCTCTCTTTTTTTTTTTAATAAACAAAAGGTGTCAACTTAGACTCTGCCTAACAAGTGCTTTACTGTGGACAAATTAAACATATTCTTTACAATGTCAATAATATTTTTCCGTAACAAGTTCTGGTAAATTATAGATCTGAATACTTTTACTCAAAGGAAAATAAGCCTTGCCAGTTAATACTTTCAATCAATTACTTAAACAGAACATATCAAACTATCTTGACACTTCAAAAAATTTCTAAATTATTTTCCTTGTAACGCTGTGGCAGCGTCACTGTTCGGCCCGATCTAGTTGTGAGTTGCACGCTACAGTTTCCTGTGTGCGAAAGTGTGTCCGTGCATGTCTGTGTGTCCACCTCTGTGCTTGTGGAGCGAACAGTCTCTGGGTGAGCGGTCTCACTGTGACCTAGTCCATGTGCACTTCTCAGATGTTTCCGGTTTCTCCTCAGAACGCCTCCAGGGTCCATCTGCACCTCATATGAGCATTCATCAATTTGTTTCCCCACTGTTCCCGGTCTCCAGACAGTTTGAGACTCAAATTGTTGTACTCTGACACGGTCTCCAGTTTTCAGAGTGTGCAGGTCTCCGGCAAATCTGTTGTAATATGAGCACTGGCGTTGCTGATTGGACTTCAAATCCATCTGTGCTTGTAGAATTGTCGGTTGGAGAAGACTTGTCCTTGTGGGAAGTAGTGTTCTTGTGCGACGACTGAGTAGTCTCTGCGCTGGACTGGAGTTCAGACCTTGAGATGGTGTGTTGCAATGGTCCGGCATTGCTAGATAAGGATCTTGTCCTGCTGTTTTGGCCTTTAACAAGAGCTTTTTTGCCATTTTCACTGCTGATTCAGCTTTGCCGTTGCTTTGGGCATGTCCTGGTGATGATGTCCTATGATGGAATTCCCACTGTCTGCTAAATCTTCTGAACTCTTGTGAAGAGAATTGGGGACCATTGTCTGATATGACTGTATCTGGGATGCCTTGGCGAGCAAAATGAGCTTTTAGTTTCTTTATCACTGTAGTGGATTTTGTGTCTGGTAGGTAATCTATTTCCCAAAAATTTGAGTAATAGTCCACTGTAATCAAATAGTCTCTGTTGTCAAAACAAAACAAATCTGTGCCCACCTTTGCCCAAGGTCTATTTGGCATCTCATGTGGGAGAAGTGTTTCTTTCTGCTGTTTTACATCCAGTGACCTGCAAATTTCACATTTAGCAACATGTGTCTTGATTTGCTCTGTCATTCCTGGCCAGTAGACACATTCTCGAGCTCGTCTGAGACATCCTTCCACTCCTAAGTGTGAAGAGTGTATGCGTTGAATTATTTCTTTTCTCAAAGAGTCAGGAACTATGGCACGTTCACCTCTGAAAATGATTCCATCCTGAAAACTCAGCTCTTCTTTGAATGAGAAATACAGCCTGATCTGACTTGGAACTTTGCATTTCTCATTAGGCCAACCTGTACTAATCGTCTGTTTGAGTGTTTGGAGTGTAGCATCTTGTTCTGTCGCCACACAAATTGCATTGCATGATTAGCCTTTGTTCAGATATTGGCAAGTGGAGCACCATGTTTACAGTTTTTATTTCGGCTTCCACTGAGCCACAGGAAGAATGTTCTGGAAGATATGCTCTGCTTAAAGTGTCAGCTAATAGCATATCTTTTCCTGGGACATACACCACATCCACATCATACTTCTGGATCCTCAACATCATCCTTTGAAGTCTTTTGGGTGCACTGAGAAGAGGTTTCTTAACAATATTCTCAAGTGGCTTATGATCACTCTGAACCGTAACTTTTCGACCGTATGTGAATTGATGAAATTTCTCCATGCTGAACACAAGAGCTAAAAACTCTTTTTCTATTTGTGCATAGCCTCGTTCCGTTTGTGTAAGTGCTCGACTTGCAAAGGCAATGGGCTTACCATTCAGCATGAGTGCTGCTCCCAACCCTGTGTCTGAGGCATCACACACTGTACCGTGAGTTCTTCCTCCGGGCTGTAATACTTCAGAACAGGAGCATTAGTAATAGTTCCCTTCAGTTTTATAAATGCATCTTCGTGTTGTTTGTTCCAGCTCCATTCACATTCCTTATGTGTTAGTTTTCTCAACACCTCACACTGATGAGAGAGATGTTGGCAGAACTTGGCTAAATAGTTCACCATTCCTAAGAGTCTCTGTACTTCTTTGACATCTGCAGGTTGTGGCATTTCATTGATGGCTCTCACTTTTTCAGGGTCTATCTTCAACCCATCAGCTGTTAGAAAATGTCCAATGTAGGCAACTTCTTTTCGACGCAGTTTCAATTTTTCTGCGTTTAGTTTGATGTTCTTCTGTCTGTACCTGTTTAGGAACAGTCTTAGTTTGTCATCATGATCATGTTCAGCAGCCTCTTGTGTCTCCCCTTGGCCGGTGATCAGTATATCATCTGCAATTATGTACAGACCAGGTAGGTTCTCCAGAGCCTGTGTCAACTTCCTCTGAAAGATCTCTGGTGCAGTACTGATTCCCATTGGCATCCTGAGCCAGCGGTAACGTCCAAATGGGGTGGAAAATGTTGTCAGGTAGCTGGACTCTTCTTCCAGTTTGACATGCCAGAATCCACTTTTGACATCACACACTGTGAAAACTTTAGCTTTGGACAGATCCGGCAGTATATCTTCAATAGTCGACATAGGGAAATGGCTGCGCTTCAGTGCTTTGTTTAGGGGTCTTGGATCAATGCAAACCCTTGGTTTTCCATTTGAGTTTTGGACAACCACCATACCGCTAATCCAGTCTGTGCTTCGCTCTACAGGCGAGATTATTTGTCTCTGCACTAAATCTTGTAATTCATCTTTCAGCGGTTTCATCATTGCTACAGGAACACGTCTTTTTGGTAGCTGCACAGACTTGATGGACTCATCTATTTCAACTTTGTAAACTCCATCCAGACATCCATCTCCTGTGAACACGTCTGCATATTCAGTCTTTATCTGTTCTAATGTCCACTGCTCCTTTGAGGGAGTCTGTGAGGTGACGATGCTGTCTATTGCCATGATGTTCTCGTAATGGACTTCAATTAGTTTCATGGCCTCACTTGCTCTTTTGCCCAACAGCGGCACAGAGCAGTCTTTATTCACCACTTGGAACTCCAGCTTGTAAAGCTTCTGGTTCTTAGGGTTTCTCAACTTCAGTTTGCATTTTCCTAGTGGTCTGAGCTTGCTTTTGTTGTACATGACTAGAAGTGTCTTTGTGTCTTCCAGTCTTGTATCAGGATTCAGTAAGTTAACTGGGATAACATTGCAAGTAGCACCACAATCTATTTGGAATTTTACAATGTCCTTGCCTAGGAGCATGCCAGCAAAAAGCTTAGTTTCTGTTTCCTTTTTACTGTCTGTTGCATGCTCTGCCTCTGATCCCGTCACACATAGGATTTCTTCATATTCATCGCTGTCGCATTCCGCCACATTATGCACTGATTTCTTTTTACTATGTTCTGCTCGCATTTTACACTTAACTTCAAAATGGTTCTCTTTGCCACATTTTTTGCATTTCTTGCCATAAGCTGGGCACTTCTCCTTATTTCTGTCATGTGATTTTCCACAAAACTTGCAGTCTGTGACACGGTACTGTTTCTGATATCCTGCTCTTTGCACTGCATGCACCTCCTCCATCATTAGTCCAGAAATTGCTCTGCTGTTCTCTCGCGACAGTTCAGTGGCTCTGCACAGCTGCACACACGTGTCCAGAGTCATGTTTTTCTCACGCAGCAGTCTTTCTCTCATTTCTCTCAAACACACAACAATAGTTCCTATTGTTACAGGTACTAAATGTACTTTTTGTTTTTCGTTTTTTTTTGTGTCCCACATAATTAATGTTATCTGCCATATTTAACTCACCAAGTCAGTCAATTTCCGTTAGTTAATGATGATTTTAATTTCTGTATTCTCGTTGAAGCGGAGAGCTCTGTCTGTCTATTTGTGTGCACGGGGGGGGGCTGTTGTTCAGACAGCACGCGCCGCGCGGGCCCACACACACAAGACAAGGCAGCACACACAGTCAGTAGGGGTGTGCCAAAATATCGATATGGTGATATATCTCGATATTTAGTCCCGCGATCGATTATCGATACGTCTTCATCAAGTATGGACCTTTTATTTTACGTTTAAAGACCCTGTAAAACGTTATATTAACCATTGGTAAGACAATTCCTCGTAGGGTCCATAGGGGGCGCTCGTTGTGAGATTGGCTGTTGCGGGCGGACGAAGAAGAACACACACTCAAACAAAGATGGCGGAGCGGGAAAACAATGAGAAGCGAGAGCAGCAAGTTAAAAGACGCACCGCCAGCGTTGAAGCTGCATTACCCGGAGTTGTGTGAGAAAGCTGTGGCTGCTGCTGGTCTGAAGCCAACACAGACCGACGCAGATACTTTTTTCCAGACGAAGCTACCGCCGTCTTCTGAGAGACAGAGCAGCGGCAATAACTAACGGAAAACGGTCCCTGCAGCGCGGTGGAGAACGAGGGATTTGGGTTTTTATTGAATGCAGTAGAGCCACGCTTTGACATTCCCTCTCGGAAATACTGAAAAAAGGATCCCTGTACTGTACGTCCAGACCAGAGCTACGGCTGAGATAGAAACGGAAGAAAGAGAGGCATCCCTGCCCTTAGACCCCCCTTCTCCTCTAAGCAGCGGTAGATGAGCGGCGTCTTGATGCTAAAGTCTGTGGTTCTCCAGAAAAACATGAACATATAAACATACATCACATGCAGATTTACCCAAACGTGTTATTCACAAATATGTTTACTTTTAGATGCACATTAGGTTCTTCATGTATTTTATCCCTGGTGATTTATTTTGAAAGCAGTTTATGTCTTAAATAACTTGTCGGAGGTGTGGGAAGAAATGAGGATGCCTGATGTCAACCAACTTGTACTTTTAATTTTCTCAGTAAACGATCGGTGCGCACTGGCAATACAGAACAGTCAAAGAGAGTCTTGAACAGAATATACAGAGCATAAAATAAAGCATCTGTTGTCTCACACTGCCATCTAGTGGAATATAACAAAAGTGCTCTGACTAACCACATCTATGTTGTCTCCTTGTATTTCTACTTGTAACTTAATAATACTATGACATCCCCCTCTTTTAATAAAAAACTTGTTTAACTTTATAAAACAGTATAAGTCTTCTACTCATTGAATTTAAGTGGTATGCGAGTAATCCTCCCAGATCTGGTACTCTGGCTTCTCATCTGAAATCCTCCCTTTTTGTTGTTCATCAGTGGGGGTTTCTCTTTTGGGATCTCCACATCTCTTGACTTTTGTGGGGAACCAATAGCGGTCTTCTCCAGTGAGCCAGATATGGTAGATGTGGTTTCCTCTGGTGAGTGATATGGTGAAGAAGCTGGTATTGATTCATCAGTTGGAGGTGATCTTAACTGTCGATCCGTGTGTCTGGGTTTGAGATGTTCCCTTGTCCTCTGGTAGGTTTTTCCTTCAATGTCAACAAGGTATGTCCTGGGCTCTCTTATGGGATTAGGCCTGTTCAAGATAGTTCCTGGCTCCCATATCTTTTTTAGTGCGTTCCTCACATACACTTGCTCCTCGTCCTGAAGGTCACTTCTCTCTTTCCCAGCACGCATGTCATAAAACTCCTGCTGCTTCACTTGCCTTGCCCTGCTCATCTCCAGGTGGTCGTCAGCATGTGGATGGTGTGACAGAAGAGCTCCTTTGCTGATTGGCAGTAAGGATTTTGGCTTTCTGCCATATAGCAGCTCATATGGTGATGGCATGTTGTCATCCAGTGGTGTTATTCTGTACATCCACAGTGCTGTGTAAGGGCAGGTGTTATCCTCCTTTGCTTTCTTCCACAGTGCTTTCACGGTCCCTACAGCTCTTTCAGCTACACTGTTAGCTTGATGATGATAGGGAGAGCTGAACTTTAAGGTGATGTTCGAATCTTCACACCTCTTTTTGAACTCTTCACTTACATACTGTGTGCCACAGTCTGCAATTATTGTTGAAGGTAGTCCATGCTCACCCAGAACACTCTTAAAATAGGTGCACACCGTCCTAGCGGATATGTCAGGTAGTAGTCTCACAACTGGAAAACGAGAATAGTAGTCCACAATGATCAAGTATTTATGGCTGTCGAACTCGAATATGTCAGAACCAAGTATTTCCCATGGCCGTGTCGGAAGGTCAGGTTGCATTATGGGTAGTTTCTGCTGTGCTGGCTGAAACATGCTGCACACATGACATCTTTTCACCATTTCCCTAATGGTGCTGCTAATACCTGGCCAAAACACAGATTCTCTGGCAAGCAGTATACATTTAGTCTCACCTTGGTGACCAGTGTGAAGAATATCCAGAATGTTGTTTCTCAGTGCTTTTGGAATGACAATTCTCTCTCCTTTCAGGATGAGGCCATCTTCCAAAACAAGATCACATCTGAATGTCCAATATTCCCACAGTTCAGGTGGACACTGCTTCCTGTATTGAGGCCAGCCTTTGTAGATGGTGTCTTTGAGCATGTTCATTGTTGAGTCATGCGCCATTGCCTCTCTGACAGCTTTGTCATCCACCAGTCGTGTAGCAGTAGATATGAAATGCACATCAGACTGGTTGCTTGTAGTTGTTTCTTTTGTTGTCTTTCGGCAGATTCGGGACAAAGCATCTGCTAACGGGATTGAACGCCCTGGTTTGTAATTAACTTCAATGTCAAATTTAAGACATCTGAGAATGAATCTCTGGAGTCTTGTGGGTGTTTCTGCAAGGTTTTTCTTGAAAATCTGCTCCAGGGGTGAGTGGTCAGTTTCCACCACTACTTGTCTTCCAAGCAGGTAGTATTCAAACTTTTCTAGTCCAAACATAACTGCGAGGCACTCCCTCTCAATGTTGGAGTATCTGGATTCTGTGGGGCTCAAACATCTGGATGCCATACCAACAATTTTTTCTTGCCCATGCTGATCAATTTGTCTAATCCAGGCTCCGAGACCCAGGGTGCTGGCATCACACTGCAGGATGGTCACTGTATTAGGGTCAGAGTCATAATAGCTGATCAGTTGCTTTGTGCACAGTTCTTTTTTGATGTCTTCAAGAGCTTGCTGATGATGGGATTCCCATCTGAAGTGGACATTTTTTTTATTGAGTTCTCTTAGTGGAGCGACTAGCTCTGCCAGTTTGGTTGAAAATCTGTTAAGGTACGTCACCATTCCCAGGAGTGTTTGGAGTTCCTTAGTGCTGGTCGGAGCTTGAATGTCTTTAATAGCCTGCAGTTTGTCTTCTGAGGGCAGCAGCCCATCCTCAGTGAGTGTATGCCCATAGAAGCTGACTTGGTTCTGTTTAAACTGCAGTTTTTCTGAGTTAAAACCAATATTGTTCTTCTTTGCTGCCTCCATGACTTGTATGAAAGCTTCGTCATGCTCCTCTTCAGTGGCTCCAGATATGATCAGGTCATCCGCTATGCCTGATACGTTGGCAATGTTGTTGAAGATGGAGTCAAGCTTCCTCTGGAAAATATCCTGTGAAACCACCAATCCGAAGTGCAGGCGCTTGAATCTGTATCTGCCAAACGGCGTGTTGAAGGTGCACAACAGACTTGACTCATAGTCTAGCTCCTCATGCCAGTAGCCTTTTTTGGTGTCTATGACACTGAAATATTTTTTCCCGTGCTGGAGTGGTAGAAGCTCATCGATTGTCCGTGTAGGGTAGTGCGCTCTCTTAATGTTCTTATTAAGGTCCTTTGGATCAAGGCACAGCCTGATTTTTTGCTGGTCATTTTCCCCTTTGGTAATTCTGCATGTGATAGAGTTGACCCATTCTGTAGGTTCTGTAACTTCAGTAATGATGTCATCTGCCTTCATCTTCTCCAGTTCAGCTTTGTACAATGGCATGATGTGTACAGGCACAGCTCTTGGTGGGTGAATGACTGGTTTAGGGTCATCCACAAGCTCAATATGGTATTTTTCCCCTGGGAACTTTCCTATCTTGTCAAAGCATTCCTTATATTTTTGCAATACTTTTTCTCTAGTGAGAGTTGACGTTGATTTCAAGTGGTCAATATTGACTGTTATCAGCCCAAGTTCTTGTGCTTGGCTGCACCCTAGCATTGATGGACTTCCTGATGGGGCATTAACAATGTTGAACTTTGTCAGTATAGACTTTTGCTTATATGACACTTTGATCTTGGTAACACCAACATTTTTGATTATGCTGCCGCCATAGCCACTTAGTATGGTATCACTTGATGTAATGCGTGGCTCAAATGGTAGAGTCTGCAGATCATCTGTTGTCAGAATACAAGTGTCTGCTCCTGTGTCAATCTTCATGTTCATGGTGTAGCTGTCATTTAGCTTAACTTTGACGAACAGTTTATCTGGAAACTTGCATGCAGTGTCAACTGCACAAACTGAGGTGACAGAGCCGATTGTAGCTGAAGATCTTGTGTTGTCTGTGTCATAGTCGCAGCGGTGTATATCATCTGGACTGTTTATTTCATGCAACTGCTTGTTTCTTTTTATACATACTTTCAGAAAATGTCCAGTTTTTCCGCAGTATCTGCATTGTGCTGATTTTGCTGGGCATGGATCTGACCTCTGATGACTGCCTCCACATCTGTAGCAACCATTTGGTGTAAGATGCAACTTTCTAGTGTTGAGTTGTCTGTTAGGTTTCTCACCCTTTCTGAAGTCACTTTCCTTCATGTGAGGTCTCTGCTGCTTGTTTTGGCTTGCAAACATCTTCTGCTTGCTTCTCACTGCATGAACATCTGTTGGTTGCCTGCTGCCTCTACTTATGATGTCCATCTGAGCTCTGGTACTCTCTTCCACTTTGGCTAGGTCATACACTTGTTTAAAAGTTAAAGCATTGCCAAGCTTGATTGCATCACTTCTGACTTGGTCAGATTTGAGGCCAAACACGAGTGTGTCTCTCAGTGTTTCCTCTTTTGTTTCTTGTGCATATCCTCCTTCATCAATCAATAGTCTGGCTTTAGTTACAAACTCTTCCAGTGGTAATTCTCCTTGTTTCAAGCATCTCAGTTGAAATCTAGCAAGTATGTAGTTGCTCTGTGGCCTGCTGTAGCCTTCAAGTTTCTCAAACACTGGGTCCAGTTTAAGTTTGTCATCCTCACTTGCAAAAATAGCTGTGTTGTATATTTCCAAGCCTTTATCTCCAATCCATAACAAAAGAAGTCTCACCTTCCTGTCTTCTTCTGTGTCGGAAAGTGGACCCTCAAAAATGAGTTCACATTTTTGTTTGAAGAGCTTGAATCTTTTGTGTACGTCTCCAGGACTAGTCCAGTCCATACATGGAGGTTGGAATCTTTCAGCCATCTCAGAATCCGCAAAAATGCATTCACTGTGTTAAGGTGTAATACATCCAGGAATTAGTCTTGTCCAGTATGCTAATTAGCTAGCGTCGTATCTTGCGCTGGTTCAAAAACGTTTCAAACGGCGGTTTAGGTCAGCACGTCCTTGTGAAGATTAAAATCCCACTTCTGACACCATGTCGGAGGTGTGGGAAGAAATGAGGATGCCTGATGTCAACCAACTTGTACTTTTAATTTTCTCAGTAAACGATCGGTGCGCACTGGCAATACAGAACAGTCAAAGAGAGTCTTGAACAGAATATACAGAGCATAAAATAAAGCATCTGGTGTCTCACACTGCCATCTAGTGGAATATAACAAAAGTGCTCTGACTAACAACATCTATGTTGTCTCCTTGTATTTCTACTTGTAACTTAATAATACTATGACATAACTTAAAGGAAAGTTCCTAGCTACTTGATTTTTATTTTTCTGTGAGAATTACATTTTTGTTTACACCACATTTGCACTAAATGGTGTCATTTATTTGTAACAAAGACACTATCATTTGTTCACAGAATTAATATCTGATTAACAGCTATTTTTTAAATTTAGCAATGGCTATGGGTTTGTTTTTCAAAAGTTAATACCAATGTGTCTGGCAGCTACTTGATTTATTTATTTTTTATCCTGTTTACAGCAATTTTGTACTAAATAATGGCACTGCTGTTCATGTTCACTATTGTTTAAACCAGATTTTACTGACATTTCCAAATGAAAATAGTCATTGTTTGTCAAAAACAGAGTATTACTGATTTCAGCAATGTTACACAAAAGTCTGTAATTCATTACACCAAATAGGACACAAGTTGTTTATTATCATGGTGTTTAAAAAATAAAAAATAAAAGGGGAAATATTTTCCAAAAAGCTGTTTTTAAAAGTTCTTCTTTCTTAAAGTTTTATACATCGTGAGTTGTTAGAGACGAGATCTATGGATTATCACATTATCGCCATATCATGATAGTATCGTTATCGTATCGTGAGGTACCCAGTGATTCCCAGCCCTAATGTTTATAACATCTGAATGTGTGTGTGGACAGGCCCTGCCCTTTGAGATTTGCATTACATTTGAACCTTACCGTAATGATAAAGATCCAGTAAAGTTGTTGCTTTAGGCTGCTTCATAGTTTTACACCCCCCCCCCCCCAATAATCACCCTCCCCCCTCTCTAACATCCCTCTTTCTCCGTCCCTTCTTTGTCCAACACAATGACTTTCAGACATGATGGAATTTAATAAAGTTTGTGCTGGATTCCAAAAAGGGTTTATTCAGACATTCCTCTGGTTTGTCTGTAGATTCATAACCCCTGTTGTTAAAGTAAAATCTGTCCAACACAAGAGGCCTTCAGCTCTCATCTGTTTGCCCAGCTGTTGGACAGGACAAGTTAGAAAAATAATTGTAATTATCTAACATGGTGTCTGCTACTGAGGCTCAGAAACTCAACCACCTCTTTTTACCCTTAATGTTATTTCTTTGGATGAAGACATTATCATTTTTTTTTAATCATTTTAACAATAATCCATACTGAGGATCTCCTGAAAGTGTAAAGTTGATCTGCTGACATTAAGGTCTGTGTGATCTGTGGATCCTGCAGAGATTCATTTTCACAGTGTCTCATGTTTTAGAACTCCTGAGCGTTTGTCCAAAGTTAAGAATAATTAGCAATAAAAATGATGTCTTCCTGCTGTAATGCAGACATGCAGTGAGACGACTGCCAACGGACTGTCAGCAGAAAAATCATTTTATTGTAGCAGGACAACAGGGTCATGATGAGTCGTACAGAAAATTTGGTGACAACAGCATCACTGTCCTCAGAGCTACTGAGCAGCTTTATTATAAATCATATGTGTTCACACTTGAAAAAAAAGATTAGATTAGATCAACTTTCTGACTCGTCTGTCTGATCTGATGTCGAAGTCGGACATGAGCCTCTGAGGCTCGGGGCTCATGTGAGCATCCAGTCGTCAGGGGGCTGCAGTAATTGCTCGCATGCTCGATTCCCCAAATGGAGTGGCACTGCCAGCACACCTCTTGTGAGGGATGTTGGAAAAGGAGTAAAGGAGAGGCGAGGAGCCCGCAGGGCGAGGGTGGAGCTCGGCTGCGACAACCTCAGCCGCGGGGAACGCGGTGTCAGTTCTTTGTGCTGTAATTGCATGTCTGCATTTACAGCACAAAGAGATCATTTCTCATTAAAGTGCAGGAAAAAACAGATTTCTTTCTTTAGAAATGCATTTGTGGTTTACTCTCTGCGTTCATACAGAATGACTGAGAGACTCTGTCACATTTGAACGTTGATCAGAAGAGTTATTGAAGCAGGAAGTCCCAACCTGTGAAACTAGGGCACTTGTGATTTGCGCCAGCAGATTGGAGCACACGCAGAAGCACATTTGAGCAGTTGGAATCACAGATTTAAAGTTGTAGCTCTAAAATGAACACATGCTGATGGGAATTTGTCAGTTCACAGCAGAAGATTTTTACACACAGATGCAGATTTTTGGTGTGCAAGTTCTCACATTCTATATTACAAGATCTCACATCAAACCCTACAAGTGCATCTGTTTTGGAACATATGTACCTTCATATCCATCTATCTGACTGGCTTCATGTGGACGACTTCTTCTTCTTCTTCTCTCCTCTTTTCTGGAGCTTGGGCTCCATGCAGTCTGATCAGCTCTGATTTGGGCTTCAGTTGATGTTTGTGATCAGGAACTCTGGATTCTTCTTAGAAGGAGACGTTCTGCCTCTTTAGCAGAGAGCAGAACGTTGATCTGATCTGTTGGAAGCCACTCCATCCTGAAGCTGCACTGCTGAGTTCCTGTCCACCAGGGGGCAGCACTCCTTCAATCCAGCTGCAGGAAACCTTGATGTTCTGCAGAATCTGCAGCCGTTCAGACACGCCCTGTTACTGAGGAACACAGACAGGAATGTGTTTTTTCCTGGAAGCTCTGACAGATCTGAAAGATCCACATTCTTTCAGTTTCCCATCAGCTTAGTGATCAAATCTTCCTCCAACTGCTGTTCTGACTTGTTCACTCTGACTTCAATCTGCTCCTTTTCTCAGCTTCTGCTTCACTTTCAGGATCTTGTGGATTTGAAACATTGTGATTCTAACAGACATGGAAAGAAAAGCTTCTCAGCTTCACTGTCAGCCATTTTCCTGAGCTGCATGTGAACAAACTCTCTGTTCCTCTGAGTCTGACTGATGATCATAGGAGCTGTTTCCAGGAAATAGTCAGGCCCCTCCCTTCAGCTCCATCAGAGTTTCTGCTTCAGTGTCAGTAGATGACAGATGGGGGGGGGGGGTCATGCACGTCTGGAAGCAGAAGGTCACATTGACCTCACCTTTCTCAGTCACTGAGATCAACAACCTGTCAACCAGCTTGAAGCTCCGCCCCTCTTCTCAGCTGCTGTCAGGTGGTGTCAAGTTTCTGGTTGAACCTGTTCTCTGGCCTCGTTCACACTGCAGGCTGAAACGACCCAATTCCGAATTTTTTGCCCCTAAGTGGCCCAATTCTGATCTTTTCATGACAGTCTGAATGACACACATCCGATCTTTTCAAATGCGACCCAGGCCCCGTGGGTTTGCCGGCCTGATTCTGATACGTATCCGAACTTTTCAATTGCGACCGCCGTCTGACCGGACAGGCGACTTGATTCTGAACCGTACGTCATCGACACGCAACAAACGTCATCATTTTGCGTTGAAGTAGGCGGGAACGAGAACATAAACAACAACCGTGGCAGACGATGCTGCTGAGATCAGTCAGTGGAAGGGAAGCGAGGTCCCTGATTGGATTAATATTTGGGCTGATCGCTCTATTCAGGCCAAACTCCAGGGCTTTCATCGCAACTGGGCGGTTTTTGAAAAAAAAAATTCCAGCTAAATGGCCGAGTGTGGTGTTGAAACTTTCCCGCGATGACTTTTTTTTCTTTCTCCCTTCCGACCGTGCTCAGAAGCGCGGGGGACCCGAGGCGATCCTCCTCCTCCTCCCTGTTCTGATCCTTAGATTCTCCAGGATTCTCCAGAACGGCTTCATAAAGAGTCCATAGCATTTATTCTGGGGGAAACCTTCGTTTTTTTTTTACCGTTCTCCTTCCTCTGTAACACACAACATGAATGCGCGCCCACACTGCCTCCCCCCCCTTCTCTATCGCGGCACGCGCTACACACACGCGGGCGCGCGGCTCCAACGCACACACATTCCTATTCCACAACAGTGGGTACAGACGATCCCGACTCCATTGCCTTCTTAAAATGAGTAGATTGTAATTGTGCTGCTCCTTCATGAAAATAAATTTAATATTACAAAAAGAGCTCCGCTGTTGACAACACTGTTGTTGACATCCATTGTTAACGTTGGCTCCGCAAACAACGAGTGACGTCTTTCATTCACCGTTGAGTATTCTTCTGGCTTCTGCGCATGCGGGTCTTGTTTGGGTCGTGTCACGGTCACACTGGAGACCACAAAAGTTCGGATTTACTTGGAAATGTGAACGGTCTTTCAAAAAAATCGGATTTTTTCAAAAAATCAGAATTGAGCATTAAGCCCTGCAGTGTGAACGTAGCCTAAGTCTTTAGTTCAGGAAACAAACATCCACTCCTTCCAACTCCAACAAGAAGCCCCGCCCCCTTTTTCATGTCAGGACAAAACTTGATCAGATCCTGATCCTCTGACTGTGGAGCAGTGGCTGTTCACTACGTGGACAACAGACAGGTTAAGGGTTTGATTCCAGGAAGGCTCACAGTCTGAATCTGACATTAAAATTTCCACTTCAGCTGCTCCACCTGCTGCCCCGCCCACCTGTGTTGCCCCGCCCACCTGTGCTGCCCCGCCTCCATCCAGGTGGACTCTCAGTGATCTGTGCTGCAGCTGCGTTGCCACGGTGAGGGAGACTCTTCTTCCTCTTCATCTCTTTGCAGAAACTGAAGTGAGTTTGTTTCTGGAACTTTGTCTTCACTAACTTGACTGTTTGTTTCTGAATGTTTGGAGAAGATCTTCTTCTTTCTCTGCAAACTCTCCTCCCTCTGCTGTTTCCAAAGCTTCATCATTACTGATCAACAACATGGAGGACTCTTCTTCATCACCTCAACAACCATCAGTTGATGCTTGTTGGCTTTTTTCATTTCTGACTCCAAACCTTCCTGTTCTCCTCCATCCAAGTCTGTCTGTGAGCTCATTACTAAAGTAATAGATTACAGTTCCAGGTAACTGTGTGCTGGAACAAATTAGAGTCCTATTTCCTCATTCCATGTTCAGGTACTCAAAATCCGACCAACATCCTGGAATAGAAATGTTTGTAGCAGAGAGACCATGAGGAGTTAGTGGATGAAAACAAAGATTTTTCTGCTTTTCTTCTCCAACTATAAATTTCTATTTTTCATATAATCTTCAATGATTGTGTTCAATCTGCTGTTAGTCTGCACTGACCTAAACTTGAGTTGTTGTCTTCCTCATGGGTGTGTCTTAACTGTTCTTAGCACAGAGCTGTCTGTCTAGTCTTTCTAGTTCAGTCATTTGAAGTTTGAGTATTGGAGCCACCATCAAAATAAAATAATCAATACATTTACCAGCATAATATAGTAAAATTATGACTTTATTATCGTAAATGTATTGTTTTATTTTAAAGGCGGTCCTAGTAGTCCGTGGTTAATGATCTAATGAATTTTTTTTCCGAGGCTCACAGGCCTGTAGTTTTTCTTTCTAAGGACGTATTCAGTCTGGAAAAGTATGTTGGAAGAAGCGTTTTTCGCTGTGTTTAAATAAACGTAACAAATAAACAGACTGACCATTTTTTGTGTCTGATAACACAACAATCGTTACTTTCTTTTTTTCAGTGGAGGAGCAGCTGATCTGTTGGTGAAGGAGGATCAGAGCTGATGATGAGGAGGGTTTCCTCTGCAGGTGAAGGAGGAAGGTGTGTTAGCTGATGTGGATCCAGTGAATCCAGCAGCATGGATCAGTGGGAGGAGCCACAGGAGGGAGCCCCTCCCTCTAAAAGCAGAGATGGTAACCATGACAACCAGAGCAGAGCTCAGAGGTTAGATGAACATCTCCAACTGTCCCTGATCTTCTCCATGTCAGAGCTCAGGACTCACACCAGCAACCTTCATTCTTCACAGGAACCAACCTGAACCTGGACCTGGATTTGGACCTGGATCCAGCTGGGAGTCCTTCAGGAGTGACTGGTCAAAGAAATTACCTCTTCTCTTCAAAGACATCCATCCAGCAGTGGAACAGTGAGTGTTTGTCAGAGTTTTTGGAGGCTGGATTCTAGTTCAGATGATCAACAGTTTTCAGATGAAGGACTTGAGGTCTGGTTCAGTTCTGGATCTCTCTGATCAGACTCACTTGGAGCATCATGTGTGTGATGAGATCTTTTCAGTTGAGTCTTCTGAGAGTCTCTGAGAGACATCAGAGATGTTGGAGAAGAAAACATGTTGACTGCTGACTCTGACTGACAGCAGCTCCAGTCTAATGAGAAGAATCACTGCAGACTCCTAGGATTCAGATTTTCATGCTTTCCAAACATCACATTGTTCTAGTTGGACTTTCTGCTCTCAGAATGTCTCCATTTCTACATGGAGAATTGGAATCAGCTTTTCTAGAAAAAAGTCTGGATTGACTGACAGAAAATGCTGAAAGCTGGAAACTGTTGATCCAAACATGTCATGTTATTCCAGACTAAACAGCTCAGTCTGTGTTCATGTCAAAGTCCATCAGCTGTTCATGAAGAAGCAGATCCTCCAACACTCTGATGGTTTGGTGTTTGCAGAGGTCAACAGGTCACACAGAGAGTCCAGTCTGCAGCCTCCAGCTGTGGATCCATGAAGAGTGACCGGTCCAAAGGTGATCCTCCAGACTTCAGAACTGAACCAGGACCTTCAGACTCACAGTAAGAAGCAGTTTCTAGTGAACAGAGATCTGTTGATGAATCTTTTTCCACAGACGTTGTTTAGATGGGATTTGATTGTTGTAGAGAAACTCAAACAGTAATTTTAGCTCCAAACAGTCTGGGGAAAAAAAGTGACGACTGAGAGTCTTGACCTGAATCTGAAGAAGATCAGAGGATATCTTTGAGTTTGAGAGCAGAGATGGTGGAGAAACAGAGTCAATGTGTGAATCATTGCTGTTCTGAAAACAACAGCATTCATGATGCATTTATGATCTGAGATGATCCAAATCCAAAAGAACTCATCAAACACCATCATGAAACAAACTCACTTCTAACTAAACAAATGTTTTTCTATCAGGATCCATCAGAGACTCAGAACTGGATCTGGATCTGATCCCAGCTGTGTTTCCTTCAGGAGTGACCAGTCAAAGGATCTTCCTATTGACTTTAAATCATCTTCTGGTGCAGAGAGGTGAGCTGTATGTAAACGTTCTTTCTCACAGACATTTCTATCTTCATGTGTGCAGCAGTGAGTGTTGGAGCTTTTCCACAAACACAGAATAGATCTAGTGGATTCTGCTGAGTGTCTGCAGGACACCAGTGGGTCCAGTAGGATCTGATTGTTGCTGATTCTCCACAGACTGGACCAGCAGAGCTCAGAGACTCCCAGTGGTCCGTCTGTCCAGCAGCATCAAACACAGCTGGACTCCATCTTTCTGGTCTGTACATGAACAACAACTACTTTTCCATCATTCTGTCCACAGTTGTCTCCATGCTGCACTTTGGACACCAGTGGACTGTCAGTGTGTCCAACATGGAGCTGATGTTTGGCTCCATGACTTCACTCTGATTGGCTCATTCATCTAGAATTCTGTTGCAGCTGCTGGAGGACAACATTGTCACTTTTGTCAAGAAGGAGCTGAAGAAGATAAAGAAGCTTCTGAGTCACAGGGAGGAAGAGGAGGAGCTGGAGGATGAAGATGAAGAGCAGAGGAGCAGCAGAGAGTCACTGATGAAGATCACAGTGAACTTCCTGAGGAGAATGAAGCAGGAGGAGCTGGCTGATGGACTGCAGAGCAGTAAGAGGATTTCTCTGAAGGTTTCAGCTGCTGATGTCTGAACACATGGAACCACAGGGATTCAAACCCTCATCATTCAGGGCTGCAGAGAGTTGATTTACTGTTTGTTGTCTTCATTCAGGATCTACTGCAGTTTGTCGACATGAAGTCCAATCTGGTCTGAAGAAGAAGTTCCAGTGTGTGTTTGAGGGGATGGCTAAAGCAGGAAGCCCAACCTTTCTGAATGAGATCTACACAGAGCTCTTCATCACAGAGGGAGGAAGAGGAGAGCTGAATGAAGAACATGAGGTCAGACAGATTGAAGCAGCATCCAGGAAAGCAGACAGAGCAGAAACAAGCATCAGACGAGAAGAGCTCTTCCAACTCCCAGCTGGAAGACCAGAACCAATCAGAACCGTGATGACTAAGGGAGTGGCTGGCATCGGGAAAACAGTCTTAACACAGAAGTTCACTCTGGACTGGGCTGAAGGCAAAGCCCACCAGAACCTCCATTTCACATTTCCATTCACTTTCAGAGAGCTGAATGTGCTGAAAGAGGAGAAGTTCAGCTTGGTGGAACTTGTTCATCACTTCTTCCCTGAAACCAAACAAGCAGGAATCTGCAGCTTTGAAGACTTCCAGGTCCTCTTCATCTTTGATGGTCTGGATGAGAGTCGACTTCCTCTGGACTTCCACAAGACTCGGATCCTGAATGACCCTAGAAAGTCCACCTCAGTGGCTGATCTGCTGACAAACCTCATCAGGGGGAACCTGCTTCCCTCTGCTCTCCTCTGGATAACCACACGACCTGCAGCAGCCAATCAGATCCCTGCTGAGTGTGTTGACATGGTGACAGAGGTCAGAGGTTTCAATGATCCACAGAAGGAGGAGTACTTCAGGAAGAGGTTTAGAAGTAAAAAGCAGGCCAGCAGGATCATCTCCTACATCCAGAGATCCCGAAGCCTCCACATCATGTGCCACATCCCAGTCTTCTGCTGGATCACTGCTACAGTTCTGGAGGATCTGCTGAAGAGCAGAGGAAGAGGAGAGCTGCCCAATAGCCTGACTGAGATGTACATCCACTTCCTGGTGGTTCAGGCCAAAGTCAAGAAGGTCAAGTATGATGGAGGAGCTGAGACAGATCCTCACTGGAGTCCAGAGAGCAGGAAGATGATGGAGTCTCTGGGAAAACTGGCTTTTGAGCAGCTGCAGAAAGGAAACCTGATCTTCTATGAATCCGACCTGACAGAGTGTGGCATCGATATCAGAGCAGCCTCAGTGTACTCAGGAGTGTTCACACAGGTCTTTAGAGAGGAGAGAGGCCTGTACCAGGACAAGGTCTTCTGCTTCATCCATCTGAGTGTTCAGGAGTTTCTGGCTGCTCTTCATGTCCACCTGACCTTCATCACCTCTGGACTCAACCTCATAGAAGAAAAATGGAAGAAAAAATCCTTAAAGATTCTCAAACTGAAACAAAGCAGTCCAGTCCAGTTCTACCAGAGTGCAGTGGAGAAGGCCTTACAGAGTCCAAACGGACACCTGGACTTGTTCCTCCGCTTCCTCCTGGGTCTTTCACTGCAGACCAATCAGAGTCTCCTACGAGGTCTGCTGACTCAGACAGGAAGTAGCTCACAGACCAATCAGGAAACAGTCCAGTACATCAAGAAGAAGATCAGCGAGGATCTGTCTGCAGAGAAAAGCATCAACCTGTTCCACTGTCTGAATGAACTGAATGATGGATCTCTAGTTAAGGAGATCCAACAGTTCCTTAAGTCAGGACGTCTCTACACAGATAAACTGTCTCCTGCTCAGTGGTCTGCTCTGGTCTTCATGTTACTGTCATCAGAAGATCTGGAAGAGTTTAACCTGCAGAAATACTCTCCTTCAGAGGAGGCTCTTCTGAGGCTGCTGCCAGTGATCAAAGCCTCCAACAAAGCTCTGTAAGAACTCTCATGAAAATCACCTTCAGTAAACAAATGAATCTAATGGAAACAGGAAAGATTCAATAACTGCTGTCTGTCTTTGTTTTCTTCAGACTGAGACGCTGTAACCTGTCAAAGAGAAGCTGTGCAGCTCTGTCCTCAGTTCTCAGCTCTCAGTCCTCCAGACTCAGAGTTCTGGACCTGAGTTACAACGACCTGCAGGATTCAGGAGTGAAGCTGCTGTCTGCTGGACTGGAGAGTCCAGAATGTAAACTGGAGACTCTCAGGTCAGGTTTCATTCAAAAGTTGATTCTCTACACAACAAGTTCTGTCTTTTGTTTCCCTGATTCAGGAGAAAGTGTCAGATAGACGTCAGACACTAAATCTCTGCTGTTTTAGAGTGAAGAACCTCTGCTGGTAGTTTATGTTCAAGGCTGTAGGTGGAGCTACCTGCCAAAGGAATAGATCAGCTGACCAAGAAACTTAATGTGGCAGCACGAGTATAAGGAAAGGTTAAAAGAAAATCTACAGTGAGCCTTGGCTCCCGCCCAAACATGAGGAAAAAGGGGGACTCCCCTGTTGACTGATGCAGGTTTGTATTATAATAATACCATACCTGAGGCAAACACACAAGCCAATCCCTCTTCCTAGAGACAGGGAGAGTACGCAGCAAATTGTGCAGAGTCCTGTTAAAGCGTTCCACCTGGGCATTCCCCACGGGATGATACAGGGTTGTGGGACGTTTGTATTCTTTAAAGACTACAGAGCTAAAAACATTAAGGTTTCCACATAAAATCACTTTAAAAACACACCAGCCTCTGCTATAATGTTTAAAAGATCCTGCCGACAACGCAGAATGTGGCAGCAGGAGAAAACGGGTCAACAATGCCTCCTGGAGGCTGCTGAGCCCCAGGAAAAGATTAAAAACGATGCAAACACCCTTTTGCGAATCACTGCACACGTGAAGGAAAACCACACAACAGACTGGGACCCCCCACCACACACAACAGTTCACCACCTCGGCCTCCCCCCTCCTGAAAAAAGAATTAAATTGATCAATAAAAGCCGCACAGTTAAAAATAAAGATAAAAAGGTGATTAATGTTCCAACCACCGCCGATCAGCTGGTGGGAGCCGTCCACAGTCCGGTGAGACGCCACAGCAACGATGGGTCTCCGTGAGCTGAGCGTATCGCTCCAGCCGGTCCCGGCTTGGCGGGGGTGGGACCCGGACAGAAATCTTGGTTAAAAACAATAAAGGCAAAGCAGCAGCTTTAATCCCCTATTTGAGGGAGATGAGAAGGGCGTGCAGCCTAAAACACGTTCCTGAAGAAAAAGAAAAATAGTTTCCAGGAGCCTTAACTGTAGGTGCAGGAGGAAGGCCAGCTTAACATCCCAGTCACTGAGAGGAGGGCGGATCTAGGTGAACAAAGTCACGTCACGCTTACAGACTACTGCCGCCACGCCGCAGATGCGCCAAAGCCTGGCCGATTGCTCGTGTATAGGGAGCTGTGAACTAGTCTACTCGTAAGCTCCCAATCCCTGTTCAGTTCAGAGAACTCCAAACCTGGCTTACCTGCCTGCCAAGCCCCGTTCCACTTCCTGGTGCCTTGATGTAACAGCATGAGTTCATGTCCAAACGGGGTGGAGGAGGGCTTTAAAAGCACCGCCACCAAATTAACACGAGCGTGTTGACTGCTGCCTCATAATTAGTGGGTGTGTCCTACTGGCCACACCCCAGTGGATTTTATGTTCATCAAAGGCTAAATGTTGTTAGCCAGGTTAGCCTCTCCTAATCCTGGCTTCTTCCAGCTCCGTTCTTCAACAGAAAGAGCTCTGACGACACGGATTTGAACTAAAATGATGAGTGAACAGGCGCTTCATAATAACTGTAACATTAATAAAAGCCCGTTGAGAAGATCATCTGGTATATTACCGAGCTGCCAGATATCTATGTATGTCGCCTCTCAGCGGAACTCATTTTCTCTTCCAGTATTTTCAACACTACTGTACATGTGCAAATGATTTATTCTGACTGAAAATGTGACACATTGGAAAAAGTTTTTCTGGGCCCATGTACACGGTTGGATTCTAATCCGACCATTGATGCGATAAAAATATTTTGCACAGGTAACCGTGGCAGTCAGTCAGCGGGACAACCCTGCTACATGGTAATCCTGATTCCATGTTTGATTTCAAGAGTTTATCCTAGAGATTCTCCCAAAGAGAGTCTTAGCTTCAGCTACATTGATGACCGCAGCTTCAGCGGTTTTTCCTTCTCTTTCTCTGACTGAGTTTGAAAGCTTGCTGTCTCGCGTTGACACAAGAGGTAAAAAACAAAACCAGAGAACCTGATGTATAAATATTGTCTCCATGGAAATAAAAAAAAATTCAGGTTCAGGAGGCCCGAGCAGGCTGGTTCTGCTTTCCACAGCGGGTCTCTGTCTGGCCGTAAGCTCGCCTCCCGGGAGCCGCCACAGTGATGGCGTGTAAAGGAGACCTTGATGTGACGACGGTCTGAATCTGTGATCACAGACAGCTGAGCTGTGTTAGCTAACCCCCCCCCATGGTCCACGGTCATAGAAGGGTCATGGTTTTTTTGTTGGGTCTGATGGTTTTCAGGTGACTTTTGGGCTGGAAAACTGGGACACTATCTAGGAATCCTGCCCAGAGAAAGAGAGTCTGAAGTATTTCAACAGGAACTTCAAGACGTGGACGACCGGTGCTTGAAGAAAGCTCCTCTGTGGTTCACATGAACCCTCAAACTAGAAAAACAGAGTCGTCCATGTTTGAATCTTCTGCAGCAGACAGATTGTTTGTCTCTATTTGATCCTCTAATGTCAGCAGAAATCTGTCATCTCTCTGACTGGAACACCACAAAGCGGGTATCCAGGAATATGAGTCAATTTCCAGGAATCAGCCAATGTGCGTTTAAAATCTGTGTGCAGGTTTTTCACAATTTCATGATTTTTTTATATATTTATCAGAGATTTATTGGTTGATTGTGTATTTTCACAAGGTCATATTTATTTATTTAATTATGAACAGTACAGGCCTCCATAGAAAACATGGTCTTTTTTTAAACTTTAACAGATTTTTTTACCTTTATTAGTTTAGTTTTATTTTATAATATTTATATGTCTTTTTGTCATTTTTGTTTATTTCCCTGGCAATCGTGAACATATTGTCTTTGCACAGAGTGTTAATGTTTGGTATTGTGTATGTGCAATATTTGTTAATAAAGTTTATTTAAAGACAGGAAGTTGCAGACAGAGCACATGGAGACTTTTCCCTCCAGAGTGTTAGTAGAGACATTTGGATCAGAACATGAGCTGGGATTGGTGAGTGGAGGAACTGCAGGTGAATAGCTGTTTTCTGGATGGGAGTGGGAGTGGAGGCTGTGGTGTAACGTGCATCACGCTGGTCACATGGAAGCAGAGTCGTGGTCTTTGTGTTCTCTCTGGATCTGACTGGATGAATTCAACAAACTCCATGTTTTCCTAGAGCAACAACAGGCCTGCAAGGCTTTTTCTGGGCTTGAAGGTGCCGGTACCGGGACTAAACTGGACTGTGTGTGTGAGAAAAGCTCTGAAACGGTTTCATGTTCTACGGTTTGGACTTCTGTGCTTTACTTTGTTAGAAACTAAAGGTGGTGATATGTGGGAAACTTTGATGGAGACATTGATTTGACATTTGGATGGAAACCAGAGTTTTCTTTAGTTTAGATAGAGACAAAAAGGAGACATTGATGTTTTAGGAGAACTGCTGACATTTATTTGACACATTTACACTAAATTGGAGGATTTTTTATTTAGGTTGTGGAATTATTCACATTTTAGCCAAAAAATAAGTATTTAAATGTGTATTTAAATAAACCATCCATGTTTTTATCTTCTGAACTCAGTGGATTCATAAATGATCATCACTAAACACTCATATTAATTAGATTTTCACTTTGTGAAATCAATGATGTCATATTCACTGTTCAAATAAAAAGTAGTGATCATGATGTTAGAATTACTTCTAGAATCCAGAACACTAGATATTCCTGCACTAAAGCAGATTGAATTCTATTTATCATATTATAGGAGTTTATGTTCATAATGACAAACTCAGTTTTATTGTTTTATGGACTTTATTTGATTGACAGCAGGTCAGTTTGTGCTGTTTGTGTAGTGATGAGAGGATCTTTAGTCGTTTGCAGACTGACTTGGAATATGAATCAACAACAGAATAAATGTGGAACATCTGCCAAGTGGAGTCACATCTCTTTCTTTTCCTCCCTGTGTCCTGACCAAACCCCCATCTTGTTTGATGTTAAACTCCTCCCCTGAATCAGTGACACAGTCCTCCATCCTCACAGTCCTCCCTATCAAGGAGTTAGGGAGTAGGGCGGGAATATGGACACAACCTGTCTCTCTTTATTTAGTTTTTGAAATCTGACATTTGAAATGGAATGGAAGCTTTAAATCTATTGGATTGTAAACATGTATTCATGAATAATTCCTGATGATCAATGACATTTCAATTCAGAATCGGAATCAAAATCAGAATCAGAAATACTTTATTGATCCCACAGGTGGGAAATGTGTTCGTTACCATAACAACAGACAGGGGGAAAAAAGACTAAGAATAATATAAAACAAAATAGAATAAAATAAAAATAAAAAATGAGAATATAAACAAGAACAAGAAAAATATGGTATAATTTAAAATTTAAAAAAGCTATTTACAAAACAGTGCAAAAGTAAAGAGATCTGCAAAAGCAATGTGCAACATAGAGAAGAAGAGAAAAAAAGAGAATGTGCAAAGGTTATCTTTTGCATCTTTTGCATGGTTATCTTTATGTTTCTGTGACGCTTCCGTCTGAGGAGGAGAAGCACTTTTTGCGTTTTTCAACGTTGTAATGCTAATATAACAGACTATTTTCATTCATCTTTGTTTTTTAATGATGAAACGGGATACTTTACCTGCAGGAGGGGGTGTATGTTCTAGGGTTGTGCCGATGGACGATATCATCGTCCATCGTGATGGGTGACTGACATCCCGACGGAGAGACCACCATCGTGATGCCACACCCCCGCCATGTTGCGAGTCAACACCATAAGCCGCGGTTACATGTACAAAATATCTTGATGGGATCAATGGTCGGATTAGAATCCAACCGTGTACATGGGCCCAGAAAAATGTTTTCAGAGTAAAAAAACGTTCACTAAGGTCACACTTTACGTCGGAATAAATCATTTGCACATGAGCAGTAGGGTTTGAAAACCGGAAGGATATAAATTCCGCAGAGCGGCTTTTTTTTCAAACTTTATTGAATGTAACAATTCAATACAAAACGATGTTAAACAGCGCCGAGCGGCTATATATATTGACATGTCAGCTCGGTAAAATACGAGACGATCTTCTAAACATGCTTTTAATAATGTTACGGTTATTATGAAACACCTGTTCGCTCATCATTTGAATTTTAATCCGTGTGGTCAGCGCTTTTTCTGAACGGAGCCAGGATTAGCAGTATGCTAACACGGGCTAACAACATTAGCTTTGGGTGGCGCTGCATCCTGTGAATAACATCAGCCGTTATTTAGTCGGGACACGACTGGAAACACAAATCCACGTGATTGTTTGAATGTTTTCTAAGGACTGAGCGATATTTCTGCTTTGAAGCTCAAACCGCTGTGTCTGCTGACGATCCGAGCTGTGCTCAGACACACACTATTAGACCCGGTTCTGAGTTCGGTTGCTTGTACCCCTAGAGCTGCGGGACGGATCGCAGTCTTAAATCTCCCACATATACCGCTCATATACCCCCCCCCCCCTTCCCATCAAACACAAAGCTGTAAATCCGCGCTCCGCCGGTCCACTTCGCTAGTTAAGTGCGGGAGCGGACTACTTCTTTTCTATTTTGTTCGTTTATTTTTTTTGTTAAAGTCACTTCCCTCTGTTTATATCTGGATCACCGCGGATGAGTCATTAGTTGGGAAATAAAATGAAAAACGCAAAATAACGAATAGCAGTTATATAAGAACGAAAAATGTAAAAAATACACCCCCCCCCGACGATGTCATCGTCCATCCCGATGGTTGACAGCAAACATCGTCAACGGCCAATTTAAGGGACATCACCCAACCTTAGTATGTAACACTGTTTACTTCAGCATTGGTGTTAGGATGACAGGTTGATGACGTAAGGTGACAGATGAACTTCAGGTTATGTGAATTAAAAGGAGAATAAAGGCTACAGCGATCCTCTACATCCAAATGTGTCTCTGAGCTCCTTATTTTACATATGAAACTCCGCTTTACAGACACCAAACCCCGGAAAGACGGCTCCTCTGACAATAATCTGATTTTTAGTCATCAAAAGGTTCAGAATTTCTTTGTTTTAAACCTCTAATATTCCGGAAATAAAGCTTCACAGAAAGCTCCACATATTTCATCTTCAAGCTAGGCTCCGATAAACAGACAACTTCGGTGTTTTCTCCTTGTTAATCTATGAATTTTTCCCCATAAATTTACGAGTTTTTATCTCCTAAATGTTCTTATTTATTGGTGGCATAAAACTCTGTTGTAAACTCTGAAGTACAAAGCCATTAGCTCACTAACATTAGCCATAACACACAATACTACTGGAAGACTCGCGACTTTTTTCTCGAAACTTTTATGTCGACACGCCGAGTTTTTTCTCGAAATTTTGTGTCGAGTTTTTTCTTGTCATGACGACTTTAATCTCGTCATGACGAGAAAAAACTCGACACGTTGGCCAGAATATTTTTTCCTCACTGTGGCCCTAAAACTCCGATGTAGAAAAATGACCGAAATAATGGAAGAACAACAAAAAAAAGGAAAAAAGGAAAGGAGACGATGATTACAGACTTAAGTAAAAGCGATTACAGGAGCTATGGCAACAGGCGTCCGTTCACGGCGCCATCTTGGATCAAAGATGGCGTCTGTTTCCTCGTTTGTTTTAACTTCATTTCAAGTCATTTCTAATCTATGTCATTTTCATTCCTGATCATGTTTTTGGGTCCAAATCCCAAAGAAATGAGCAAACAGTGAAAATGTCATCTGTCAGTGTGTCATCAGGGCGGGTCCCACCTGACTGAATGGACCAAGTTCCTGGACCTCCAGCTGCATCACTGCTCCTGAACACACTTTTCTGTCTCATTGCAGGTTGAAGCGGTGCAGTTTGTCAGAGATCAGCTGTGAAGTTCTGGTCTCAGCTCTGAAGAAAAACCCGTCTAATCTGACAGAACTGGACCTGAGCCAGAACTGGAACCTGCAGGATTCAGGAGTTGTTCATCTGTGTGGTTTTCTGGAGAGTCCAGACTGCAGACTGCAGACTCTGAGGTCAGTAAAGAAGCTGAACTCCCTGAAGGATGAGAAGAACGGATCCGGTGAAGAACTTTCTGATGTTTCACTGGAAGATTTTCTGTCTGCAGCCGTGTTTGAAACAAACTGATGATTGGTTCAGATTTTCTTCATCAATTGAATTGATTGTTCTGATGATTGATAGAAACTGATCTGTTTCAATCAGGATCTTGTAAATCAGGATCTCCAACCTATTTTAGAACATGGATCCATTTCATGTCAGAACAATGTTCACAGATCGCCCTGTAGAAATTTCAAGTTGGCGTCCAAATTAGTTTCAGCTTCCAGTTTTCAGAAAACCATTCAAAGGATTCTAAATGAAGTCTATTTGAAGAAAATAGTTTGAAAAGATCTTTAAATATTGAATCTAGAACAGACACTTCCTTTGAATGTCACTAGAACAACAAAAACACACAAAGTGTTCTTTGGTCAGAGCATCATTCAGTCACTGAAAACAGAAATGACTGCAGATTCATTTACCACTAGAAATGAAAAACTGTCACTTAGTTATTAAAAACAATTAATTACATGTGTTTAATTTACAGCTAAACAAAAATTCTTTAGTCATGAAGAAAAAAACTGTTAAAACGGTTCAGACCAGAATAAATCCCAACAAATATGCCAAAAAAACATGTCAGAACCACAATCCAGCCAGTCTTCAAAGCCCTGAACAGAACCAGCAGCTGCAGATGATATTCTGTTGGACTGAAATCAGGAGGGACTCAAAACTTTCTCAGTCTGTCTGTGGTAGAGGTAAGATCTTAAGCCCGACTCAGAACCCGACCTGACCCGAATTTGGCTGACTTTTTTAATAAATATATCGTAATGGCTGCAAAGAAGCAACCGTGGACGGTTGTCAAACAGCTCTTTATTAATCCTGGATGTCAGAATGCTTACAGCATGAACTGAAAGGCACAGCCAGCTTCTTACTCAGAGGGAGAACGTTCACTGAACACACACACACACACGTAGACCCGCCCCCTCTATCCCCCCAGCCCACCGTTGATTGACACACACTGTGGCCACCCGCAGCTCTGCAAACGTGTCATGAATGTAATCTTCCCTCCAAGTCTCCAAGTCTGCATCTATTTTGTTTAGGGATCCCCGATATGGAGCAGCAAGAAGTAAGGATAAACTTCAGACAGGGGAACTGAAAAGGCAAACACGCACTGCCCGCATAAATGAAGCGAGTGCTTATCATCCAGATCTCTCTGTCTGGCCTCTTATTCTGTGTTCCAGCGTCATTTCATTGTGCAAATGCATTTATCATGATCATAAAAATATGTAGATTATTTTACCTTTGAGAAATCTGGTGTTTTTTCAGAATCAGAATCAGAAATACTTTATCGATCCCACACGTGGGAAATTTGTTTGAAATTTGTTTGTCACCATAGCAACTGTGACCAATGGGGATTTGGTTCGGGGGTGTGATACAGGATATAAGGGGAACAGGTGTGTGTATGGGATGTAACACTTGGCCGTTTCCGGTTTTTCGGTGTGTCGTGTCGTGGAGTTGCTGTTTCTGGTATGTGTTTGTTCTCACATTCATATATTTAGTGTGTTTAACGTTTCACCTGTTTCTTTCAATGTATTTGTGTATATGACATTATTGTATGTCATCATCTTTTGGTTGCAGTGCCGCTGCTTTGGTTTGACAATATAAAAAATAAAAGGGCTTGAACCTTTCTATTGTCTTCGCTCTTGTTTCTGCCGTCGTGGCACGCACCTGCGGAGGAACCGGCTACATTTGGCGCTGTGAGCAGGACCGTTGCGTTACGGAGCGGAGGCGGCCGGAGTCTGACACGTAAACCAAAGCAGCGGCTGGATCAGGTGTTCGGTGGCTGACGTCATCACGGGATTCCGGGGATTCCCTTTGCCGCTGTCGTCATGGAGGAGCTGCGAGCGGAGCTGCAGGCCTTGAAGGACCGGATAGCTGTGGACAAAGCGACCATGGACGCCTTGCGGAAAATGAATGACGCGTTGACTGAGAGGCTGCGGGAGCAGGAAGCTTCACCCGCTGGGTCTGGTTCGGCGGCGGCGTCCCAATTGAACGGAGCAGCAGGTGGTTCGTCATCGACTGGGCCGAAGGACTGTGTCATTTACCTGCCTAAAGAGAAGAAATGCTGCACTTTTTCCGGGGGTTCGTGCGCGGACTTTTACGAATGGCTGGATGAGATTAACTCGGTGTTAAGTTTCCGTCATTTTCAGCAGAGCGAGAAGGCAATGTATATATATGACCATCTTGGGGGCGAGGCCAAGCAGGAAATAAAATACCGGTCTTCTGCAGAAAGGGCCGACCCGGATTGTCTGCTGGCGATATTAAAAGAAATTTATGGACAGCCTTCTTCATTGACTCGCCTGCAGAAGCTTTTCTTTGACAGAAAACAACGTGACGGGGAAACGATCCGTGAGTACTCAAACGCTCTCATGGCAATCATTGATGAAATCAACCGCTGTGAAGTGAAATACACTTGGTGTAGTGATTTTGCCTTGCGGGATCAGTTTGCTGAGAATGTGCGGGATTCGGTTCTGAGACGGGAGTTAAAGCGCATCGTCCGCCAGGATTCTGCCATCTCGTTTTTCAATCTACGAAAGGAAGCTTTGCTGTGGGAGGATGGGGACGCGACCGGGTCTTACAGCCGACGTAGAGCTGATGTGTGTCAGGTTGAGGGAGAAAAGGAGGTCCAGAATGTAAACGTGGTTACAGCTAAGCCGGTTGTGGATCCAAATGCAGAAATGATCAGTCTTATGAAACAACAACAGCAACAAATTACTGACTTTGCTAAGAAGGTGTCAGATTTGTCAGTAGAGATCGGACAGACAGCTGGTCGAGGGGTCCAACCACGCTTCGACTCGGATGGTAAACCCATCTGCTTTAGGTGTCAGAGGGCGGGGCATATCGCTCGTCAGTGTAGATGGGGAACATCGGGAAATAAGACCGTTTTTGGATCACGTAACGCTTCCGGTCGTGGCAACTCGGGCATTGTTGGCGAGCAACAGGGAAACTCTCTGCCCCTGTGGTGATGAGCCCAACTACAGGAGGGGACATGATGGGCTCTGAATCAAAGAAATCTGACACACTCGAGGTTGAATGTTTAATTGGAGTTAGTCCCACTGTCGATGTTTTCTTTGGTGATGTACAGGTGAAATATCTTTTGGACACGGGTTCAAATGTGTCAACAGTCACTGAGTCATTTTTCAATAAACATTTCCGTCCGTCTTTGAAAAATTGTGAATGGCTTTCACTCTCTGCCGCAAATGGTTTAAGTATACCTTATTTGGGCTATTTTGAAAGAGATGTTCATGCATTTGGTGTCACCATAAAAGGTAGAGGGATCCTTGTGGTCAAAGATCCAGAGACTAACCTTATGAGGCAACGTAAAAACACTGTCCCCTGCATTTTGAGGATGAACGTGATTAAGTGTTTTTATGAGAGTGAAGGCCATGGTTCTGAAACGCGCAGTCATTCGGTCCCTGATGCATGGCAAAATGCCTTCAGAGTTTGCCAGTCTCAACAGGTTGGTTCAACAGACACTTATGTTTACTCCACTGTTCCTTTTACTTGTCCAGCTGGTGTACTGTGTTTTGTTCCAGCAACTTTACAATTTGGCCACTCCTCCTCAGATGCTTTTGCTCTTGTGGAGGCACTTAGCGCGGAAGAAGGGGGATTGCCAGGGGAACTGCTTGTTTCCAAGGCTTTAGTCCCTATAGATCAGGGGTCGGGAACCTATGGCTCGCGAGCCACATATGGCTCTTTTGATGGTCACGTATGGCTCGCAGACAAATCTTTATTTATGCCATTTTTGTTTTCATTAGACCAGTCCTTCTCGTGCGCGATGCGATGCCAGAGGGGCGCGCAGTAGTAGCGGTGCTTGGAGAGAAAAATCTGCGCCAGCAATCAGTTTACTATTATCTACTATTTCACAGAGCTTATTCCAGCAGGAAACCTATTAATTGCCGTGTCTAAACCTGCGCGCTCCCGTCTCTGAGAAAGAGCGCGCAGATACGGGGACGGGATGTGAGGAAGAAAGCAGAGGGTGGGGGTGCCCCCCACCCTCTGCTTTCTTCCTCACAGGCAGCAGGTGAATCCTGCAGGGATTGTAATAACGTGAAACCCGCTGCCCGTCACTCACTGCAGTGTGTGAGTGTGTGTTTGTCTCCACGTCTGCATGTGAGTCTTTGTCACATCTACAGAACATTCAGACCTACGATCACGTTTAAAGTCTGAACGCCTGCATGAAGCTGAAACTCACCACGTATCAACCAGACTAGACCATCAGCAAAACCACCACGAGAAATACTCATCTATTAGCAACAGCATAACAACGTTATTAAAAAGAATCCACAGAATTATTGTACTTTAAAAATGTTGAAATTACATCAAATGCTCACATTCACTTGTATATTTAGTTTTAAACATATTGTCGCGGACTGAGTTGGGTCCGCTGTTGGGACGCGTTAAAAGTTCTGGAGTTCATTGAATGCATCAAGCAGAGATCTGATTGGCTCTCAGTTCTGTCGCTCAGCCTGTTGTTAGGTAGTTTGGACCAATGGGGTTCAGCTATGGGCCGAATAAGGGAAATAGGAGGACTGGAGCGGGAGCAGAGGAATATAAAGTTGGGAGAAGAGCTCTCGTCTCGGCGGGAGAGATTGAGGAGTTACTGTATTAATTTTACGGCGTTTGTTGCGGTCTGCAGTAACCAGAATAAAGAACCTTAAAAGAGGTTAAGTCTCCGTGCCTCAATGTGGGACAGGGACGCTACATTATTGTATGGCTCTTTTGAAATTACATTTATAAATATGTGGCGTTTATGGCTCTCTCGGCCAAAAAGGTTCCCGACCCCCTGCTATAGACCATGGCCATGTGGCCATCCCAGTGCTTAATGTTGGATGTTCAGATGTGGAGCTTCGGCCGCAAAGCCGATTATGCTCATTACATTGTGTGGATGTTTTGCCACTCGGTGCAACTGGCATTAGCTTTGAACGTGTTAGTCCAGGAGAAGAAAGGGTTGTGGTACAGGAGCATGTGGATGTGAGGACTGAACAGCTGACTGCGGGATCAGAGGTGGGCAATCTTGACCTTAAGGGTCTTACCGTAGCACAGACCAGAATGGTTAGGGAGCTTTTGAAAAGACATGAGGATGTTTTTGCAAAATCAGAGTTAGACCTGGGATTCACTAACCTGATAGAGCATGAAATCCCTGTCCTGAATGATGCCCCCATAAAACAGCGTTACAGACGGATTCCCCCTAGTCAGTATGAAGAAGTCAAAGCACACATTACTCAGTTGTTGCAACAGGGCATCATCAGCGAGAGCAGTAGCCCGTATTCTTCTCCTCTCGTTATAGTGCACAAGAAAGACGGTTCACTTCGGCTTTGTGTTGACTACCGTCAACTAAATGCAAATACACGAAAGGATGCTTTTCCTCTTCCGCGGATTGATGTCTTTGGATGCTCTTCATGGGGCAAAATGGTTTTCTACCCTCGATTTGGCTAGTGGGTACCACCAAGTGGGAATGGCTGAAAAGGATCGCTGAAAAACAGCCTTTTGTACACCCTTTGGTCTATTTGAATTTACACGCATGCCATTTGGGTTGTGTAACGCTCCAGGGACCTTTCAGCGATTAATGGAGCGATTATTCGGTGACCAGAGGTATCAGTCCCTTCTGTTATATTTGGATGATATAATCATCTTCTCCTCTTCTTTTGAGCAACATCTAGAACGTCTGGATCTGGTGTTTTCCCGTCTAAAACAGTACAATCTTAAAGTCAGACTACATAAGTGTTCCTTTTTGAAATCTGAAGTGGCATACCTTGGACATTTGGTTTCAGCTGCCGGGGTAGCTACAGATCCGGAAAAAATTAAAGCTGTTGTAGAATGGAAGAGGCCAAGCTGCTTAAAAGAACTAAAGTCCTTTTTAGGCTTTGCAAGTTTTTACAGGTTCGTAAAGAATTTTGCCAAGATGGCAGCACCTCTCCATGCCTTGGCCTCATTACTATCTACAAGCAAGGGTGGTCGGCCCACAAATGGGTTTCGGCAACTATGGGATTCCGTATGTGAGGAGGCTTTTCAATGTTTGAAAAAGAAACTCACTTCGGCACCCGTTCTTGCATATGCTGATTTCTGCAAGCCTTTTGTTCTGGAAATAGATGCGAGTCATCAAGGACTCTGGGCTGTTTTATCACAAAATGTGGACGGACAACTCCGACCCGTGGCTTTTGCCAGTAGGGGTCTTAGATCTTCGGAACGGAATATGGAGAACTACAGTGCCATGAAACTAGAGTTGTTGGGCTTGAAATGGGCAGTTACTGAAAAATTCCGTGATTATTTGATTGGTAGCAAGTTCACAATCCTGACTGATAACAACCCTCTTTGTCATTTAAACAGTGCAAAACTCGGTGCCGTGGAGCAACGTTGGGTTTCTGAGCTGGCCCGGTTTGATTTTTAGATCTCCTACCGGCCTGGCAGGCAGAACACAGGTGCCGATGCTCTTTCGCGGCAGTATGTGGGGCAACAGGAGGTACATACAGGTTTAGTTGGTGTGCCTAACACTAGCTCCACTACCAGTTTTCCAACTTTGGACGTTAAGGCCCTGGTGAAGTTGCAGTCTGGTGATGGTTTGATCTCTACCTTTAGGAGGTTTTGGGATCGGGGTGTGGGGCCAAGCCGGACAGAGAGGCGTCAATTATGTCCCAGGGCAGTAGAGCTGTTAAGACAATGGAAGCGGATTGTTTAACTCTTTTTTATTTTTAGATTTTCTCATATCAAAGTACAACAATCACAATTCCCACCCAAAAAAAAAAAAAAAAGAAAAAAAAAAAAAAACCCTCCCAAAAACTAACAAAACAAGGGGAAAAATAAAATATCACTGAGTTTTCTGTAAAAATATGCGATTGTCCAGAGAAAAAGAGTGCTCGTCAGCTACAAAGTTGCCTTCCTTATTCAGATTTTTTTTTACATGGTCCAAGAAAGGTTTCCAAGATTTGAAAAAGTTCTGTGTTGAACCCTTTATAGCATATCGAAGGTGTTCCAATTTAAGACAGGAGTGCATGTCCTCCACCCATTGCTTGTGTGAAGGGGGTCTTGAGTTTTTCCAGGAAATAAGGATGCGACGTCGAGCCAAAAGCGTAGAGAATGCCAGAGCTGAAGCTTGTATTGCAGTGACCTTGCAGTTTTGAGGGGTGACTCCAAATAGTGCTGTAAGTGGGTTCGGGAGGATCTTTATATTCCATGCTTTTGCTAGGGAGTCGAAAATCACCCCCCAGAAGAGCTGGAGGCTCTTGCACCCCCAGAACATGTGTGTGAGGGTTCCCGTTTCACACCTGCATCTTGGACATGTGTCGTCTGTCCCTGGGAAGATCCGTGCCAGTTTACTGTTTGATATGTGAAGCCTATGTACAACTTTAAATTGTATCAAACCATGTCTTATACAGATTGAGGATTTGTGGATAAACTTAGTTATCTGCTGCCACTGTGTTCCAGTTATCTCCAATCCCAATTCCTTTTGCCATTGTTTTTTCGAAATCTCTAAAGATGGCGCTGCAGCCGTGTTAAACATATGATATAAGTAAGAAATTACCCCTTTTTTTGAGGGATCTAGAGTCAGACATTCATCTATCCAGCTACCTGGAGGAGTCTGAAGAGATGGGGAAAAGTGTTTTTTAACAAAACTACGCACCTGTAGGTATCTAAAGAAGTCAGACGAGGGCAACTTAAATTTTTCCCGAAGTTGTTCAAAGGACAAAAAATGTCCCTCGTTAAAAAGTTTTTTCAGAGTGTCAATCCCTTTATTTGCCCAGACCTGAAATGTGGAATCAATGAAGGAGGGAGGGAAAAGTACATTTGTAACTTTCGGAGCTGAAAGTAAACCTTGTTTGTGTTTAAAGTGAATTCTGAATTGTTGCCATATCTTAAGTGATCCTAAAATAACAGGATTATTGGGGATTAGTTTTTTGTCCAGGGGTAGTGGTGAGGAAACAACAGAAGCCAGAGAGCCTGATACGTATGAGTCCTGTTCCATAACTGCCCAGAGTGGGATGTTCTCATTCGTCTTTGACATACCCCAGAAGATAAGTTTGTAAAGATTAGCTGCCCAATAAAAATACATGTAGTTAGGCATAGCTAGACCGCCCTCCTCCCTCCGTCTCTCCAAAAACTCCTTTCTGATACGTGGTATTTTTTTATTCCAGATGAATATTGATGTTAATCTATCCAATTCTTTAAAGAAGGATTTAGGGATGAATATTGGTATGGTTTGGAAAAGGAACAAAAATTTTGGCAATATAATCATTTTCACCGAATTTATTCGTCCTGGTAGAGATAGAGGGAGGGATGACCATCTCTCCATATCTCGTTTAGCCTGATTGAGAGTAGCTTTCAGATTGTGTTTGAAAAGATCTTTATATTCTCTGGTCACTGTCACACCCAGATATATGATCTTCTCTGTGGCAACTGTGAGCGGAAAAGAGTTGTGTGGCATAAGCGCCGCTTTTTCATTAATGGGAAAGATCAGGCTCTTTGACATATTTATCAGATAACCCGATACTTTCCCGAATTCTCTGATATAATTCAATGCTTTGGGGATGGACTTGTGAGGGTCCGAAAGGAACAGGAGAAGGTCATCGGCATATAGTGATAGGGTGTGGGTTTGGCCCGCTCTCTTAATGCCCAACACATCTGGCGCACTCCTGAGGGCTCTTGTCAAGGGTTCTATTGCAATATTAAAGAGTAAAGGGGACAGAGGGCACCCCTGTCTCGTTCCTCTGGAGAGGACGAAGTACTCTGATAAGATCTTATTTGTCCAGATGGCTGCCTCAGGTTGTTTATAAAGGGTATCAACCCATGAGCAGAAAACACGTCCAAATCCAAAACTTCGGAGAGTCTTGAGCAGGAATTTATGCTCTACTCTATCGAATGCTTTCTGTGCATCTAATGTAATAATTACCTCTGGGTCAACATTCGCGTTTGACTGATAGATTATATTAAAAACCCGGCGGAGATTGCTATACAGTTGCCTTCCTTTCATAAAACCGGTTTGGTCTGGGTGGATGATTTTGTCTAGAACCCCTTCTAACCTGTCTGCGAGTATTCTGGTAAGAATTTTATAGTCACAGCATAATAAGCTCACTGGTCGATAGGATTCACAGAGTAGTGGGTCTTTATCCTTTTTCAGCAATACAGAGATGGTTGCCTGCCTCATTGTGGGTGGTAATACTTCCGCATCCAGAGCGTATTTATAGAGACTGCATAGGTAGGGGAGGAGTTTAGGGGAGAAAGCTCTGTAAAATTCGACTGGGAAGCCATCCGGGCCTGGTGATTTTCCCGATTTCATTTTTCGCATTGCGTTTTCAACCTCTGTTATTTGTATGTCCTTTTCCAAACAGGTCTTATCGGCTTCTGTCAAAACTGGCAATTTTAATTTTTCAAGGTATTTTTCTATCGTTACAGTGTCGCATTGGTCGGAGGAATATAGTTTTTTATAGAAGTTCAAAAACTGCTTATTGATGTTTTTCTGATCAGTGATTATATCTTCTTTATCATTCTTAAGCGATGTAATATGGTTGGCAGCTGCCTTTTGTTTCAGCTGATGACTAAGCATTTTACTCGCTTTTTCGCCATGTTCATAATGCTGTAGCTGTGATCGAAAGTGCATTTCTATGGCTTTGTCATTCATGATTAGATCGTATTCGGTTTGAAGCAGTGTTCTTTCTTTCCAAAATTCCTGGGATGGTGAGGTTGTTTGACATTGATCGATGATTTTAAGACGATTGCTGATTTCAGAAGCACGTTTAAGCTTTTGTTTCTTATCATGCGCACTATACGAAATAATTTGTCCCCTAATATATGCCTTGAATGTTTCCCAAAGCGTGCCATGACTGATGTCAGGGGTGCTATTTATTTAAAAAAACATATCAATGTGTTTATTAATAAATTCCATAAATTTTGGGTCTGTTAATAGCCTTGTATTGAACCTCCAATTTCTCTGTGGTGGAGAATAACCAGAAACATTAATTTCCATTATTACAGGACTGTGGTCAGATATAACCATTACTTCATAGTCTATGGCTCTCACCAGTGACAGGAGTCTACTGTCAACCAGGAAAAATTCAATCCTTGAATAGGATTTGTGGGGTGGTGAGAAGAATGAGAAGCATTTAGCCGTTGGGTTTTTAGTTCTCCAAGGGTCAACCATGCCATAGTTTTGCATAAATGTATTGATACACTGAGATGATTTGTTTGCATTCGTGTTAGTATTATGACGAGGAGAAGCACGGTCAAGCACTGGGTGGAGAACACAATTAAAGTCTCCCCCCAATATTACATTGTGCGTGTCTAGATTAGGAAGGAGGGTGAAAAAATCCCTAAAGAACTGCTCATCGTCCCAGTTTGGAGCATATATATTTGCCATTGTGACCGGGAGGTTAAACAGGTTTCCCTGAATAATAATATAGCGTCCGTTTTTGTCTCTGATTGTCGAGACCTCTTCAAAATGTACATCTCTGTGTAGCAATATGGCGACCCCCCTTGCTCTGATATTACGGTTAGAATGGTAAACCTGTGTATATCCTGATCTTCTTAGTCTATTGTGATCCTTATTTAATAGGTGTGTTTCTTGTAAGTATACTATTTGACTCTTTAGTTTGCTGAGATGTGAAAACACCTTGTTACATTTTATTGGACGGTTGAGGCCTCTCACATTCCAGCTAACCCATTTTAAAACAGCACTCATGTCGTCATGTTAAACACTGTCTTCTTATAGCACACTCCTTTATCGTGAATCCCATAAAACATCAGTGATAGTGTTCTTGAACACAAACAAAAGAGAAAAATAAGACCCCGAATACAAAACACAAGCATTAGCTGTGTGAAAATAGCCCAAAGAACAGTTAAATAACAGAACCCCACTACATAATGAACAAAGACTGACATCTTTGTGTTTAAATTTGCAAAAAAAGAAGTAGAATAGGAATAATCCAACGATCCGGTGATTAACCCCCTATAACCCAAGAACAAAGGCTTACCACCAACACCTGGTCCAGACCGGGACCCTCCTTCTTTCAAAGTTCACCCAATGCTCAGTATAATTCTGAGCGGGGAGGAAAAAAAAAAAGTGTGTTATCAGCATCTTTAAATGGGACAGTTGCATGTCATTTCTGCTGCTTTAACTTGGTGGTTACAAATTTTTTAGCCTCTAAAGGGCATTTGAAGCGGAATTCCTCTCCTTCGGGGGTGGTGATCCTGAGTGTGGCTGGGAAAAGAAGTCCGTAGCGGACCCGGTGGAGCCCCCGCAAAAGTGATCTCACCTCCCCAAAAGCTGCTCGTTGTTTGCTGACAGTCTGGGTGTAATCCGGAAGAATCGTGATTCTGTCGCCGTTTTTCGTGGTGATGCTTTTCAGCTCCGCCGCTTTCTTTAGAATGCTCTCCTTTTCTTGGAAGTAATGGCATTTAATCACAAAGGCGCGCGGTGGTGCGTTCCCGTCACTCGGCTTGCTGCGGAGGCTGCGATGGGCGCGATCCAGGAGCGGGACTGAGGTTAGCTTCAGTGACTCGGCCAAAAGCTCCGCTACAAACTGTGTCGTGCGATTGCCATCTTCCCGTCCCTCTTTCACTCCCATGATGCGCAGATTGCATCGGCGTGATCTGGTCTCCAGGTCCTCGCAGCGGTCTCTCAGGAATGCTAGCTCTTTCTTCATTGCTCCCATGTCAGCCTGCATCGCGTGGATGGAGTCGGAGTGGGCAGCCGCCGCAGTTTCCAGGTCTGTAACCCGACCAGTCGTGTCTTGAATTTTGCATTCAATTTTCTCCAATGAGCCCTGAAGCTCCACAAGCTGGTCCGAGTGTGTCTTTGCTGTGTTCGCCATTGTGGTCATTAATTCTTCTCTCAAGGCGCTAATGGCGTCCAGCACTTCCCGCTGGTTGCTAGCATTAGCTTCCTGGGAATCAGCTTGGCGACTTTGATTTTTAGGCATTTTTCTTACCGAATATAGCTGTCCTTAGATTTACTGTTGTGAAAGCAAATATTTTTTTATGCGAAATAAAGTGCTGGGATGTTTGCTTTCATGCAAAATAGGAGGGTGCCGTCGGAGCTCAGCTTAGACACGTCCGTTCATGGCTCTGCACATACCGGAAGTCCAATGGAAGCGGATTGTTGAGGTGGATGGGGTGCTGTGTCGGCAGTCTTGGGGACAGCGTGAAGGGCAGATCAGGCAGATCATACTGCCAGCCATTTTGAAGGATGAGATACTCAATCAGATGCACACCACAGCTGGGCATCAGGGAGTAGAGCGAACCTTTAAGTTGGTCCGTTGTCGGGCTTACTGGCCTGGGATGTACAGAGACGTGGAGGCTTTTTGCAAGACTTGTGAGCGGTGCATTGTTTCTAAGAACCCTCACCCACAGGTAGTTGCACCTCAAGGACATTTGCTGGCTTACCGGCCATTGGAGGTTGTGGCTATGGACTTCACAGTGTTGGAGCCCTCATCAGACCGGCGTGAGAATGTCCTTATCATGACTGATGTCTTCTCCAAGTTTACTGTCGCAGTACCAACCCATGATCAGCGTGCAGTAACTGTTGTTAAGGCCCTGGTAAAGCACTGGATCCAGCCCTATGGTGTCCCCTCTAGGATACACTCTGACCAGGGTAGGTGTTTCGAAGCAGATGTGGTGCAGGGTTTATGTAAAGTATACGGGATCAGGAAAAGCCGAACGACCCCCTATCATGCTCAGGGAAACGGGCAGTGTGAGCGCTTTAACAGGACCCTACATGACCTGTTGAGAACACTGCATCCACATCAGAAGAGACGATGGGTTGAATACCTTCCTGAGCTGCTGTATGTGTATAACACCACCGAACACCATAGCACAGGTTACTCACCAAATTTCCTGATGTTTGGGAGGGCCCCCGTTGGGCCTTTCGATATTTGGCTGGGTCAGAATAGGGAAAACTTTGAGGGTGACGAGCATGCTTGGGTGGTGGAACATCAGGAGCGACTGCGTTGGGCATATCAGCAGGTGGGCCAAAATCTGGACCAAGCGGCAGAAGCTCGTCGTGCTTATGCAGGCCATGGAGGGGGTGATGCATCCCTGCTGCCGGGCCAGCTGGTGTACGTAAGAAACAGGCGGTTTCCCGGAAGGCATAAAATTCAGGATGTGTGGCTTCCTGTCCCCCATAAAGTGTTGGAGCGTCTGGGTGGGGATTCGCCTGTGTACTCAGTTGCGCCTGTTGACTCCTCTGGGCCAATCCGCAACGTACACCGTAATGAGCTACGACTGTGTGGTCCCACTGTACAGAGTGGGGCTGTGATAGTGCCCCCGGAGGCAGAAGATGCCAATGAGGAGGCGGATGACTCAGTGATTGGTGTCCTTGTGCCTATCACTGGGTCCAGTCTTGAGGTTCAGGGGCCTGGTTCTTGTAGGGGTGGGGCTGAGGCTTCAGCTACTTCTCTTGACACTTCTGCACCGTGTGTGCCAGTTCCCACAGTGCTTCCCTCAGCATGTGGGGTTGAAGGGGGAGCAGATGACACACAGTTGGCACCCATAGTGCCTGGGCCTGTTGGGCCTCGCCGGACGACTCGTTCCACTGCAGGGTTACACTCTAACCCTTTTCGTTTGCCCAGGTCGGTGTTACCATCTGATGGCAGATCAGTGGGGCACTGATCTTTTCTTGGGGGGGCATAAGTGTGACCAATGGGGATTTGGTTCGGGGGTGTTTTTCGGTGTGTCGTGTCGTGAAGTTGCTGTTTCTGGTATGTGTTTGTTCTCACATTCATATATTTAGTGTGTTTAACGTTTCACCTGTTTCTTTCAATGTATTTGTGTATATGACATTATTGTATGTCATCATCTTTTGGTTGCAGTGCCGCTGCTTTGGTTTGACAATATAAAAAATAAAAGGGCTTGAACCTTTCTATTGTCTTCGCTCTTGTTTCTGCCGTCGTGGCACGCACCTGCGGAGGAACCGGCTACACAACTGACAGCAGAGGGGAAAAAAAGACCAAAATAAAAATAAAAGCAAGAACAAAGAAAATGTAGCATAAATGCAAACATCAAGGCTCCTGTACTCTTCCTTCCGTCCACCGCTTATACACCCCACAACCACAGAGCCATCAGAGAATTTCTGTAGGGGACATGACTCTGAGTTGTGCTGAAAATCTGAGGTGTACAAGGTGAACAGGAATGGAGACAGCACAGTGCCCTGTGGGGCTCCCACACCACTCAGCACCACATCAGACAGGACGCCGCCCAGTCGGACAAACTGTGGCCTGTCTGTCAGGTAGTCAGTGATCCAGAAGACGGTGGACACACCAGCACCTATCAGCCTCAGCTTATCATCCAGTAAAGAAGGCTGGATGGTGTTAAAGGCACTGGACAAGTCAAAGAAGGTGATTCTCACCATGCCTCCACCACCATCCAGGTGTGAGTGAGCTCGCTGCAGCAGATGGATGACAGCATCATCCACCTCCAGGCGTGGCCGGTAGGCAAACTGCAGAGGGTCCAGAGAAGAGCTCACCAACGGTCTCACTTGGGCCAACACCAGCCTCTCCAGCACCTTCATCATCAGAAGTGAGGGCAACTGGACGGAAGTCCCTGGGGTGAGATGAAGAGGTCTTCTTTGGTACAGGGACCAAGCAGGAGGTCTTCCAGAGGAGGGGCACCCTCTTCAGTCTGAGGCTCAGGTTGAAGAGATGCTGGAGAACCGCAGACAGCTGGGGGGCACAGGTCCTCAGGGTACGAGGACTGACGCCATCCGGGCCGGCTGCTTTGTGCTGGTTAAGTTTCTCCAGCTGTTTCTTCACCTGGCAGGCTGTTACAGTCAAACAGGGAGGGAGGGTGGTGGTGGTTGGACTGGGGGGAGGGGTGATGGACTGTGGGCCCAGTAGATGTGGTGTAGCAGAGGGGGGAGAAAGGTGAGGAGGTGTGGGGGGTTCCTGAGGGGGGAGGTGAGATAGCTGAGAGGCAGGAGGAGCGGGGTGGTGGTGTGGTGGAGGTGGGGGGGAGGAGGCTGAGGCATTCAGAGAGCTGAACCTATTGAAAAATGTGTTAAACTGGTCAGCTCTTTCTTTGCTGCCTGTGATGGTTCTGCTTCTCCCCCCACATCCTGTGATCTTCTTCATTCCAGACCACACCGCTCTCATGTCGTCCTGCTGGAGTTTGGATTCCAGCTTCCTCCTGTAGGAATCTCTCCCGTTCCTCAGCTGACCCCGTAGTTGGTGCTGCATCCTCTTCAGAGCAATCCCGCCTCCCCTTTTCTTACCGCAGCCGGCTGCATCTCTGTCCGCTCTCACAGTCGTAAAACCGGGAACCGTGACGCTGCTGTCCGGGATGTGGGAGTGCAGCCACGTTTCGGTGAAGCTCAGCAGGCTGCACTCCCGATACTCAGTCTCGGTGTTCCTTAGCGTCGTTAGCTCCTCTGTCTTGTTTGCCAGTGAGCGCACATCCCCCATAATGACTGCAGGCACGACAGGTTTAAATCTCCTCCTGTTCATCTTAACATGAGTCCCGGCTCTGCGACCCCGACGTCTCCTCTGGATCTCCTTCGGAATCTCATGCCGAGCTCCATGAAGCAGGCTAGTCTTCCTCAGGGCCAGCAGCTGGTCATGAGTGTAAACAATGGCCATGCTTCCAGTGTTATTCCCACAGATGCGAGACTATCAAAGCAAGAGAAAAAAGTAAATAAAAAGCACAAAAGGGGAAAAAATTACAGAAATGATAGATGAACAAAAGTGAAAAAAAGGAAGTAGACGATGATTACAGACCTGAGAAAAAGAGCGATTACAGGAGCTATGGCAACAGGCGTCCGTTCACGACGCCATGCTCACAAGTGACAGCCATAAACATGGTTTTTTCTGCCAAAAATACTATGGAATAAATTGAAATTTCGGGTTTGCTTTGAGCTCGGGCCTGCAGATCAAGTTGATTGGTCGGGTTCGGCTGGGTTGGGTTTTAATGCCCATGGGCCTGTGTCGGGTCGGGCTGGGGTTTTTAAGCCCGATCTTACCTATAGTCTGGGGGGGGGGGGGGGGGGGGGGAGTCCTCCAAGCTGATTGTGGGCTCTGCCTTATAGCTCCACACAGTTCTCAATGCAGCCCTGGTCTTCATCAGATGAAGACTCTGGAGTCAGCAGAACAGCAGCTCTTTTTTTAGGTGGTGGGGGCTCCTCCAATGGTTTTTGCTTTTTAGGCCTCCTGCTATGCCCCTCCCTGAGTAAAGCACTGACTGACCTCCACACCTCTGGTCTCTGCTGGGTCATCCTCACAGGTTTCTTCACTCAGGACAGATGACACAATGCTGGCAGCACCACTGATCAGGACACAAACTTCTGTCCTCCAGGATCCCTGATGGACCTGCAATACAAACACATCATTAATTTAATCCTAATATAAAAGGGAAACACAGACAGATAATTAAGTTAGCTACAATGCTCTAGCACTTCCTCCAGCTTCTTCAGCTTATCCACTTCAGCAAGGGTTGCCATGGAGTCGTTGGTTGGATGTAGGACTATCTGTCAGTGGTTCTGTGTTTGTCAGTATTGATCATTTCCTGTTCCACTTGGTGTCAGATCCTGTGTGAGGGACTCTTTTTTTTCTGATGATCATTCTGCTGGTGTTCCAGCTCTGCTGCATTAGCAGGGCTATGTTGAACATGGACCACTAACTTTTTGCATTTAGCTATTGTGCTCTCAGATTGTCAGATAAATGCATCTAGACATTAAAGAAAAAACAACTAGAAACAACAGACCACAACAAGAATCAAGTTCCTCATGCACAAGGGAGAAAAACAAGTGTGACAGAAAACGTCCACCATGCTTCTCTTCTCAAAGGACTGCTTCACCTCTGCACCTTTCTCACCTGTGCAGCTTTCTCACCTGTGCACCTTTCTCACCTGTGCACCTTTCTCCCCTGTGCACCTTTCTCCCCTATGCACCTTTCTCACCTATGCACCTTTCTCACCTGTGCACCTTTCTCCCCTATGCACCTTTCTCCCCTATGCACCTTTCTCCCCTATGCACCTTTCTCACCTATGCACCTTTCTCACCTATGCACCTTTCTCACCTATGCACCTTTCATTAAGAACACAAGTAGTAGGATACAATTTCCAGACTACGAGAAAAGTTCATTAGGGGGTGTCGTATAATGATCCATTTGGGTCTATTCTAAGTTAAAACAGTATTCCTTATCAGCTCAGGACAGTGTGTCTACAACCCCCTCATCCTAGCTGGGATGAGAAACAGATAGAAAAAACACACAACTGTTTTCTAAAAAGGTAAAAAGGTCAATCTGAGTTAACACTTAAACAATGATAATAATAAAACTATTTCCCTTCACCCAAATGTTCTGCAGACAAACTGCCATGGTAGATACTATGAACCATGTACGGCGTTGTGCTCAAACAGGAGCTGTCTCTCTGCTGTAGTCAGTCTGCTGACTTTATGTTCAATACTCTGCTGTCTGGACACATGCAGAAAGTGCTCAGTGCAGCATTAGCAACATGCTGCTCTTCTGTTTCCACAATAGTTAAAGCATTTGACCTCAGTTCAACTCTGAATTCAAATAATGTCCTGTAACCTCCAGGTAATTGTGATTACAAAGAGAAAATCAGTGATCCCCATTGAGCTGCATGGCTCTTTTTATCTTTGTCATCTTCCTATAGGTTACTGATGTTTTTCACAGTAGTAGCTCTAGACGGAAGTTGCTAGGCTGGATCGTTGCTTGCAATGGGTATCACTTCACACAGACCCTCATGGTCAACCACATTGATTGGTCTGCTAGCTGTTATATCCATTTAGCTACAAAAGCTAGCTGGTTGTTCAAGCAGTCAGACGTCACACCTGGATCTCACAAGGTCATGTCATACCATCAGGACTACAAATCCCTTTAGTTTGGTCCAGAGAGCCATCCAGCAAGGTCTGAAGAAGAAACTTGTCATTCAGGATTCCTTTCTGGATGTCCATTTCTGCCTCGTACACCTGAACGCCGCAGTTGTACAGAAAGCAGCGAGTGCCAAAAGTCAAAACTCAAAATCTGTGATTAACTCCGTCAAAAATAATTGAAACTGATTAAAACGTAATTTGAGTTTTTAACACAAAAAAACTGACAGCCTTCAAAAAACAAATGATTCCACACAGAAACAGACCTGCAATAGCAGATGGAAACACAAAGAACATCAGCTGATCATCTGTGAGCACAGAGGCTCTGACTGGAGAAAGAAGTGAGACGTTAAACAGCTCCGACGACCAATAACCTGTTAGTAGCTGGTTAAATGCTACTAAAGGGAAAACAATGGAAGATGAAAGACTTGAAGTTTCTCCAACAGGCGGTTTTACAATTAGTAATAATTATTGAACCATTTATGGTCATTTTCACTCATGACATAGTTCTGATGTCACCATGTATCATCTGAGGCTTTCCCACAATCCTTTGCTTTGACACTGCATTGAAAGTCCTAAACAGAGGGTCAGGGATACAAAGAGAGGGTAAAAACCTGACAGCACTGACCTTGTCAGTAAAACATGTTAAAAACTGTTCACATACTTTAAAGGATTCAAAAGGATCTTAGACTTGCTGATGTTCTCAGACACACATTTGACAGAAACGTGGAACTTTTCACAGCTAGGGATGGGTACCGTGCCCCGGTATTGAACCAGCCCCGGGGCCGCATTCTTCAAGACCGCAGTATCGTTAAGATCTGACCTTAACGGTTCTGCTATCGGTACTGGAGAAGTTACTTTTTTTTTTTTTGTGTCCCACAAAATATAAACGTTATCTGCAATATTTAACTCACCAAGTCACTCAATTTTGCGTTAATTATAGATGATGATATTAATTTCGGTATTCTCGTTGAAGCAGAGAGCTCTGTCTGTCTATTTGTGTGCATGGGGGGCGGGGCTGTTGTTCAGACAGCACGCGCCGCGCGCGCGCACACACAAGACAAGGCAGCGCACACACAGTCAGTGGCGATCTTGTAGGGGACACATGCCGCCCTAGACTAAGAACTAACGTTTCTGCGTAAAAATTATTACGTTTGCCGACCATCCTGTCACCTTGCTGCTACGATGACCGTATGTTGCGCTGTTTGTGCAGAACAGGCTGGGGCAGCGGGAGGGGGGTGGGGGGGGGCGTTGCACGCGGAGAATACAACATACAGATAGAGAGGCGTGGCTTAGACTCACCGTTTATTATTCCAGACCCGCGACAAACTATCAGCTGCTTCCTAATACTTAATAATAATTAATAACTAATGATAGTTGTTATCCGTAGAATTAATATCATTTATTGGGTTTACTGGATTTAAAGAAAAATAAATGGAGTTGGCAAAATAGAAAGGAGTCTGCATCAAAGTGAATTTGTTTCCATCATTTAACTTAACTTATCTTAACTCTGGTGTTTGACAGACAGAAAAGTCTATTCAAGGTTGTGGAAAATGGACAAAAGACCAAATGAAACATCACACTCATAAATAATAAAAACAATTAGATTAAATAAATAAATAAATATCCTGTCTGGAACATGCTCATGTATAAAGTAAAATGTTTTGTTAAAAAAAACAATGTTGTTGCATAGTGAGGAAATAAAACACTTTATGTTCTTAATTTGTTATTTATTTATTTTTTTTCTACCTCAAAAAGTATCGATAAGAGTACCGATAAGAGTACCGGATCGATAAGCAGTATCGATAAGAGTAGTAGTATCGTTAAAACCTTAACGATACCCATCCCTATTCACAGCAGCCTGATACTCAGTCAAGGGGTTTTTCAAAATCTCGAATGACACGTGAAGACCGTCTCCCCCCCCCCCCCCCCCTTTTTTCCTCCACGCGACGGCAGGAGCGTCTGAGCGCACGAGTGTGTTCGTTGATCCAAGGCTCCGAGTTTACAGCGTTTAACCTTAAAGGAACCATGGCCGGCCCTCCCTATACGCGAATTACGCAGCCGCGTAGGGCCCCCGTCACCACCAGGGCCCCGAAGTAGCGAAAAATAAAGAATGAAAAAAGACCCATATCTGGCAACCCATTTCATAGCTCTGAATGTTGTGCAAAAGAAAGTTGCCTGAACTTTAAAGATCCCCCCCTTCAACACACCTGAACCAATCTGGCAACCCAAATAATGACGTTACGCCACTCTTAGCAACGATTGGTCAACATCATTGTCTGAGCCTGTCACAGTGTGCATTTACGAGCGCATTTTGTTTCAATAAAGTTGGAAAAAAGAAAAAAAACGAGCACATTTAGTCACGCTGATCAAAGCGACAACAAGAGAACTTCATGCCAAAGAGACTTTATCCATCAGGAGCTGAGAAAAGCAGAAGAACTGAAACATCAATCACAAGGTAAGTTTGGAGGATCATGTTGGGGCCGTATTTTTACATTATCCAGTATTTCTGTGCAGCTGCGCAATTTACGTAAATACTAATCGATCCGAGGTGAAGAAGTTTACACATAAACGACCCCGTTGTCGTAATTAATTTCCAATGGAAAACTCGAAAATAATTCTGATACCCAAGTTTCCAAGATGACGGCGGACATGGCCTTCTAAACGGCGGAGAGCAGAGAAGAGCAAATATTGACAACGGTATGATGGCTGAAAAATGTTTGAACTCACGTTATCGTATTGTTTCATTGTTTTTTCTGCATTTTCTGGTTTATGTCAGTATAAAAACTGCTGTTTATCTGTTATAGACAGTCAGGTATTCTGACTTTTTCAACAATGAGTGTGTCTTAAAATCTTGCATTAGCATAAATATGGAGAATGAAAACTGCCAAATACAAATAGGAAATAAATGTTCTCATTTATAAATGACAAACAAAATAAATGTACTCATTCTAAAATTACAAACATACAAAATAATAAATAAAGAAGTGTATAAATGCTTATATTCCCATTTATACTCAAATTAGGGTTCACATTTATTATTTATAAATGGGTACATTTATTTCTTATTTGTATTTTGCAGTTGTGACTCTACATAATGACGATGTTTTGCACAGTTCCGTCTTAGCCGACAGTTTCCTCTGCTCTCAAAAAGTATCAAAAAGTATTGGAGGTGGTGCAGCATCCACATCCCAAGATGTTCCTGACATCACTGAAGATGTCATCTAAGGTCATTTTAATAGCTTGTAAAGTCATTTAAAAACAGTGTCTGCATAAACCCTTATGTTCATAAACAGCAGCTGAAGAGAATGGAGTCCCCATTTGTTCATAATTAAATAAATAAATATGATATTGAGCAAATATACAATCTAACAATAAATCTCTCATAATTATATAAAAAGATCTTGAAATTGTGAAAAACCTGCACACAGATTTTAAATGAGCCAGTAAACTATTATTAGTATTCTGCTATAGTTATTTTATTAGCTTCCTCATTAATTATTGTATAATAATAATTCTTGTTTTTTAGCTGCAGAAGAAACTGCTGTCACCACATCTACTGTTGAAAGGGAAAATGATGCTGCTGCTGGTAAGTTCAAATCTAGACAATATGGAGCCTATATCAAACTTATTGTTTCATTATAACTTAAAAGAAAGTCATACATGTGCACACACACACACACACTAAAGTGAAGCCATTTCTTTCCAACATTCTGCTTCCAGCATCACAGTAACTGTTCTGTAGATTTGATTGGACTCTTTGACTTTTCACTGTTTGCTTTTGTTGAAGTTCTGTCTCTCATGTTCCAGAGGCTCCAAGAGAGGCCTGAATGGAGGAGGAGCTACTGGATCCAAAATTCCACCTACCTCAAATCCAATTGATCCAGCTGAATGACCAACCACACTCTCTGATCCAGAAAGAATGGATTTGGTGTAAAGAGGTCATTTTCAGACTGAGAAAGACTTTGATTTTCCAAAATCCCCTCATTGAGCTGTTGTGTTCTTTTTTTTGGATTGTTTTATCATTATTTGACTTTCTATTAAGTTGCTGTTTTTAATAAGTTGGAGTTTTGTGAATGTTATTTGTTGAGTGCCTAATGTTACATTAAAAAATATGTATCTATTTATACATTTGTCATTCATATTTTTTTCTTTTCACTTTTAAAATTTGTTTTCCACCACTAAATGTTTATCCAACATGCAGGCAATATACTGTATTCAATTCTAGCAGCAACAATAATACATTCACAAAATGTAGTAATAGAGAGATCTCATTTATATTACAACAACAGTTGCGTTTTCTTGGTGCTGGCGATCAGTTAGAGGGCCCACAAATTAAATTTCGCTTAGGGCCCCCAGAAGATCAGGGCCGGCCCTGAAAGGAACAATAACGTCTGAAATGCCCACAAACATGGTTCAAATCCTGCAGGACCTCATCAAGGTTTCCACACTGGACGTCCACGGAGGAAACCTCAGAAGCAGAGAAAGCCGCTGAGAACTGCAGCGCCGTCTGCGCGGGAGTCAGGCAGCAGCGGTAAAAGATCAAATTCAAATGGAAAAGGAATGCTGAAATCTCCAAACACGCCAGGCTTCTCAGGAAGCGTTAGCAGATTGAGAACACTTTGGTTAAAGGCTGCAGGATCTACGTCAAACCACTCGCTCCACCGGTTAAAGTTAACAATTATGTTGGGGGAAGAATTAGGGTAAAAATAAGAGTTTAGGGTAATAGGTTAAGCTTATAGGGTAAAGTTAAAGGGTAGAGTTAAGATTAATTTTAAGGGTAATGTCAATGTACAAAAAAGGTTTATGTAAATATGTATAGCTAAGAGTAAAAGTAAGGGGTAAAGTTAAGGGTAATGCTAAGTTTAATAAAAGAATGGGTATATATTCTGAGGCTAAGGGTAAAGTTAAGGAAGATTAAGTAAATGTTAAGTTAAGGGTAAAATTAAGGACTTAGGTTAAGGTGAATTGATTTTTTTCAATGAACATTCATAAAACTTCACAGTGATGATTTAATTTTGAAATTCTTTTATTTTAGTAAAAACATTATATAAATAAATGTTTTGTTAATGTTCCAATTATTTTATTAGAAAATTTAGTTCCACACTGTTACCTGTTGCACAGGGAAGGTAATTAGTGCGACACCTGCCTTCACCACGTGGTCACTGCCCCTCCCTGTTCAGGTGGAGTGACCAGTCTGTTTTCTTCAGTCTCCTCAATATTGTAAGTTAGCTGTTGAAAAACGGGTATTAGCTTCTTAAATATGTTTAAATAACTGACATGAAACGGCTGTAGAATCGTTTACATTTATTTTTAACTATCTTTTTATGTTTTTTTGGTGCCACTTTTGATCATGCTTTTATTATCCTTTGCACGTAGGGAGCTGCACTTGTGCTGTCCACTAATGCCGTGTTCTTTTGTGCTGTTTTAAGGCATTAAAGATGCAGTGACCATAGTAGTCTCGTCCTCCTTATTGTGCATCGGCGACCAAACTAAATCCGTTACAAAGGGTAATGTTAAGGGAAAAAAGGAGGGGGTATTTATAGATAGATGGATAGCAGTGGCCATTTCTTTAAGACTGCTATGTCACAAAATGAATGGTCAAATATGTACTATTGTATTAACATTTTACTGTCTAAAAATGCGTTAAAACGTTCAAAGAGGAGTTCATTCAGAATCAGTTACATATAGCAGGTCGGCTGACTGGATCATATATTCCTGCAGTGTCACAGTGCATTTCCCTATAGACGCCCATTGACTTCAATGGGGCTGCTTGGAACGGTTTTTTTCAGCGCTTTGAAACTAGACGGTCATTGGATAAACACTGCGATTATGTCCCGGCCACGGACGCTCAGCGTCTCTGGGGTTGAATGGGGAGTGGGCTGTCTTTCTGTTCCTGTTGATGTCTGAGGACTAGACGACAGTGACGATGGATGGATTTACGCAGATCAATAAGCAAAAAATTGTCCTGCAGAATTTACTTTTAAATATATAGACAATTTTATGAAAATGAGCTTCCCCTCTCTGACAGACCAGTAGCTGCCACTGATAGGCAGGCGGGCTGAGAGCTGAGAAATAAAATCCAGATTTTCCCCAAAATGATCTTCTAAACAACAAATTGAACTGAATCAATAAAACAGAAATTGATCTATCGACCGGCCCTATATCCAGATATGATCCCAAATGTCCTAAAGGATTTCAAGGTGATAAAAATGATTTTCACATTTTAGGATTCAAGATGAAGAAATACAATTTAATCATACATTTTTTAAATGGAATTTTTAAATCTATTGGTTTGTAAATATTTAGTCCTGAATAATTCCTGATGATAGATGACATTTCAATTCCTCGTCTGTTTTAACTTCATTTCAAGTCATTTCTAATCTGTTGCATTTTCATTCCTGATCATGTTTTTGGGTCCAAATCCAAAAGAAATGAGCAAACAGTGAAAATGTTATCTGTCAGTCTGTCATCAGGGCGGGTCCCATCTGACTGAATGGACCAAGTTCCTGGACCTCCAGCTGCATCACTGCTCCTGAACACACTTTTCTGTCTGATTGCAGGTTGAGGAGCTGCAGTTTGTCAGAGATCAGCTGTGAAGTTCTGGTCTCAGCTCTGAAGAAAAACCCGTCTAATCTGACAGAACTGGACCTGAGCGGGAACCAGAACCTGAAGGATCCAGGAGTTGTTCATCTGTGTGGTTTTCTGGAGAGTCCAGACTGCAGACTGCAGACTCTGAGGTCAGTAAAGAAGCTGAACTCCCTGAAGGATGAGAAGAACGGATCAGGTGAAGAACTTTCTGATGTTTCACTGGAAGATTTTCTGTCTGCAGCCGTGTTTGAAACAAACTGATGATTGGTTCAGATTTTCTTCATCAATTGAATTGATTGTTCTGATGATTGATGGAAACTGGTCTGTTTCAATCAGAATCTTGTAAATCAGGATCTCCAACCTATTTTAGAACACGGATCCATTTCATGTCAGAAAAATGTTCACAGATTGGCCTGTAGAAAGTTCAAGTTGGCGTTTAAATTAGTTTCAGCTTCCAGTTTTCAGAAAACCATTCAAAGGATTCTACATCAAATCTAGTGTCATTGAAAGTTCACTGACTGAATATTAGACGTTTCCATTCAACTAAACACACAACTGTGTTGAATCCAGCAGTGGAGGAAATCCAAGGAGATGTAAAGAAGAGTTTTCAGGGTTCTCCAAAGATGAAGTCCAGATCCACATAAAGAACAATAGTCTGTGTAGAGCATCCAGAATGGAAGTGAAAGAAAACTTTCATGTTCTGCTCTAGCTTTCTGCTTTTCTGCTGAACTGCAGGAACAAATGGATGGCTGCCCCCACATTTCTGGCTCTTTGCACTGAGCCACTTCCTCAAACACACAAGCATCCTGATCTGTTCAGAGGAGAGAGAAGCTCTCTGTTTCTGAACCACATGTCCAGAGAGGGACAATCATCTCTCTCAAGGCACTGATGGGGCTGCTGTCTCCAGGTACTTGATGTTTGACCCCCACTGAAGGGGCCAGTCCTCCAAGCTGATTGGGGGCTCTGCCTTGTAGAAGATAAAGAAATAGTTGTATATTGATAGAAATCAGATCTCCATACGTTCCTCCATATGGAACCAGCTGTCTGTGTTCAGAATCCACTGTAGTCTTCAGCATGGTGAGGGCTAGCTTCACAATAACTAGCAGCATCATCAACTAGTTTGGATTGACGCGGTGAGAGTTCATGTTGGATTACTGTGTCAAATGTTCTCCAGTTCTTTGATCTGTCAGAGAGAAATGTTGTTTTGATTTCCACCACTAAGGGGCGCTAGTCGTAGAGCTGAGATGCAGATGACGTCATCACTCTGATCACATCCAGAAATAGGATTTTCTCCTTTTGATCATCGCCTCCGTCACATTTTCCTCTGAGTTCCAGGGAAGCTGCACAACTCAATAGTTCAGCAAGGCTGCTGAAGCACTGCATCATGGGATCTGTAGTTCCTAGTGTTACCAGCACTCATTTAGCCGCTCCGTTAATAACAATAATATAAAAGGATCTGACAGACCAGATCAGGCTGGACGATGTGAGGAAAACATGAACCAGGATGAACAAAAACAGCCTAAAAACATGATGATGGTCTGGATTCTATTCATGATGTCATTGACAGTAAAGAAGCAGCTCTCTCATGGGAGGGGGGAGGGGGTTCTGGGATGAGAAAAAGGAACTTTGGGAGCATGATTGAACACATTTTAATCCTCTTTTCCACGACTCTGCCATGTTTCTCTGACAGCGTCTGGGATCTTTTTTTGTTCGTTTTAGTCCAAGTGTGTCTGTGACGTCACTTTTCTCCCACTTTGTCTCCGATGCAGAAACAATGTCTTTCAGCAGCGACTCTCAGAGGGAAAGTCTCTGTAGATCCAGAGAAAATGTTACTGATGGTTCCACAGTGGGAGTCATCACGTGCTCAAAGCATCACTTTAGCACAGAATGCTGGGATGAATGATGCATTATGGGAAGTCTGGCTCAGCTTTAGTGATGGTTGAAGGAAGAATGTCCATCATTGATCCTTCCTCATCAAAAACCTTCATTTCTGATGCTCTGAGAAACATTTCTGAACATGTAAAGAACATGTGATTGATCAGCATCCAGAGTTTGATTGATTTCTTCAGAGAAACTGACTGAACCGTAGTAGGAGAGTCTCTCTGTGTCTCTGAGTCTGAAACCAGGAGTCCATGTTTCCTCCTTCAGTTCAGAACCACAGATGCTGCAGTGATTTATGCGTCCAGCTCAGCGCCTCAGTCCAGAGTTCTTGATGATCTTCTTCAGCGTTTCAGGAGGTTTTTCTCAGTCGGCTGTTGTCATTTCTCCATGCAGACACAAACTTCTGTCAAAGATTCAGGAACAGCTGGAAGCAGCTGTTGGAAGCTGACAGAACGGCGTGTTTTTCATCTCCAACCTCCTTCCTTAGAAATGAACACAGAATCTCAATCAGTTAATGTGAAACCAGGAAGATGACTGTATAACTGTAAACTCATATAACATGTACACTGTAGAACAGGGGTGTCAAACTCATTTTGGTTTGGGGGCCACATTCAACCCATCTGATCTCAAGTGGGCCGGACCAGTAGCGTAAAGGCAAAACAACAGCTTTATTCTTTTTTTTCCCCATTGGAAAACATGCCTCAACCAACATGGTAGCCTTATCATTTCTTATTACACATTCATTCACAGAGGCCAATGGATCTTAACCCTTGTGCTATCTTAGATGACCCCACCCTTACATTGACGTGTTCTCCCTACTATGACAAATTCATGAAATCCATGGACACCAGTGAAGATCACAAATCATTCAAGAAAAAAGGTTCGGAGCACTGTCTAGTGGGTCTAGATGACCCAACTCCCAATGTTAAAGTGCCTAGGATAGAACAAGGGTTAAATGAAATTAATTTCACTTTAAAAAATATTGGTTTATTCAATTTTATACAGCCTGAATATTTTGAATCTGACACTGAAGCAATCCTGATAATACATTCAAGAGGGGCTACAGAAAAAAATGAAACATCTTCCTAAAATGTAAATGTCCAAACGATGACAAAATTACCCTAAATTAAACTTGCAAACATTTGTGAACACAAGAGTTTGGAGTTAGCCTCCTTTCTCTCCTGAAACTTCACAAGACCGTTAATATCAGGATTTAAATCAGAAACACATTTGCAGAAACACATTTACTGTTATTCAAGTGTGCAAAACACAATGAAATGTCCATTATTATTATCATTCATTATTATAAGAACCTTTTCCTGGTTTCTGTCTGAATTTTGTGGGAACACCTGCCATCTTCCTGACCATTGATGGAGCACCATCAGTGACCAAAATTACTTTATGTGACCAGTTCACTCCAACATCGTCCAGCACAGTAACTAGAGAGCTGATTGTCATCCGCTGTTGTTGTGTGCATCAACTCCAGAAACTCCACTGTGACGTCTCTTCATCACCTCTAATAAACATGCACAGCTGTACATATCTGTGATGTTGGTGCTTTCATCAATAGTGACTGAAAATACAATAAATGACTGGATTCCTTCATATGGCTGCCCATGTTTGCTCAGAGATGTTGGATCTAGAGTCGTAATTCTAGACAGACTCATGCCAGCAAAGGTCAACTGCTTTTTGGGAACAAGACTTCTGCAGCCTTCAGCATTTTTCAATAAGTTCACCATCAGAAAATGGATTGGATGTTTGCTTCAACTTGTTTGCAATAAGTTAGCTAGCTTTCACTGCTCCCTCACTGACGTCAGGGCTGCAGTAATTTCAAATGGTTATTAATCGGTCCAGCTAATAGTTGCTAAATCTTTTTTTTCATAACTGCAAATGGTGAAACTTTTCTTTGTGGAGAGTCTCATAGTGGTGCTGAAAGTTATATTCTTGGAGAACCTGTTGATGACATACCAAGCATGCAGGTTTGCATTCAGCTCCGTGAACAAAAAAAAACACTTTCCATTTTCCTGGAAAGCTCAGGACTTCACTTCAACCTTTTTTTTCTTTTTGACAACATTTTGGTCATTAGGGTGTCACTACTGATCATCCTTCAGTGGTGAGGCTCACAGGGAACCAAACTATTGCCTACCCAGACACAGAGCTGTTAGGTTTTGCTTTTGGCACATGCAGTTATGTTGTTTCACCTGTAAAGCTTTTCCTTTGCTCCTCCTAGTGGCGGAATTGAGCATTTTGGTTATTTCTTTAAAAAATCATAACTCGCCACAGGAAGGGACTAGAAACTTGCTTTCTTTTTTAAACATTCTTGTGATTTTTACTCTTCATGTGTGGGCCGGACTAAACCACCTGGCGGGCCGGATATGGTCTGCGGGCCATATGTTTGAAACCCCTGCTGTAGAATGACCATATTTGAAGATATTGTCATTTTGAAATCTATAGAAATACAAGTTTGATTCAAACAGAATAGCAAAACAATGACAGTAACCTTTAAATGGAGCTCACTGGTGTCTTGTGCCATTTTTTGAACAGGCCTGCAGGCCACTTGTATGGCCCTTGGGGTCCCACTTGTGTGGCCCTGTGTGGCCCTTGGGGGCCACTTGTGTGGCCCTTGGGGGCCACCTGGTGCCCCCAGACACCATGTTGGTGACCCCTGGTTTAGACTAGCAGCAGAACCATCAGCAGCTCCTCTTCAGGGCCACATTCAGACATTTTGGGCCCCGTGGATCCTCATGTTTTTCAAGGCCCATCTACAGTTTAGAGATGTCAGGAAATGCTTTCGGAGGAGAACTAAAGACTTTTTCAGCTGTTTTTCTGCAATGAGATCATTTGAAAATGACTTTTACAATTTAGGATTCAAGATAAAGAAATACAATTTAATCATACATTTTTGAAATGGAAACTTTAAATCTATTGGTTTGTAAATATTTAGTCATGAATAATTCCTGATGATCAATGACATTTCAATTCCTTGTCTGTTTTAACTTCATTTCAAGTCATTTCTAATCTGTTGCATTTTCATTCCTGATCATGTTTTTGGGTCCAAATCCAAAAGAAATGAGCAAACAGTGAAAATGTCATCTATCAGTCTGTCATCAGGGCGGGTCCCATCTGACTGAATGGACCAAGTTCCTGGACCTTCAGCTGCATCACTGCTCCTGAACACACTTTTCTGTCTGATTGCAGGTTGGAGAGCTGCAGTTTGTCAGAGATCAGCTGTGAAGTTCTGGTCTCAGCTCTTAAGAAAAACATGTCTAACCTGACAGAAGTGGACCTGAGCCTGAACCAGAAACTGCATGTTCCAGGAGTTCTTCTTCATCTGTGTGGTTTTCTGGAGAGTCCAGACTGCAGACTGCAGACTCTGAGGTCAGTAAAGAAGCTGAACTCCCTGAAGGATGAGAAGAACGGATCAGGTGAAGAACTTTCTGATGTTTCACTGGAAGATTTTCTGTCTACAGCCGTGTTTGAAACAAACTGATGATTGGTTCAGATTTTCTTCATCCATTGAATTGATTGTTCTGATGATTGATGGAAACTGATCTGTTTCAATCAGGATCTTGTAAATCAGGATCTCCAACCTTTTTTAGAACACAGATCCATTTCATGTCAGAAAAATGTTCACAGATTGGCCTGTAGAAAGTTCAAGTTGGCGTCCAAATTAGTTTCAGCTTCCAGTTTTCAGAAAACCATTCAAAGGATTCTACATCAAATCTATTTGAAGAAAATAGTTAGAAAATATCATTAATATTGAATCTAGAACAGACACTTCCTTTGAATGTCACTAGTACAACAAAAACACACAAAGTGTTCTTTGGTCAGAGCATCATTCAGTCACTTAAAACCAGACAGGTGACATGAAAAGCTGCAAACAACTGACAGACATAAACTAAAAAGAAGTGTCATTGAAAGTTCACTGACTGAATATTAGACGTTTCCATTCAACTAAACACACAACTGTGTTGAATCCAGCAGTGGAGGAAATCCAAGGAGATCTACAGAAGAGTTTCAGGATTCTCCAAAGATGAAGTCCAGATCCACATAAAGAACAATAGTGTGTGTAGAGCATCCAGAAAGGAAGTGAAAGAAAACTTTCATGTTCTGCTCTAGCTTTCTGCTTTTCTGCTGAACTGCAGGAACAAATGGATGGCTGCCCCCACATTTCTGGCTCTTTGCACTGAGCCACTTCCTCAAACACACAAGCATCCTGATCTGTTCAGAGGAGAGAGAAGCTCTCTGTTTCTGAACCACATGTCCAGAGAGGGACAATCATCTCTCTCAAGGCAATGATGGGGCTGCTGTCTCCAGGTACTTGATGTTTGACCCCCACTGAAGGGGCCAGTCCTCCAAGCTGATTGGGGTCTCTGCCTTGTAGAAGATAAAGAAATAGTTGTATATTGATAGAAATCAGATCCCCATACGTTCCTCCATATGGAACCAGCTGTCTGTGTTCAGAATCCACTGTAGTCTTTAGCATGGTGAGGGCTAGCTTCACAATAACTAGCAGCATCATCAACTAGTTTGGATTGACGCGGTGAGAGTTCATGTTGGAGTACTGTGTCAAATGTTCTCCAGTTCATTTGATCTGTCAGAGAGAAATGTGGTTTTGATTCTCACCACTAAGGGGCGCTAGTCGTACAGCAGAGATGCAGATGACGTCATCACTCTGATCACATCCAGAAATAGGATTTTCTCCTTTTGATCATCGCCTCCGTCACACTTTCCTCTGAGTTCCAGGGAAGCTGCACAACTCAATAGTTCAGCAAGGCTGCTGAAGCACTGCATCATGAGATCTGTAGTTCCGAGTAGTTCCTTCTTTTTTTGTTAGTTTTAGTCCAAGTCTGTCTGTGACGTCACTTTTCTTCCACTTTGTCTCAGATGCAGAAACAATGTCTTTCAGCAGCGACTCTCAGAGGGAAAGTCTCTGTAGATCCAGAGAAAATGTTGCTGATGGTTCCACAGTGGGAGTCATCACGTGCTCAAAGCATCACTTTAGCACAGAATGCTGGGATGAATGATGCACTATGGGAAGTCTGGCTCAGCTTTAGTGATGGTTGAATGAAGAATGTCCATCATTGATCCTTCCTCATCAAAAACCTTCATTTCTGATGCTCTGAGAAACATTTCTGAACATGTAAAGAACATTTGATTGATCAGACTCTCCTACTACGGTTCAGTCAGTTTCTCTGAAGAAATCAATCAAACTCTTGATGCTCTCTGTGTCTCTGAGTCTGAAACCAGGAGTCCATGTTTCCTCCTTCAGTTCAGAACCACAGATGCTGCAGTGATTTATGCGTCCAGCTCAGCGCCTCAGTCCAGACTTCTTGATGATCTTCTTCAGCGTTTCAGGAGGTTTTTCTCAGTCAGCTGTTGTCATTTCTCCATGCAGACACAAACTTCTGTCAAAGATTCAGGAACAGCTGGAAGCAGCTGTTGGAAGCTGACAGAACGGCGTGTTTTTCATCTCCAACCTCCTTCCTTAGAAATGAACACAGAATCTCAATCAGTTAATGTGAAACCAGGAAGATGACTGTATAACTGTAAACTCAGATGATGTATACACTGTAGAATGACCATATTTGAAGAGATGGTCATTTGAAATCTATATAAATACAAGTTTGATTCAAACAGAACAGCAACACAATGACAGTAACCTTTAAATGGAGCTCACTGGTGACTGGTGCTATTTTTAGAACAGGCCTGCGGGCCACTTATGTGGCCCTTGGGGGCCACTTATGTGGCCTTTGGGGGCCACTTATGTGGCCCTTGGGGGCCACCTGGTGCCCCCAGACACCATGTTGGTGACCCCTGGTTTAGACTAGCAGCAGAACCATCAGCAGCTCCTCTTCAGGGCCACATTCAGACATTTTGGGCCCCGTGGATCCTCATGTTTTTAAGGCCCCTCTACAATTTAGAGATGTCAGGAAATGCTTTCAGAGGAGAACTGAAGACTTTTTCAGCTGTTTTTCTGCAATGTAATCATTTGAAAATGCATTTTACAATTTAGGATTCAAGATGAAGAAATACAATTTAATCAGACATTTTCTAAATGGAAGCTTTAAATCTATGTGATTGTAAATATGTAGTCCTGAATAATTCCTGATGATCAAAGACATTTCAATTCCTCGTCTGTTTTTACTTCATTTCTAGTCATTTCTAATCTAGTGCAGAACTTCTTTTTTTTTTCTTCCTGCAGCTGCTTGTTCTCTGCTCACATCAAAGCTCCCAGCAGCTTCTGACTCTTCATTCAGAGCTGAAGTCATGCTTGATCAGGGAACAATGTTCAACACTTGCTGCTGACTCTTCCTCATCACTTCCTTCTTCTCTCTGCTTTGATCTGTTGGAGCTGAAAGTCTCTGCTCGAAGGGCTGCAGCAGAGAAGGACTGGAAGATCATCTCCTGAAAACTGGGAGGAAGACTTTCCAGCATCCTGCTGCTGAAATTCTCCCATGATTCAGTGCTGTTTGGAGAAGAGCTGAGCAGAAAGAGGAAGTGGACTTTTTCTGCTGTTGCTGCAGAAACATCAGTTGGTTTGGATGCAGCCACAGGCTGATGTTTGACTTTCACACATCTGGACTTCTTTCCTGAAGCAGCTGCAAGTTGTCCTGAATGTTCCTGAATGTTCTTCTTCTCTGCTTCTGCTGGACTCTTCTGATCTGCTGCTGTTGCTTCACATCTTTGGACTTTTTCTAAACTTTCTGATCTTCTTCAGCTCTGAACTCTTTAAAAGAAGTGAAGGATGAAAAACATGAACTTTGTCTTTAAACTCAACTCTTTCTTCTGGATTCAGGTTGAAGGGCTGCAGTTTGTCAAAGACCAGCTGTGCTGCTCTGGTCTCAGCTCTGAAGTCCAACCCGTCCCACCTGACAGAACTGGACCTGAGATACAACAATCTTCAGTCTTCAGATGTTCAGCAGCTCCAGGATCTGGTGGAGAGTCCAAACTCCAAACTGCAGACTCTGAGGTCAGTAGAGGGTTGGAGTCAGTCCAGCTGCTTCCAGATGTTTGGCCCTAAAGTTAGTCTGAGAGCAAAGATGCAGAGTTTCCTGTGAAGCTGCAGCTTCTCAGTGAAGCTCTGAGGAGAATGATGACAGGCTTCAGGGCAACAGTCAGCCAATCAGAGCAGCAGAAGCTCCAACAGGTGAAGATGACAGGAAGCTGCTGCTCTGAACAGGACTGAAGCTCCTGCTGCTCTTTCTGCTGCTGTGCTGCATCACTGACTGACAGACCAGGATCAGGAGACACTCCTTCATCTCTGTTTCTACACTTTCTCTCTGCAGGTGGAGGTAAAGGTGAGTCTGATGTTCCTCCTGGAGGAGCAGAGAGGAGCAGCAGAAGCAAGAACTGATCTGAGATCAGCTCCACTGTCTCTCTCAGCATCAAGTTGTGCTGCAGCTCCCCCGGTGGACTGATGGAGAACAGCACTTCCTCTTCTCATTCTAACTTGGAGTGTTGATCTGAAACATGTGTTGGATTCAGATGTTCAGCAGATCCAGGATCTGGAGAAAAACAGACCTGCAGACAAGGGAAAGAACCAGAACCCTGGATCACTAGATTCTGGTTCCAGATGTTTCTCACTTGATTTCTGTTCTCCAGAAACTCTCATTGACAAACAAACACAGAGTTTCATTCAGAAACCTCCAACATGGTCATGTGACCAGAATGTTCATAGTGGAGACACGGACAAACACTGTGGTCACATGACTCACTGGTTTGGATTAAAGTCCTTTGAAGTCAGTTTTTGGAGCAGAAATCCCGTCTGATCTCAGTTAGTGAACAAAAGTCTCTCAGTTGAATCATTTTTCTATCATCTCTGTTCTGTTGATGATCAAATATTGACTCATGCAGTTTGACAGACTCGGAGTTTTGCTTTGATTGATGTTTTCCACAGTTTTCTGACTGAACCTCCTTTTTCTTTGGTGTTTTGTGGGTAAAACTCTGTTCTTTTTCATGCTGACAGCATTTTTAGCTGCAGTTTTAAAGAAGTTTCATCTAAATCCAGTAGAATCTCCTCATTTTCTAGAATGTCTAAACTAGTAGAAACTTTCTGAGCACAAAGCCTGTTTTCTCCAGAGGACATGAATGAACAGAGTGGATCTTAGTGAGGAATGACAGCCTCTGGATGCAGAGAATCACTTTGATGCAGCTGCTGCAACAACACCAACTGCATTGAAGCAGGAGGGAGAAGGGAGACACCTGCTGGCTGTTTGCAGAACTGCATCTTAGTGTCAAAAGGCTTCAACCTGAAAGCTGTCTGTCAAATTCCTGCAGCCTGTTTGGATCTAATAAATGCTCTTTTGAATCAACTCTGTGTTTTCTATTGATGTCTGTCTTCATTCTATCTTTGACTCACAAACAGACTTGAATCTTTAGCCTTCCCCTTCATCCTGTTCCAGCTGTTCTAATCTTCATGGGTTTGGTTCCTTCTCAGTAGAAATGGGTTGGAAAAGAGCTTTGGAATGTTCAGGTGGTGCTGATGTCTTTCTAGATGGGGGTGGGCAGAACAGATGAGAGCCCCTCCCTCCTGATTCAGAGGGGAACAGTGGGCAGCAGCTGAAAGGAGGGAGTGGAAATGGGAAAAGTTCTCTGCAGGTTTCTCCTTTCCAAGAACAGAGGGACACGACTCCATGAACAGCAGAAGCTAAAGAGTTGGAAAACATGCCCAAAGGTGCAGCACCACCTGCAGAAAGATGCTTCCTCTTCAGGCTCCGCCCCTCCACACCAAGAAAGATCAGAGTTTCTGCTGAGCTGCTATTGGAGCTTTTAGGAGGTCAGATCTTTAGGAACAGTTGCTGTCAATGAAACCAGGAAGTAAAGTGTTTTAAATATCAGATTGATGACATCATCAGTTGTGGAAACACTGGAAAATGGAAACCCAGCAGAGAAGTAAACATCAGGAACTTCCTGCAGGACAAACTGTTCCAGACTGTTGGAGACAGCTTTGGTCTGGGAGTTGTCCGTATTCTCAGATGAAATCTTCTCCAATATCTGCTGCTTCCATCACCTGAGAGACTTGTTCTTCCATCCAACATCAGCACCTCTGAAAGAACCGCCTACATGTGTGAGCTGGAGGCGGACCTAACTCTGACCCAATGTTAAAGTAGCACAAATATGCATCTACACCCCTTCCTTCCCTCAAAGACTCTTGATGATGATGATGGTAATGGTGGTGATGATGATGATTCCGTCTTTGACGACAAAGTGAAGTGTGAATCTGACCACCAAGCAGTGACAGAGAGTGAAGTTCTGTCTTCCTCACCACGCCGCCTGAAGACAGGCGGCCCACTTTGACCCAGAGACAATGGCTGGAGGGTCCCATTACTGGGGGGGGGGGGGGCAGTCCAAAAGCAGCGTTCTCACCTGGCGCTGTTTTCCAGTCAGTGTTCTTCATGGATTCTAAAATAGATTTATTTCTTTGAAGCTTTTTTCCTGAAAGTTGAAAAGTTTGAAAAGTCTGCCAGAATTGATCCAAATTGTTTGGATTTGGTTGCTTTGTCTTTTCTACATTTGATAAACCCAAAGTGGGAGGAGTCATCTATCTGCAGTTCATCTGAATCATGGACAGAAGTTGTAGATGTTCAACTAGAACAGTGTTTTCTTCTTCTGTGGATGTTCTAGTGTTCTGAGCACATTGGTAAAGTATGCTGCATTTTCTGTCAGGTTCCATTTTCAGCATTTGGATCCTCAAAGTTCAGGAAGAAACCGGAATCCAAACTGCTTCCAGTTTCCATGTTTGGGATCTTCTGGACCTGTTGAAGGACACAGATTCTTTCCACATCATGAAGCTGTTCTTCTGAACCCAAACGGCCCACAGTTCTATGCTGATGATGCTCTTCTTCACCGACAGCCTCTCAGATCACAGATGCTGCAGTTTGCTTGGTTTGCTGGAAAGCAGCAGCGCTGCCACGCCCACCTGAAAGAGCCTCAGAGCTTCTCCAGCTGATGTCTTCAACACTGGGACTCCATCCCTTCTTCCATTCATCTTTCTGTCCCTTTGCTTTGAGGCCCAGATCCTCACCTGCTGCTGGCTTTGGTTCAGCAGCTGCTGACTGGAACGCTGAAGCTCAGAGCGTCCGGCGCTTTGATCTTCTGCACATTCAAGTGTGGAACAGATGCAGAGAAAAGCTCCAAAGTTCTCAGAGGAGCATTGATTCAGCAGATCTTTAGTTTCTGGAGACGACTTCAATGGATGAATGAAAACCACATGGATTCAAGCTGAAACTCTGTCAGAGTCAATAAAGTTTTTTGAATGAAGGACAAAGCTCTCCTTCACTGTCAACACACACAGATGATCAGAACAGTTCCACATGTGTGTGCATGTTCTGGGAAGTTCTCCGGTTCCTCTGATCACGGCTCCAGCAGCGTGTTTCAGGAACATGGATGATCCAGAACATGGGATCAGACTGAAGTCAGCAGCTTTCAGCTCCTTTTGGGCTTCAAGCCCAGAGAGAAGACAGAAATGTGAGGAAGGCAGAGAACATGAAGGGTTCCTGACAGGAAAGAGAAGTTGGAGCCAGAAAGACTGGAACCGGATCAGGACCAACTCTGGACGGTCCTTTTAGTGGTGGATCCAGACAGAAGCAGCATCATGTTTGTCACAGAGACGTGAGCTTTGAGGAGCCACTCTGCAGCTGGACCCTCTCAGATGTCAGCAGCTGTTTGTGTCCTCAGATCCAGTCAGACACCAACATGTTCCTCAGAGAACAGCATGTCAGCACACACTGCACACGCTTGGATCCATGCAGACGTGTTGGAAGCCAGAGCTTCAGGCCGGCCTTCAGTGGATCTGTCCGTTCATGCTGAATGGGAGCAGAAGAACGTCTGTTTCAGCTCTGCTGCTTCAGCTCCACTCAAACTGCTGGGAACTCCAAACTCTCTCAGAGGAGAAAAACAGCAGAAAGCTTTCTGCAGCTGCTCTCACAGTGGATCTTCCTCTGTCTTCTTCAGCAGCAGATGATGAAGAGTCACTTTCTTCTTCAGGTTCCTCTCAGTCCTGACCTTCATTCCTGATGGACCAAAGCAGACTGACAGCAGCTCTTTAGCTCCACAAAGAAAACTCTGCAGTTTCCCAGAAACCTTCTGAAGCAGAAAAACCAGGAGACTTCCTGTCTGTCTGTCTGTCTGTCTGTCTGTCTGTGTTGGAGTCTTCCTCCATCTTCAAATGATGAAGCTTTCTGCTTTGGAACATTCCAGAAAGCCTCCTGATGATGCTGGAGGACAGGGAGGAAGCAGGAGGATGCAGGAGCTCCCAGAGGAGGAGAGGCAGGAGGAGCAGAAGCAGCTGCAGACGCACTTTTGGCTCTGGGCTTCAAACTTTGTGCTGCTTGATCAGGAAGGCAGCCATGTTGGAGCCTCACACATGTTCTCATTAGGATCAAATGAACCAGTGTGTTTGAGACTGAAAGAAAGACTGAAGGACAAAGAAATATGAAGATTCATTCAGGATCAAATCCAGACTTTATTCATGTCTTCAGACTAAAAAGCTGCAGACATTTTACAGACACAATTGAGGTTTTTCAACACTTTTCTGAGCAGAAGATGCAGTTCTGGATACAGCCAGAAGGTGTCGCCCTTCTCATTTCTAATCCAAGTTCAAACTACAGACCTGACTGATTTGGTTTGGTTTTTGTTCTTTTAGTCATCATGTATGAAGACATCAGACCTAGAATTACAGAAAAAACATCAAAAATGTTTCACAAACTTATTTTAATAAACTGAAAATGTATAATTTCTGTCTGTTGGAAGTCATTTGAAGTGAAGCTGTGAAAGTGACCACATTTGTTCAACAACCTCATAGCAACAAGAAACAAAGCAGATTTCTCTCCACAGAAGTTTTTTTCCTCCGTTTTCCATCGAAACAAAGACAAACAGATGTTCTGTTTGGCAGAAATGTGTTTCCACCCAGAGGAACCTGCAGCAGCTGCACTTGTCAGCGCCTTGACTTCACATAAACCAAAGAGTATTCTCTGTCCACTTTGGAACCAAAGAGCTTGGTGTGCGCTTTGGCCTCTGCGGCCCCCCAAAGCGGACACACATACTGCTGCAGGTAGGGACACAAAACCTCTGATTCTTCAGCCAGTGGGAGCAGTAAACCTTCTCAAACTCCCCGTTGTGTCTGTAGAAGCTGCAGACCATCAGGGTAAAGGGGGGGTAACCTCTCCTGGTGTCCTTTGAGCCCCTGGACCTGGATTTGTTTAGTGGTTCTGGTCCACTTCAGCGTGATCACCTGGGAGCTGGACAGTGACGTGCAGTCAGGAGAGTCATCATCAGGATAAAATAAAAAAAGGAAATATTATTGTCCACTGATCTGTGTTGAAGACACATTTTCAGTCAAATCAACGTTTTCCACAGTTTGTGAGGTTCAAATCCCTGAATGAGAGTGTTGTGATCACAGACGGAGCTGAACCTCCTGGTGAGGTTCTGGAGCTCTGAGCCTCATGTCTGACTGCAGGACTCCATGTTAACACAGACGGAAGCCCTGCTGTAGGCCTGCAGATGAGGCTTTAGGTGAGACATGCCTCACCAGCAGGGGGCAGACGTGAGCTTTGTAGCTACACTGGTGCCGTAGAACCAGACTAAGAACGTCTGTCTCCACTGACAGGAGAAACTCAAAGAAACTAAAGGAAAATGAGGGAAACTTTTCCAACAGATCATAGAGATTTTAGTGGAGAAGGATCAACACATGGACTCAAAAAGGAAGAACAAACATGATTTTAATGTTTGTTTTTCAGAAATAACTTGGGAATGAGTGGATAAAAATGTCAATCAAATCATTTCTTTTATTTTTAGGATCATTTTCACAGACAACATTTGATAACTGATTAAAGCTCCAGAATGTGAAGTTAGCTGCTGTTGGATGAATGCTGGAATATTCTGTTCCTTCATTGTTGTTCTGACTCCAGAGGATTCAGTGCCTCACCAGCCACAAACATCACCACACATCACTGGAGCACCCTGGGGCTCTGGAGTGGGGGGGTCACCAAGGACGTCTGATGCCCTGTCTGTGCCTGCTGGGGGGTTCTGCAGCACAGAACTGCTGCCCATGAGTGTCAAAACGAGTGGTTCAGGCTCACTAATGAAAAGAGGATTCAACCAAGTGGAGACGAGGTTCCAACTTTGAAAAACATGAAGAAAAGACTGAGACAGCGGGTGGATGAGAGGGACCTGTGAAAGAAATCTATGAAGGCCAAAAACCTATCCCAGCAGCAGAACAGCAGCAGCAGCAGCAGCAGAGCAGCAGCAGCAGCAGCAGCAGAGCATTCCCTCTCCAACCAGAGGACATGCAGGTCCACATAAACATATCAGTCAGTGGAGGATCATCAGTGGGAGGAACAGGGCCGTACGCATTTCACCTCTACTCCAGTCACACATGGAGTGGTGATATCCACCAAACTAAAACCAAGAAAAGGACAACACCAATGCAGCAGAACACAGAGGAAGAATGTCCAGGTAGAGCCGTGACAGTGGCGGATTTTTATCACCGCGGTGATGAACAACCAGGGGGCGCGTGCAGCGCAGAGGCAGACAGCGAGAGCGCGCGCCTACTAGAGAGAGTGACAGGCACGGAGAGAGAGAAGGAGAGAAAGAAGGAAAGTCTGAACACAGGACTAGCAGAAAAAGGAAATTATCAGCAAAGATGAATGTGTTTAATGTGTTTATTATAGTTCCAATCACGGACCATATGCTGAACTACAAAAAAAAGTGTGGTGATGCGGTGATGACCTCATTACCGCGGTGATGAGGTTATCGTCACAGCCCTAGTGTAAGATAAATATTAAGTTTCAACATTTCTGTGCGTCATAGTCTGCGGCACCCGTTTCTACCAGCAGGGCGGCAGACCGCTAGGCAGGTGGCTGATGGAAATCAAACCACCGTCAGTTCCGTGCATTGCTTTGTAACAATTCACCCTCCACTCAGTGAGGGGAACGTCACAACGCCGTTCTACAGCTGGGGCATTAAATATCAAGACTATCTGCTCCCTAATATTACCAAGAAAAAAACTCACAACAGTTTGTTTGTGCAGCCGTGTGTTGTGTACATTAAACATTCATCCAACACTCAAACATCAAAAACCAAATTTCCCCAAATACACAATGTATACAAAAACTCACAGTTCAAACCCAAGTCCTGCAGTTTTACTAGCAAAAAAAAGAACTGTTCTGGAGGATAAATGAGTGTTGGACAGTCTCACACGTTAGGGGGGAGTCCGCTCCACCTCCCTGCTGGAACCCATTCCACCCATCAAAGAAGCTGCACAGATCCTCGTACCGGACGATCCGAGCTCTTTGGGAAAATGTATTCAGTAGGAAAATAATCAGAGCTGGGAAAGGTAATCCGTGTGAGAGATCACTGCTCCTCCACACTTCTGCGTCTCTGTCAGCTGTGCACCCCCCCCCCCCACCCCCCGCGCTCCTGCGTCTCCTTACAAATAAAAGGTGTGTCGTCCTGTCACCTGGCTGTCACCTGGCTGTCACCTGGCTGTCACCTGGCTGTCACCTGGCTGTCACCTGGCTGTCACCTGGCTGTCACCTGGCTGTCACCTGGCTGTCACCTGGCTGTCACCTGGCTGTCACCTGGCTGTCACCTGGCTGTCACCTGGCTGTCACCTGGCTGCTGGTACCGCTCAACCAATGGGGTGACAACAAATACAACACATAAAAGAATGAGCAAAGTTTCATTTAAATAAAACTTTCTAATAAATAACCAAGTTTTCAATCTTTACGTCATGCGCTGAAACTCATCTGTAGTGGAAACATTACAGCTTGATGAAGTTGAAAGCTAATATTCTGATCTCCTGCTACACAACACAGTCTGATGGCTGTCCAGGAGTGACGTTTAGCATCACTTTGTCGTCTGTTTAGAACACGTGAAAACATTCCTGAAAAGCAAAGACCTGAACTACAACTGGAAGATGCTGAGTGGCTGGAAAAGCTGCACTTTGTGGTGGATGTGACTGTGAGGAGACACCTGAACAGCTGAATGAAAGTCTGCAGACGCCGTGAATGCTGGAAGCTGTTCTGTCATTGGAGCACAGCTGACTGTCATGGAGCACAGCTGACTGTCATGGAGCACAGCTGACTGTCATGGAGCACAGCTGACTGTCATGGAGCACAGCTGACTGTCATGGAGCACAGCTGACTGTCATGGAGCACAGCTGACTGTCATGGAGAACAGCTGACTGTCATTAGAGCACAGCTGACTGTCATTAGAGCACAGCTGACTGTCATGGAGCACAGCTGACTGTCATGGAGCACAGCTGACTGTCATGGAGCACAGCTGACTGTCATGGAGCACAGCTGACTGTCATGGAGCACAGCTGACTGTCATGGAGCACAGCTGACTGTCATGGAGCACAGCTGACTGTCATGGAGCACAGCTGACTGTCATGGAGCACAGCTGACTGTCATGGAGCACAGCTGACTGTCATTAGAGCACAGCTGACTGTCATTAGAGCACAGCTGACTGTCATGGAGCACAGCTGACTGTCATGGAGCACAGCTGACTGTCATGGAGCACAGCTGACTGTCATGGAGCACAGCTGACTGTCATGGAGCACAGCTGACTGTCATTAGAGCACAGCTGACTGTCATTAGAGCACAGCTGACTGTCATGGAGCTCAGCTGACTGTCATGGAGCTCAGCTGACTGTCATGGAGCACAGCTGACTGTCATGGAGCACAGCTGACTGTCATGGAGCACAGCTGACTGTCATGGAGCACAGCTGACTGTCATGGAGCACAGCTGACTGTCATGGAGCACAGCTGACTGTCATTAGAGCACAGCTGACTGTCATGGAGCTCAGCTGACTGTCATGGAGCTCAGCTGACTGTCATGGAGCACAGCTGACTGTCATGGAGCACAGCTGACTGTCATTAGAGCACAGCTGACTGTCATGGAGCACAGCTGACTGTCATGGAGCACAGCTGACTGTCATGGAGCACAGCTGACTGTCATGGAGCACAGCTGACTGTCTATGGAGCACAGCTGACTGTCATGGAGCACAGCATGACTGTCATTAGAGCACAGCTGACTGTCATGGAGCACAGCTGACTGTCATTAGAGCACAGCTGACTGTCATGGAGCACAGCTGACTGTCATTAGAGCACAGCTGACTGTCATTAGAGCACAGCTGACTGTCATTAGAGCACAGCTGACTGTCATGGAGCACAGCTGACTGTCATTAGAGCACAGCTGACTGTCATGGAGCACAGCTGACTGTCATGGAGCACAGCTGACTGTCATGGAGCACAGCTGACTGTCATTAGAGCACAGCTGACTGTCATGGAGCACAGCTGACTGTCATTAGAGCACAGCTGACTGTCATGGAGCACAGCTGACTGTCATTAGAGCACAGCTGACTGTCATTAGAGCACAGCTGACTGTCATTAGAGCACAGCTGACTGTCATGGAGCACAGCTGACTGTCATGGAGCACAGCTGACTGTCATGGAGCACAGCTGACTGTCATTAGAGCACAGCTGACTGTCATGGAGCACAGCTGACTGTCATGGAGCACAGCTGACTGTCATGGAGCACAGCTGACTGTCATTAGAGCACAGCTGACTGTCATGGAGCACAGCTGACTGTCATGGAGCACAGCTGACTGTCATGGAGCACAGCTGACTGTCATGGAGCACAGCTGACTGTCATTAGAGCACAGCTGACTGTCATGGAGCTCAGCTGACTGTCATGGAGCTCAGCTGACTGTCATGGAGCACAGCTGACTGTCATGGAGCACAGCTGACTGTCATGGAGCACAGCTGACTGTCATTAGGAGCACAGCTGACTGTCATGGAGCACAGCTGACTGTCATTAGAGCACAGCTGACTGTCATTAGAGCACAGCTGACTGTCATTAGAGCACAGCTGACTGTCATTAGAGCACAGCTGACTGTCATTAGAGCACAGCTGACTGTCATTAGAGCACAGCTGACTGTCATTAGAGCACAGCTGACTGTCATTAGAGCACAGCTGACTGTCATTAGAGCACAGCTGACTGTCATTAGAGCACAGCTGACTGTCATTAGAGCACAGCTGACTGTCATTAGAGCACAGCTGACTGTCATTAGAGCACAGCTGACTGTCATTAGAGCACAGCTGACTGTCATTAGAGCACAGCTGACTGTCATGGAGCACAGCTGACTGTCATTAGAGCACAGCTGACTGTCATGGAGCACAGCTGACTGTCATGGAGCACAGCTGACTGTCATTAGAGCACAGCTGACTGTCATTAGAGCACAGCTGACTGTCATGGAGCACAGCTGACTGTCATGGAGCACAGCTGACTGTCATGGAGCACAGCTGACTGTCATGGAGCACAGCTGACTGTCATTAGAGCACAGCTGACTGTCATGGAGCACAGCTGACTGTCATTAGAGCACAGCTGACTGTCATTAGAGCACAGCTGACTGTCATGGAGCACAGCTGACTGTCATGGAGCACAGCTGACTGTCATGGAGCACAGCTGACTGTCATGGAGCACAGCTGACTGTCATGGAGCACAGCTGACTGTCATTAGAGCACAGCTGACTGTCATGGAGCACAGCTGACTGTCATTAGAGCACAGCTGACTGTCATGGAGCACAGCTGACTGTCATTAGAGCACAGCTGACTGTCATTAGAGCACAGCTGACTGTCATGGAGCACAGCTGACTGTCATGGAGCACAGCTGACTGTCATGGAGCACAGCTGACTGTCATTAGAGCACAGCTGACTGTCATGGAGCACAGCTGACTGTCATGGAGCACAGCTGACTGTCATGGAGCACGTTCTATTTGAATGTTTTGTGTTCGAATCCTCAAAATAAAAATCACATCAAAAATCTGATTTCTTTATTACATTTCTTTAATTTTACCAAAGCAATGAAACATAATTCATTGATATTGTAATGAAGTTAAACTTCAACAGAGCAGTCATGTGACGCGTCGTTCTCCCTTAATGCACTGCAGGGCAAATAAACATTTAATCGTTATTGCTCATTATGTATTTGTAGTAACTTAGTCATTTTGATAGTAGGCTAATATAACTAATATAGATACATATTGCATGTGTTGCCTTCATTATTAGGCTTAAATAGGGCTTATAATATTTTGCGGCTCCAGACATATTTGTTTTTGTTTTTTTCGTCCAATTTGGCTTTTTCAACATTTTGGGTTGCCGACCCCTGGTCTAAGGAAATCATGGATTCACAGAATTTCTGTCTGGATCAGAAACCAACAGCAGACATTTCAATTCCTAATGTTCATTCCCCGCCATCATTGAAAGCTTTTGGAATAGTCCCTAAAGCCAGCGATGGGGCCGCTTTGGAGCATGAACTCATCACTCGGTGTCACGGTGGCAGAGAGATGACAGATCCCAAATCTGAGGCTGAAATGATCACGTCCTACCAGCTACACTCTGGATTTGGGACCAAAAACCTTTGAAGATGTTGGAGCATTGTTGGAGAATAGACTGACAACATTTGTTTGGAAGAAAGATTGACCTTTGACCCCTCCCTCATGTGTTCCACATCCAGCTGCAGACACACCACTACAGCTCACATTCCACTTCTGATCCAGCAGTTAGAACCAGAGCCTGCATTTGCAGCAGGTTCCAACCCACTGACCACTTTGGTTTCATTTCAAACGTTGGTTTCTCCTAAATCTACAAACTCTCTCCACAAACTGTCTCCTAACTCTCAGGGATTCCTGCTGCTGGCAAAACTCACGGCTCAAGGAACCACTTCATGAATCAGTCACGCTTTGAATGAACTTTATTGAACAACATGTCACGGTCTGGAAGAAGCCCCAGTTCCAGCTGACAGAAGTCTGGTTCTGATCCATCAGATCTCACTAGCAACAGAACCAAACCTTCAGGTGTTGCAGCAACAGTTTCCATGTTTGGGAGGATCTTCTGAAGAACAGCTCAGTTCCAGATCACATCATGATGTTTGATGTTTTCTTCATTCCAGGAAATCATCTGTGTCTCCTTTGATCTGTGCTGAGTCAGCACTTTGACTTCTTTTCAACTTTAGATCCATCATTTACAATCAAGGATTCATTGATAAATGTTATTTATTGACAGAAAATAAAGAGTAAATGTATTTCTCATCCAGCAGTGATTGTAAGTCTTTTATTTTGAAATTCCTCAAGGATGATCATCATGGTGGGATTTCTAGATCTGCATGAACTCATCCTGAATCCAAAAGACACTGGAGCATCAAAGAATCCAACCCATCTCTGCCAACATGAGGCTCTTACTTTGAAAAGTCTCAGACTTCCTGCAGGGAAACAGGCTTTCTGCTGCTGCACTGACAGATGTGCACCAGCTTGAAAGAGCTTCCTGACTGAGGAGCTGCAGACTTTCTCCTGCAGAGCAGCAGCTGACTTCAGCGTCGTCATGGGAACACAGTCTGCTGCTGCTTCTGGAAACGTCTTCAAGGCTGTGGTGGGACTTGTTGGTCTGGAGGACAGATTCTGGGAGCAAATGCTGCTTCAGCTTCAAGCTTCAGCTCTTTTCTTCTGGCAGAGCTTAGAAGAAATGGAAACCTCCTTTGTTCTGACTGTTTGCTCCAAATCCCAGATTCAGGAATTCCTCCAAGAAGTTCAGCTCAGAGATCATCAGCAGAGAAAAGCCTGAAGTTCTGATGACAACAGAACATGATCAATATTATTGATCCCCATGGAATCCAGAAGAAACTCTGAGGTGAAGACATGAAGACACAAGCTTCAGAGACATGAGGACAAGTCAGAGTGGATTCATTCTGGACTTTCTTCTCACATCTTCTCTTCAGAACATCTTTGTCTTTGATCCTTCAAATCTTCTGAAATCTGATCATCCATGGATTGTTTTTGTGGATCAGATCCAGAGTTGCTGAAAGTTCTGCTGCCCTCTGCTGGTCAAAGTGTCCAAACAGCAGAGAGGAGATTCTCTGGGATTCATTGGAGTCCAGATTCTCCTGGATGTGAACAGTCTCTGCTTCTGGAACAGAAGAGTCCTTCTCAGAGCAGCATTGAGGATCTGTTCTGTCCGGCTGAGAGCGCTCCCTGCTGGTAGGAGACAGAAGCACATCAGCTGCTTTTCTGTGGCCGTTCAGAAACAGTCTGGAGACTCTAAAAAACCTCCACTTCCTGAAGCAAACGGATGCAGAGCATCATGTTTGATCCTCTTCCTTCAGAAACGGCTCCATTGTTCCATCGCTCAGCAGTTTGACTAAAGCAGCTGAGAGTCTGGATGCAAACAGACCTCAGCAGCTCATCCAGAACGCCATGACAGAAGCACATGCAGCAGCACGTGCACGCTCCCAGAGAACAGCAGCTGATCCAAGTCCTGACTTTGAGGTGAGACCTTTCTGTTCTGCTTGGAGCACACTTCAACATGAACTTCATTTCCCATCATTCCATCTGTCAGGAGAGAACATCTGCAATGAGCTTCCTTCAGGAATGACTGCAGCTAGAAGGATCTTTCATTCTTCAGCACCACCAGGACCCACATCCAGCCCATCAACAGCCAGAACATCAGTGACATCAGCGTCTGATCTTCATCACATCATCATCATCAAAGGACCACCTCTACGTTTTTACAATCTGATGGATTTCAGTCTTTCTGCAGCTTCTCATCAAGTGGATTGTCAAATATTTTCATTTCCTGTTTTATGTTTTAAATGTTGCAGAAAAATATTTCCAGTTTCAAAAATATGAGACTAATAAAGTTATTGGAAATATCCTGTCTGCTGCAGGACCTGTGCAGGTGCATTGTGGGTAATAATGTTCTGTTTGGGATATTTGCTGGATTCTGGATGTTGACAGTTGTGTTGGTCTTGATTGTTTACCGTTGTGGTTTGGATGTTTGTTGTTATTTGTAGCACAGCTGAGTAGGTTCTTCATAGACAACATGTTGCTCTGCCAATGTGCCTTTGGGCCAACTTGATTGGGCTGTTTGGAAGAATAATGAGGATAAATGAGAGCCTCCATCAGATCATGTTTCTGCTGTTTTTCAGAACTGCATCTGAACCTGAAAGCTGTCTGTCATATTTATGCAGCCTTATTCAATAGAAACTGATCAAAACTGCAGATTCTATTGATTTCTCCATCAGATTTATGTCTACTTCATTCTATTTTTCAATCACAAACACACTGGTTATATTAGAACTTTTCTCTTCATTCCCATAAACATATATGGGGCTGTTTTCACTGTGTGTGTGTGTGTGTGTGTGTGTGTGTGTGTACACACAAGTCAAGAAAACAAAGAAACATTTCAGTTCAACATTATATTTCTGCTCAGCAGACATGCAGACGGTGGAAAATAGTCAAATAAAAATAGGAATAACAGTTCTTCTAATGTGTGATTCATTTCCTTGATAATAAAACGGGGATTAAAATATTAGTAGGCTGAAAGATCATATTGTGCGTCAACAATACATTCTCCAATAAAGAATGTAAAAATAATTTAAATACAACATTGTTATATTTCTCTGCAGTGAGGCCATTTGATATTCTCTGCATTTTGGTTCTTAACTGCACTGTTTATCTGAGTTGTTACCTACAAATACACATTGGTATTTATTGATCATTTTATTTTAGTGTTAACTTAAAGAATACCAATAAGGTACCAGAGTGAAAAGCAGCAGATTAAGAGGAGTTAATAGATCAGATCTTAATGATACCCATCTCTACTAGATGTTAGCTCTAATGATTCAAAACAACTTAGTTCTATTAACAGGTACATCTAAAATAATTCATTTTGTGAAAAAAAGTTTTACATATTTTGTCAGCAGTGAAACTCATTGTCTAGTATCATTACACATAGACTAAATTGTATTGATCCTTTACTTTTTTGCTTCTGATAATTGTGGCTTAGAGAAGATGAAAACCTAAAAAAGCTGTCCAAGAAAGTCAGGATAAGACAAGACAAAACTTTATTGATCCCTGGAGGGAAGTTCAGTTGTTACAGCAGCCAAACAAGAAATATAGCAGTTAAAAAAACTAATAGTCAGTAAAAATTAAAATAGTAATAAAAGTGGAAGTAAAAGTACACATCATAAATTAATAAGTAAATCCAGCAGCAGTTTCAGCAGTCCTAAACTGTGTCATTCTATAGTCTAACTGCTGTTGGGAACAAAGGACCACCTGTAGTGAATCATTTATCAAAAACAACTGATGTTTTTTTCCTTTTGCTTTGTATTTTTATTTTAGAAATATTCATTCAATACTCACTTGTGCCTCCCTCTAATGAAGTTACTTCATCAATATGGTATGGAGGCCATCAGCCTGTGGCTCTGTGTACATGAAATGAAAGCTCAGGTTGCTATGGAGTTCATTAGAACATTGGGGTTTCACCCCAGAAGTTTTAAGCATTAAAAACTTATTTTAAAATATTTAATTTTTTTTTAGATACAGAACTTTCCCCTCCTGTAAAATAAAGTATTCTACTGTGGTACAGAGGTTGAGAGGTCGACCTCTTATTAGAAAAGTTTTGAATTTACAGTTTACACTAAATCCTTACATTGTCAAGAAAAAGTCTTACAAGTTCTCATGTGTCTTTTGAGATTAGATACATGACTAAAACTTTTTTTACATTCTTTACAAGAAAAAGGCTTTTCTCCTGTGTGAGTTCTCATGTGTTTTTTGAGAGTAGATACATCACTAAAACTTTTTTTACATTCTTTACAAGAAAATGGCTTTTCTCCTGTGTGAGTTCTCATGTGTGTTTTGAGATTAGATAAATCACTAAAACCTTTTTTACATTCTTTACAAGAAAAAGGCTTTTCTCGTGTGTGAGTTCTCATGTGTGTTTTGAGATGAGATTCATGACTAAAACTTTTTTTACATTCTTTACAAGAAAAAGGCTTTTCTCCTGTGTGAGTTCTCATGTGTGATTTGAGATTAGATGCATGACTAAAACTTTTTTTACATTCTTTACAAGAAAAAGGCTTTTCTCCTGTGTGAGTTCTCATGTGTGATTTGAGATTAGATGCATGACTAAAACTTTTTTTACATTCTTTACAAGAAAAAGCCTTTTCTCCTGTGTGAATTCTCATGTGTGCTTTGAGATGAGATATGTAACTAAATCTTTTCTCACATTCTTTACAAGAAAATCTCTTATCTTCTGCATGGATTCTTATGTGAATTTTGAACAGAGATTTGTCACAAAAGCTTTTACCACATCCTTTACAGATATAACATCTTTCATCAGACCCAGTTTCCATGTAGTCAGACAGGTTAGTAATTATTCTTGAGTTTTTACCAGACTTGATAGAAGAAAGCTTCTCTTGTTTTTGAGATTGTTTGTATTTCCTACCAAGATTTGTCTTCTTGGGACTTTTTCTAACATCAGAGTAACACTGACCTGCTGACATGTGAGAGCTGTCCACACTTTGGACATGTCTTCTGTCTCTTCTCTTCCTCTGATCTCTGTTCTGTGGGTCTGTCTCTTCATCTGTAGTTGATGTTGATTCTGTCTCTTCATCTGTAGTTGATGTTGATTCTGTCTCTTCATCTGTAGTTGATGTTGATTCTGTCTCTTCATCTGTAGTTGATGATGATTCTTCATGTTGGTTTCCTTCTTCATCCTGACTATCAGTTACATTAAAGCTCTGCTGATTGATTAGATCTGCTTCACTGTTCTCATCTTCCTCATAAGTAGGAATCTCCATCAAGGTATCAGTCTCCTGCTTCAGATCAAGATGCTCTTCATCCTGACTGATGCAGAGTTCCCCTGGTTCCTCTTGAATCTGTGGAGGTTCTGGTTCCTCCTGTTCCTCTTGAATCTGTGGAGGTTCAGGTTCCTCCTGTTCCTCTTGAATCTGTGGAGGTTCTGGTTCCTCCTGTTCCTCTTTAATCTGTGGAGGTTCTGGTTCCTCCTGTTCCTCTTTAATCTGTGGAGGTTCTGGTTCCTCCTGTTCCTCTTTAATCTGCAGAGGTTCTGGTTTCTCCTGTTTCACTCTGAAGTTCCTCTGCTGGTTGCAGAGGTCTTCCTCTTCAGTCATCCAATGCTGGGGGAGAACTGCAGGGACACAAACACAGCAAGGAGCCTTTTATACTTTTCCAACACTTTTGGATTTTTTCAAGCATCAATAAACTCTGTGATCATTGGAGAAAATGTCTGAGGAGTCTGGAGGACCAGCAGAGACTCATTGAAATAAATATATATGCAGAGGTGGTGTTGAGGTGAACAGGGGTTCCATAATATTTTCTATGATCTTTTCATTATGCATTACAGGGGTTCTATTATATTTTCTCTGTTCTTATTATCCTGCATTTAATGGATTCTATATATTCATGTATATTGTATTGCAGAAATCTGCTTGATTCCTGCCTTCAGTAACAGATAATAGGTAACAAGGTCACCAGTAGGCCTGTTTTGGACTTTAGTCTCTGTTTTCTTTCTGTACTGGAGTGTTTATGGAGACACAACACTTGCAATGCAGACTACACAAAAACACACCATTCTAATGACGTATCTAGTATGTTTATATCTTTCCTTACTGGATAATAAAAAAAGCCTTTTGGCCTTGAGGACAGAGAGAGAGGACAGCCACAGAGACTAACAGGTCGTGTTTCTCCACCTCTCCCCTTTTGGAAAAGGTTTGAACATTCATGCAGACTCTGAGTGTCCGTTCATTTCTGCAATAGATGATTTAATGGAAAGTGTTGCTGTGGAAATAGAGTTACAAAAAAACAAAAATATGACTGTTGGATGTGTATATAGGAAACCAGGATCAAAAATTGAAACTTTTAAGGAAAATTTAGAAGATATGTTAAGTAATCTTAACCATCATAAACAATTAATAACTTGTGGAGACTTCAATATAGATCTCATAAAGCTAGATTCACATTTACAAACATCTGATTTTTTCGATTCATTTTATAGTAAAGGACTGTATCCTTCGATTACAAAGCCTAGCAGAATAACAACAACTAGTGCAATTTTAATAGACAACATTTTTACCAATATTTTGGAAACTCAAAGAAATTGTGGGTTAGTAATTAATGACATTAGTGATCACTTGCCTGTATTTGCTATATTTGACTTCAGGTTGCAAAAAAAGTCAGCAGAAATCCACCAAATATACAAAAGAATAAGGAATGATGAAATTGTGAACGCTTTCAGAAATGATCTCATAAATCAAGACTGGAATGAAATTTATACAGATGATGAAGGAGCTAAGCCTACTACTCAGCTACTGAGATTGTTTTGACCCAGGATGAGGTTGACGCGCATCTGTTTGCTCCAATCATTAAATGTCCACTCCCATTTTGTATGGCGACACATTGACATTTATTTGTGTCATTTTACACACATACTTACGTGACATTGACTAGCCTGCGTTCTTACGCTCGTGTGGTACAGCGGTCAAAACCCTTTGCCCTTCTGGGCCAAAACACCTAACAAGCACTGTGACGTCTTCCCTTACATACAGAATCTCCCTACTGGCAATAAGGTGAACTACAATCAAATTTATGGCTTCTACACACCGGCCCGTAATTGTTGATGACAACTGACACAACAATTCATACCTTAAGAAGAATGGAGCCATAAAGTGCCATGATAAACAAATTACATCACAACCAGTTTACACCCCATGAACCAAAGTTTTGTGACTGGCCTTTCAATTATATTGGACTTTGTCTGCAATTTCACAGAGCACACTAGTCCTCGTTTGTCGGGAAAAACTTCCAGAACTTTTCCAAGGGGCCATGATCCACGTGGAGTTGAAAAGTCCATGATCACTACGATATCTCCAGGAGTTAAACTCCTTTTTCTTTCGTTCCACTTTTGTCTTTCTTGAAGCAACGGTAAGTACTCTTGCGTCCATCTTTTCCAGAACAGGTCTGCAATGTACTGTACTTGTCTCCGACGCCTCTTGACGTACAGATCATGGTTTTCAAACAAGCCTGGTGGCAAAGCCGGTTTTCCTTTCAAGAGAAGAATGTGGTTTGGAGTGAGAGGTTCCAGATCGTTTACATCATCCGAGAGCTTAGTAATAGGACGGTCATTCAGAATGGCCTCTACTTCACAGAACACTGTATGAAGTCCATCGTCATCCAGCCTTTGTTGATGTAAAACAGAAGTGAGAACTCTCCTCACTTGGCGAATCATGCTTCCCACACCCCCCCATGGTGTGAAGCAGCTGGTGGGTTAAAATTCCAATGGATTCCAACTTGAGCCATGGATCCTTGAATCCTGTCCTGATTCAACCCTTTGAGAGCCTCTTTCAGTTCTCTATTTTCTCCGATGAAGTTGGTTCCATTATCTGAAGTCAGATGTTCAACCTGTCCTCTTCTGCTGATGAAACGACGTAGGGCATTGATGCATGCGTCTGTATCCAATGAGACTGCTACTTCCAGATGTATTGCCCTGCTTGCCATACAGGTGAATATGACCCCATAACGTTTGCATGTTGACCTTCCTCTTCTCACTTCCACCGGTCCAAAGTAATCTACTCCTGTGTTTGTAAATGGTGGTAGATCAGGAAGGAGTCTCATTCTTGGAAGGTCTGCCATTTTTTGTTCCACAGCTCTTCCATTATAGCGTCTACAAAAACTGCAATCACTAATGATAGTCCTGATGGCGGTGTTGGCATTTGTAATCCAAAATTTTCTTCTCACTTTGGATAGTGTGTGAGCTCGTCCACTATGACCCAGGTTCTGATGAGTGTGCTTGAGAATGAGCTTGGAAATATGCTGGTCTTTAGAAAGAATCAGAGGGTGCTTTGCTTCCTCTGGCATTGCTCCTCTGCTCAGTCTTCCTCCAACTCTCAAAAGCCTGTCTTCCAGAACTGGGTCCAATCGATATATAGAACTTTGGCGGCTCACTGTATCTTTTCCAGATGACAAAGAAGCAATCTCTGGTCCGAATTTCTGTCTCTGACAGTAACGGATTATTCATCCAGTGTCAGAGTTCTGCACTTTGATGTTGATGAAGCAACTCCTTTCCCATCAGTTCCTCTTGAGTTTTCCTGACTGCCTTTATCCACGGTAGCCTTCAGCTGCTTCTTTAAGTGGCACCGATCCACCAAAACTGCCTTCAGTCTTAGAACCCAGGCAACTACTGTTTTTAGTCTTCTCCAAACCGAAAAGTATGTAATGAGCTGGTCAGTTGGACTAGAGATGTCACAAGTCGTGATAAGGTTTACAGTCACCTCTTGTCTCACTTCTTGATAATCAGGATCCATCGAGTCATCCAGCACAGTTTTGGGCCAATCCTCTTCCTGCCTCCAAAGAAATTCTGGACCCTCCAGCCACCTGCTGCTCTTCAGGAAATTTGAGACTTTCATTCCTCTTGATGCATCATCTGCTGGATTATCCTTAGAGCTGATGTGCTTCCATTGAGAGGGTTCAGTTGTTTCTCTGATTGTGGAAATTCTGTTAGCCACAAACGTTCGAAACCGTCTGTCCTCATTGTTCAGGTATTTTATCACTGACGTGCTGTCAGTCCAAAAGACTGATTCCTCCACCAGAAAATCCAACTCTGATTTCAAAACTGAGTCCACTCTGGCAGCAAGAACGGCTGCCGTTAGCTCCAGTCTGGGAATTGTTACAGCCTTCAGTGGAGTCACTCTAGCTTTGCCGAGAAGAAAAGCAACCTGAACATCATTTTTGTGATTCAACATATGAATGTATGTCACAGTTCCATATCCCTTTTCGCTGGCATCAGCAAAATGATGTAGCTGAGCATGCTTTACGGTTTCAAATTCCATGGGCTTAAAACACCTTTTCACCCTGAATGCAGTTAGCTGATCCAAGTCTTCCAGCCATGTTTTCCATTGAGGCAGGATGTCCTTTGGTAGTTCATCATCCCATCCACAACCTATGCGACAAAGCTCTTGTTGCATCATTTTAGCAAGTAAGGTGATGGGAGCTAGGAAACCCAATGGGTCATATACCGAGCTTGTGACGGACAGCATGCCACGTCTGGTGAAAGACTGTTGCTTTATCTCCATCTTGAACCTAAATGAGTCAGTCTCCACACACCATTGTAAACCCAGAACCCTTTCCACTGGTAGTTTATCTCTATCCAGATTTAAGGTAGGTGGCTCTCTGATTGGCTGTGAGAGACTGCAATACAACACGACTGTTGCTGATCCATTTCTCCAGTGAGAACCCTCCTTTCTGACACAGAGCAGTGAGATCCTTTATCATTTTGATGGCTTCTCTTTCTGTAGCAGAACTCTTCAAATAGTCATCCACATAGAAATTTTGCTTGATTGATTGAACCACCTCTTCTGAACTTTCAGACTTGTTATCATCAGCAGTTTTCCTCAAGGCATAGCTCGCACAGCTAGGAGATGACACAGCTCCAAACAAATGTACAGTCATCCGATACTCCTTGAGGTCCTGCGTGATGTTCCCATCCGGCCACCATAGAAAGCATAGAAAATCTCGATCTTCTTCAGCAACTTTGACTTGATGGAACATGGCTTGTATGTCGCCATCAAATGCGACTGGTTCATTTCTAAAACGAAGCAGGACTCCCAGTAATGAGCTGGTGAGATTTGGGCTAGGCAACAGTTCATCATTTAGAGATACACCTTGAAATGTGGCTCCACAATCGAACACCACACGAAGGGATCCTTTTCTTGGATGGTGAACTCCATGGTGGGGAATATACCACACCTTTCCTTTTGTGGCACACAGTTGTTGCTCTGGTACTTGTTCTGCGTAGCTCTGAATGATTAACATTTTCATATACTCTGTGTTCCTGGTGTAACCTTTTATTGTTTAGAAATCTCTTCTTTTTTTGCCACTGCAATGTTATTAGGCAGAAAAACTTCCCTGGTTTTAAAGGGCAATTTCAAACAATATGTTCCTTCATGAAGAACTCCTGAGTGCTCCATGATTTCCATAAACGTGAGATCTTCTTTGGACATTCCATTTTCTTTCAAGTTTCTTTCATTAAAATCTTGATTATATTGTTTAACCAACATTTCTTCAAGTTTGCATACAGAGATTTTGTTTACAAGAGCCATGGGTAACTTCCCCTTTGAAGCACCACTGTTACCAGTCAGTGGGCCATTAACCACCCATCCCAGCACCGTCTTAATAGCATACGGACCATTTCCGCAACTATTTACAGTGATGAAAGTCAGACAAGGAAAAAAATCCCTGAACTTTTCTTTGAGCGATATGGCGGTGCCATATTTTTGAAAAATACATAGTCTTAGATGCATTCTGGCAGCTAGTTATTCACTTCTTAATCAAGAAACTAAGACTAATTGGAGCATCATGATTTGTCATTCAAACCCCTAGTTTGACTTACCATTAAGGACTTGCTGGTCCTAAAAAAGAATTTGGATAATTGCTCAAAGTAACACAATCCTACAAAGCTGCAAAACATACAATTGCTAAAATATAGTAACATCAAAGCCCCAAATGGCAAAAAGAACACCAGTAACTATGATATTCTATGAAAGTACGTCATTTATTTGTACATGATTTCTGCTTTAGAAATGACAGATGTACAACATCCACTTGCACTGTTTTCTCAAACTTATTTATTACATCAAAATATGGGATCTGCTTTAAACTATCTTTCTATAACATAATACATCAATTCTTTACCACCAATACTTAGTAATCTGGGAAATATCAAAACAAACATACAAACAAAATTAAACATTGTAAACATTCTTTAAGGCAGTGTTTTTCAACCAGTGTGCCGCGGCACACTAGTGTGCCATGGGAGATGGTCAAGTGTGCTGTGAGAAATTGCCCTCATTAACTGATCTAAAAACAATTTCCATCTCCAGGAAATCAGCTCTTTGTTCATGTTCAGGCCCTGATAAAACACTGAGAAGTTAAGAATATGAAATATCATAAAAATATTTTTTCTTTGCGTTTATATGATTCTATTAAAGACACTTTAATAATAATGACGGTCCCCCGTGGTACAGTTACAGCTGCAGCTATAACTGTGTAAGGAAAAGTCCCGCCCCTTTAACTGTCTCCACCAATCATTCTTGAAGGCTTAATCACATGTCATCAGTCTGACCAATCAGAAGTGGTTGAAGTATTCACTTCCTTGTTTCGATTTAACGCAAAAAAAGTCTCTGTTCTAAGAAAAATACCAGCTAAAGCTCGTCTTTAGCGGTGTAGCTTTCAACAGAATCTGTTATCAGACTGTGGAACAAGTGAACAAAACCATGAAGCTCAAAGACGCGGGTCTTTCCGCGGTCACCGGATTATCGGCACTACATCTCCCATGATGCATTAAAGTGACTGTTTTAGCGGACAATGAGTCTCTCCTCTTAACATCTTAAAACAACGAACACACATCAAACAGTTTTTGAATCTTTTGACTTAATTTTTAATACATCTTTTAGAAAAAACAGCTGCAGCTTCCAGCTTTTTCTGAAACAATTATCACAAAAATGCATGTGAGATTGCAGAGGGGCTGTAGATCAATACAGACGATGAGCTTTTTCTTTTTATTTATTTATCTATTTTTTGGGATGCTGGTGTGCCGCGGGATTTTTGTCAAGGTTCAAGTGTGCCGTGGCTCAAAAAAGGTTGAAAAACACTGCTTTAAGGGAGTCTGGGTCCAAACTAGGGCTGGGAATCACTGGGTACCTCACGATACGATACGATACGCGATACTTTGCTCATGATAACGATACTATCACGATATGGCGATAATGCGATAATCGATATATCTCGTCTCTTACAACTCACGATATATCAAACTTTAAGAAAGAAGAACTTTAAAAACAGCTTTTTGGAAAATATTTCCCATTTATTTTTTATTTTTTAAACACCATGATAATAAACAACTTGTGTCCTATTTGGTGTAATGAATAACAGACTTTTGTGTAACATTGCTGAAATCAGTAATACTCTGCCTTTGACAAACAATGACAATTTTCATTTGGAAATATCTGTAAAATTCAGTTTAAACAATAGTGAACATGAACAGCAGTGCCATTATTTAGTACAAAATTGCTGTAAACAGGATAAAAAATGAATGAGTCAAGTAGCTGCCAGACACATTGGTATTAACTTTTAAAAACAAAACCATAGCCATTGCTTAATTTAAAAAATAGCTGAAATTATATTTTATTCTTTTAATTATTATATTTATTCTGTGAACAAATTATATTGTCTTTGTTAAAAAATAAATGACACCACTTAGTGTAAATGTGGTGTAAACAAAAATAAAAATCTCACAGAAAAATAAAAATCAAGTATCAAGGAACTTTCCTTTAAGTTATTTAAGACATAAACTGCTTTCAAAATAAATAACCAGGGATAAAATACATAAAGAACTTGAAGTGCATCTAAAAGTAAACGTCTTTGTGAACAACATGTTTGGGTAAAGCTGCATGCAGATGTATGTTTATGTTCATGTTTTTCTGGAGAACCACAGACGCCGCTCATCTACCGCTGCTTAGAGAAGGGGGGGTCTAAGGGCAGGGATGCCTCTCTTTCTTCCGTTTCTGTCTCAGCTGTAGCTCTGGTCTGGACGTACAGAGCAGGGATCTTTTTTCAGTATTTCTGAGAGAGAATGTCAAAACTCTAATGCATTCAATAAAAACCCAAATCCCTCGTTCTCCACCGCGCTGCAGGGACCGTTTTCCGTTTGTTATTGCCGCTGCTCTGTCCCTCAGAAGACGGCGGTAGCTTCGTATGGAAAAAAGTATCCGCGTCGGGCTGTGTCGGCTTCAGGCCCGCAGCAGCCACAGCTTTCTTACACAACTCCGGCTGATGCAGCTTCAATGTTTCCGGCGCGTCTTTCAACTTACTGCCGGCGCTTCTCATTGTTTTCCTGCTGTAGGTTTCCAATAAACCTATCAGGGTGAGAGCGTGTGGCTGACGCATGTTCTCCACAAGAAAAAAGAAGAAAAAGCAAAATGGTGGAAGTGCGTGAAAGAAATGGGGGGGGAAAAGGGATGTCATCCACTTGCAGTCGTTTTCCTTGCTTTATTAACATCCACAAAAATAAAAATAAAACAACAAACATAAAATCCACTTACTTTCTTATACTCATATGAAATTGAACTTGAACATGAACATGGTCAAAAAAAGACCGTCACACTCCTCACTCTGTCTCCTGCAACTGCCGACACCGAAACTCCCCCCTCCCCTCTCTCATGTCGCTACGTTCTTAAAGGCACAGGATCTTATTTCTCTGCACATAACGAAAATCTTCAAATATATCCCCAACAAATATATAATTCAAATAATCTTGACAGAGAAAAGAAATATCAGCAAAATATAACTGAGATCAAACATTTTCTACTTTCATAACTAAAACTAAGTTCAGGTTTAAACTCCACTAATAGAAATTAACATAAATCTTGTGACCTCACATATGGCACTTACATTCCGGCCCCTAATTGTTTTAACAGTGCAACGATTTTAAAACAATTATAATATTTCTTCATTAAATCACAAAACAAGAATCATCATCACTGATCTTATAAATTGTTCAGACTTCAACAATCGATCCGCAGCCAGCCCGTCTTTGGCAGGTGTGGGGAGAAAACATCCTGAACTTGGGTTTTAACTAAAGGCCCGTACACACCGGGACGAATATTCGCCTGGCGTTATTCGCCAGCGTTTTTCGCCACGTCTTTTGTGTTCACACCCAGGCGATTTTCGCTGACGATGAGCCGAGCCAACATGCAATTTCATTCCCTGACATTAGATGGCGCTTAATGTCAAACAGAAATATTCCTGTACACAATGTGGTTTTCACTCAGAAGAAGAGAGCCAGTATTTACTCGTTCGTCAGAATCATACAAAGAAAACATGAATATTTCAAGCACCAGTAGCTCCAGCTCCAGTTCCAATGATGAAGAAATTATTGTTCTGTTGATGATGAAAGACGCCGGAAAAGACGCCGATTTTCGGTACATCCCATAGTTACGAGAAGAGAAGAACATGGTGAGTTTTATCGACGGGTACAAGAGCTGAAAATGTATCATGAGCGTTTTCGGGGATATTTTAGAATGTCCGTCATTATTTCTTTGCGGCAGTCTAGCCGCTACTTGGCGTCTATCTTCTTTGCTGGTATGTGTGCTCAGAAAGGCAGTGTTGTGTGTGAGCGCCCCCAAGTTGTGTTTTACTGTAACTTCAGAAGCTCCAGACATGTGTGCAAAAGCGCAATTCTCATTGGTCGAATAGATTTCGACGCGAGGCGTCAAAAAGAAAAAACGAACCCGAGGCGTTTTTTTTTTTTGACGCTTTGACGCGTGGCGTTTTTTCGCGTCGGTGTGCACACTCACATTGGTGCCCTTTGTTTAGTCACGAGGCGAATTTCGCCGACGAAAAACGCCGGCGAAATTCGTCCCGGTGTGTACGGGCCTTAAGATTCAGTCTTTATCACTGGCTCATTCAGACTCCAGAAGAAGGCAGAGCTTTGTAATGGGTCTGTCCAGGGTGCTAGTCTTTGTCTTTATCCTCACTCTGCGAACAAAACCCTTGTTGTCAGGAATCACTTCAATTATTTTTCCCATAATCCAAGAGTTTCTTGGCGCAGAGTCATCTGCAAGAAGAACCACGTCTCCTTCTTTAAAGTTCCTGGAAGCTGTGGCCCACCGCTGACGCTCCTGAAGTTGAGGAAGATATTCTTTGATCCATCTTTTCCAAAATAGGTCAGCGATGTACTGCACCTGCCTCCATCTACGCCGTGCATAGAGATCCTCTTTTTTGAACAGTCCAGGTGGCATGTTTGGTTTCTTTTTCAAAAGCAACAAATGATTTGGAGTAAGTGCCTCCAAGTCATTTGGGTCGCTGGACACCGTTGTTATAGGTCTACTGTTGATAATAGACTCCGCCTCACACAAGACTGTGTGAAGGCCCTCTTCATCCATGATCTGTTCCTTGACAGTGGAGTTCAGCACCTTCCTTACTGACCTGATAAGTCGCTCCCATATTCCACCATGATGTGAAGCAGCAGGAGGGTTGAAAATCCACTTTATGCCATGTTGATGGAACAGATGGTGAAACTCAGAAGTATTCCAATCAGCAATGGCCGCCTTCAGCTCACGGTTGGCGCCAGTGAAATTCGTCCCATTATCTGAGCGTATCTCTTTAACCTGTCCTCGTCGTGCTAAAAAGCGTCTTAAGGCATTAATACAGGAATCTGTGTCCAGAGTTGAGGCAAGTTCAATATGCACTGCACGCACAGCCAGACATGTAAATAAAACTCCGTACCTTTTTACAAGGCATCTTCCACGTCGCACATCAAAAGGTCCGAAATAGTCCACGCCTACTCTGGTAAAGGGCGGATCGTCTGGTAAGATGCGGTCTTGTGGTAGATCAGCCATTAGTTGCTTTCCTACTTTTCCATGTAATCTGCGACAGGTGACACACTTTCTGCAGATTGCTCTGATGGCTGTATTGGCACTTGTGATCCAAAACTTCTGACGTAACTCTGAAAGCATGTGGTTGCGTCCTCCATGCCCAGTCTCTTTGTGAATCTGATGAAGAACCAAGCCTGAAATGTGGAAATCTTTGGACAGGATGATAGGTTGCTTGCTGTTTTCTGGCATAGCAGCCCGACTCAGACGTCCACCAACTCGTAACACCCCATCCTGAAGAATCGGATTCAACCTGTACAAAGGACTGCTTCGCTTCACATTCTGTCCTTTGCCCAGACTTTTAATTTCTTCAGAAAATTTCTCATTCTGACAAAACCGGATAACACACGACTCTGCCGCATCAAGTTCTTTTCCTGAAATTGGTGTGCCCTTGTACTTTCTTTTAAAGTTTTCCAATTGACTTTGGACCCACTGGTGATTACTGTCATGCCCATCTTCCTCTCTGGCCACATGCAGGTCTTTGCGTTTTTGGCACAGACTGTGAAGCAAAGTTTTAAGCTTCAAGAACCATGCTACGGTTCGCTTCAACTTATACCATGATGAGAAGTAGCTGATCAGTTTTTTGAACGGAACTACATTTTCTTCAACACTCATCAGGTTCACTGCAACTCTTTTGATCTCTGGATCATCTGCAGCTGTTTCTGCATCGCTTGGTGGCATCTTTGGCCAGCACTCAACAGGCTTGCAAAGGAAGTCTGGCCCTGACACCCAATTTAGATTTTTCATGAAATCACTCACCCTTTGCCCTCTAGAGGCGGTGTCTGCTGGGTTGTTGTCAGTGCCGACGTGTCTCCATTGCGTAACATCCGACGCTTGCAGAATGGCTGACACTCTGTTTGCCACGAATGTCCGGTAACGTGTTGTCTCATTCTGAAGATACTTTAGTACCACTGTGCTATCAGTCCAGAACACTGATTGTGAGAGGTCCAGTTGCAACTCTCTTCTCAGGACGCCATCCATTTTTACCGCCACTGTGGCCGCCGTTAACTCCATCCTTGGGATGGTTGGTGCCCTCAGAGGTGCCACTCGGGACTTGCCCAGCATAAACGCACAGTGTGGCTTGTTAGTCATGCTCCGCATCAGGAGATAACTGACTGATCCGTATGCATCCTCACTTGCATCTGCAAAGTGGTGTAATTGTGCAAATGCACACTTTCCAAAATCTTTAGGCTTCATGCATCTGGGGAGGTAGAAGTGCTCTAAAGCAGGAAGACTGGCTAACCAGCCCAACCATCTTTCCTTGATGTCATCCGGTAATTTATCATCCCACCCAATCTTCAATCTGCATAAATCTTGCAAGACAAGCCTGGCTGGCAACACAACTGGTGCCAGTATGCCTAATGGGTCATATACTGATCCAATGACTGAGAGTAGACCCCTTCTTGTGAATGGGCGGTCTCTGATGGTGATTTTAAATTTAAATGTGTCAGACTCTACACTCCAATTGAGACCAAGGGCTCTCTCCATTGGAAGCTCGTCTCGATCGAGATCCAAGGTTTTCATCTCCTTTGATAACTCAGATTTTGGAATGGAGTCCAGGACTCTGCGGCAGTTACTCACCCACTTGTTGAGACGGAAGCCTCCGTTGCCACAGATTCTTCTAAGATCTTGGCACATTGATACAGCCTCCTCTTCTGTGGGAACAGACTTGAGGCAATCATCCACATAAAAGTTCTCCAGTACTGTCTGCACAATCTCTGTTCTGAAATGCTGACTTTGGTCTTCAGCGCACTTCCTCAAAGCAAAGCTGACGCAACTCGGTGATGATGTTGCTCCAAACAGGTGCACTGTCATCTTGTGCTCTGCCAGAGGTTCGCTGTAATTCCCGTCTGGCCACCAAAGGAACCGCAACAAATCAGAATCCTCACCGGGTACTTTGACCTGATGGAACATTGCTTCCACATCTGCCATAATCGCAACAGGTTCTTGTCTAAATCTAACAATGACACCAAGAAGATTGCTGGTCAAATCAGGTCCCTACAGGAGCTGGTCATTCAAAGATGTTCCTTGATAAGAAGCTGCACAATCAAATACGACTCTCAGTTTTTTCTTTACTGGATGATATACAGCTGTATGTGGTATGTACCACAATTTACCTTCCCGATGCTGTAAATCTTCATCAGGCAACTGCACAGCGTAACTCTTCTGAAGAAGATCCTTCATGAACTCTGTGTATTCCTTATGAAAGCAGTCATCCTTTTTGAACCTCTTTTTCAGACTCTGCGCTCGGTGTTCAGCCATTGCTCGATTGTTTGGCATGCTGAGCAACTTGTTCTTTATTGGCAAACAGACAACATAGTGGCCTTCTACCAGCTTAGCAGAGTCTGTTACCATGTCCATAAACTGGTGGTCTTCTCTGGACATTTCCACTTCCTCGTGTTTTCCTCCTTCTGGGAAATCCATCTGAAACTGTTGCAGCCACCAATGTTCCAAATTTGCTGCTGAAATCCTGTTTGCTACAGCTTTCATAGGTTTTCTATTGTCATAGTAGCTGCAGCTTTCTCTCAAAGGCCCATTTATTGTCCAACCAAGTTTGGTTCTCACTGCGTATGGTCCATTACCAACGCTGCTCACAACCTCCCATGGCTCCATGGCCTTTGGTGCATTTGCTCCAATAAGCAATCCAATGTTAGCTTCAATATGAGGCAGTTTTATGTCTTTGAGGTAGGGCCACCTTTCAAGGTCCTTCTGTCGTGGAATGTTTTCCTTTCCCACAGGTATTGTCTTATGAGTGAAAGCATCTGGGAGATCAATAAACTCGTCACCTGACAAACTGCTGACCTCTAAACCAGACACCACGTAAGTAGTCACAGGTTTTTCTTCACTCATGGTTCTCAGTAGCATCTCTGTCTTTCGTCCGTTAACCTTTAAGTTGTTCATTAGCGACTCCGTGCAAAATGTAGCCGAGCTTCCTGGATCTAAGAAGGCGTAGGTTTGCACTATTGTGTTTCCTGTCTTTGATTTGACTCGAACTGGAATTATTGCAAGCGTACAATCATCCTCTCCGGCCCCAGTGAGCTCCGGCTCGTCAGGCTGAGCACGCACAAAAGCACTCAATACTGTCTGACCATCATTGTTATCTGTTCTCCTTTCTGCACCAGTATCTGAGTCCTTTTTCTTAATGTGCAGGAGTGTGGGGTGCTTAAAAGAACATACCTCACAGCTCATTTTATTTTTGCAGAATTTACTCAGGTGACCGTGCTTGAGGCAGCTAAAACAAAGTCCTTCATTCTTCAAATAGTTCAATTTTTCTTTGTGTGATTTGCCTTTAAGCATGTCACAGGTCACTACTTCATGCTCACCTTTGCAAAAGAGACATGTCGAGGTTGCTGAGGTGGTTGCAGCTGAGTGTTTAACAGATTCTGCATCTTTTCTTTGTTTATCCAACTGAACAGCACTTGTGGTGAATGACTTTCTAGCTATGCCTTTTTTTGGTCCTTTTTGATCACTTTGTTTAAATGAAGATGTTTTAGTTGCATTGTTGTCCCTTATTTCACCAAAGACTGGATGAAGAGCAACTTTTGCCTGCTTACTGATAAACTCAGCCAAGTCCTTAAACTTCACTCGTCTTTCACATTCTTCTTGTATGCTCCACACAACACTTCTCCATTTTTCCCGCAGCTTGAATGGAAGCTTTGCTACGATGGCTTTTAAGTTTGCAACATTGTCCAACTCTTCCATGTAGCTCACTTCAGTCATGGTGTTACAGCAGGCTGTCAGGAAGAGTGAAAATGCATTTAAAGCCTCTGCATCCTCTGGCTTGATGGGTGTCCAGTCCAATAATTTGTTCATGTAGGCTGCAGCAATTTTGTAGTCATTTCCAAAATGCTCCTTCAATAGCTGTTTAGCCCTTTGGTACCCTGCTTCTGGTTTCATATGAAGGCAGCTTTTAATCAACTCCTTGGGCTGTCCTTCAGTGAACTGTTCCAAATAGTAGAGACGATCCTTGAAGCTTTCTGTGCGGGATTCGACACCATGCTCAAATGCTCTCAAAAATGAGTTGTAGTCTAGTGGATCACCGCTGAAAGTTGGGATGTCTAACGGAGGTAATGAAATCATTCTTTGCTGCTTGACCATTAGCTCTGTAATGTTGTTCTGTCGTGCCATAATGCTGCAGAGCGTTTCGACAGCATGATCGTCTGTGACATGACCTTCACTTGGCTTCTGCAAAGTGGCAAACCTTGGTTGTGGTGGTCTGATCTCACATTGTCCTTTTTTCATGTCATTGACTGTGCTTTGCCTCTCACGTAATGGCAAAAACTCAGACTCGTTAGTAGTTCCTCCTTGATCACTGACATGCGACAAGTGTTCATTTTCATAACTTTCCAAAACCTTGAGTTTAGCATCAGCGGCAGCAATGGCAGTTTCTATATCTAAAGCTTCTCTTTTTGCTTTCAATTCAGCTTCTTGACGTTCAATGTCTTGCTTTTGCTTAAGAGCTGCAGCTTTAGCTAGTAATGCAGCTCTTTCCACTTCAGCCTTGAGGCGTGCAGAAGATGCAGTGGAAACTTTACTCCCAACAGTTGATGCACGTTGCCTGCTCCTATAGCTTTCAGCGACTGATGCCAGTGATATGCTGTCTGTTGGCTGCACGTCTGCATCACATTCTTTAGCCTGCTCTGCACGATCCTCCGCTGTCTGCACCCATTCCTCCACTTGCTGCATAAACTCACGAACAGGCTGTAGTTTAGGCTCAAACCATGAACTTTGATCCTTTTCCAGCTCTTCTTTGCTCAAAAGACGTGTTAAAGCATCATTCATCTTACAAAATTCTCCTAGGGAGTCCTGCAAGTTTAGACGCAACTTCTGCTTCACTATGTTCATATTTGCATCTTCTTCCATTAACTGTTCAATCTCGTTGACTAGGCATGTTAAATGTCCCAGTTTAGCTCTCAGAGATTGAGTTAGCCGGGAAATTTTTTCTTCAACAGCCTTTTCGGTCATCTTTGGTTCTCTCTTTCCACCAGGTGGCTCATTAAAATCTTTTTCCATATTTCCAATAAGCTCAAAGTTTTACCTTTTTGCTTCTCCTTTATGTGATCCACAGAAGCCACTTGTCCATACAGACCTTTCTTGAACAGTTCTTTTGCCGCTAATAATCTTCAGAAAAAGTTCACAGTTTCAAATGTCCTTTTCCACTAGAAAAAGCATGGAAGCAGGTCTTTTTTTGACTTAAATGTAGGTTTCCAATAAACCTATCAGGGTGAGAGCGTGTGGCTGACGCATGTTCTCCACAAGAAAAAAGAAGAAAAAGCAAAATGGTGGAAGTGCGTGAAAGAAATGGGGGGGAAAAAGGGATGTCATCCACTTGCAGTCGTTTTCCTTGCTTTATTAACATCCACAAAAATAAAAATAAAACAACAAACATAAAATCCACTTACTTTCTTATACTCATATGAAATTGAACTTGAACATGAACATGGTCAAAAAAAGACCGTCACACTCCTCACTCTGTCTCCTGCAACTGCCGACACCGAAACTCCCCCCTCCCCTCTCTCATGTCGCTACGTTCTTAAAGGCACAGGATCTTATTTCTCTGCACATAACGAAAATCTTCAAATATATCCCCAACAAATATATAATTCAAATAATCTTGACAGAGAAAAGAAATATCAGCAAAATATAACTGAGATCAAACATTTTCTACTTTCATAACTAAAACTAAGTTCAGGTTTAAACTCCACTAATAGAAATTAACATAAATCTTGTGACCTCACATATGGCACTTACACCTGCTCCGCCATCTTTGTTTGAATGTGTGTTCTTCTTCGTCCGCCCGCAACAGCCAATCTCGCAACGAGCGCCCCCTATCGACCCTCCAAGGAATTGTCTTACCAAAGGATGGTTAATATAACGTTTTACAGGGTTTTTAAACGTAAATAAAAGGTCGATACTTGATGAAGACGTATCGATAATCGATCGCGGGACTAAATATCGCGATATATCACCATATCGATATTTTGGCACACCCCTAGTCCAAACCACCAAATACTTAAAATTAATGTCATTAATACTGAACTAAATCATGGTAATTAGGAAATACAAATAAATTAGACAGAGAAATGTATTCAAAATAAAAACTGAAACTCAAAACTAAAACTGAAATTATTTCAAAATTTGGTTTTGATATTATTTTACACAAAATGTATTGGACCTACACAACCTTAAAAATCTTTTCTCTGGCCATTTAAATTGTTTTTTTATCTTATTCTCACAACTGAGGTTGTGACCACGATCAATAATGACGATGCCCGCCATTATTTTAACACAAATTTGATCGCAAACTCTTCAGACTTGTTTGTGAAAGTTTAATGTGGGTCCGCCAGTTTTGGTCTCTAGAGAATCCGTCACGCTGACCATGACTATAGAGGAAGCGATCTGCGGAGAAATATAGAAAATAAAGCTAAAATTTGTAGATTTCAGACCATTTTTTCATCCGGAAAGCGATTTGTCCGTAGAGATCAGCTCTTTATTTCCCGGAAAGTACGTTCGGTTTGCTCAAAAACCCCGGATTTCCGGGAATTCCCGGAAGACTTTCATCACTGTATTTATAACCTCCCATGGTTCTAATACCTTGGGGGTGTTGGTTCCAATCAACAAGCCGGCGTCGGCCGATAGATGTGAGAATTCAACTTTGGACAAATAAGGCCATTTTGCCAGTTCTTCAGGTGTAACCATGCAGTCAACAGTTACTGGCATTTCCCTTTGTGTGAGAACTTCTGGAAGAACATGGAATTTGTTGCTGTTCAACCCAGAAACTTCTAAACCAGTCAATGAATAGGCTGTGACCACCGTTTTCTGTCCCATTGTGCTTAAAAGAAAGTTTGTTTTTCTTCCTGTAACTCTCAACTGTTGCATTAGATGTTCTGAACAAAATGTTGCAGAACTTCCTGGATCCAGAAAGGCATATGTTTTAACTGTGTGGTTTTCTTTAACACTTCTTATCTTTACAGGGAGAATGGATAATACGCAGCGGTCCTGACCGGCCCCTGTATGTCCACATGTTTTGGGTGAAGTGGGTTGGTTAGAGGTCCCTTGTTGCTCTGGTGAGGATTGTTGTTTAATGTGAAGCACAGTAGGGTGGGTTTGCCCACACATTTTACATGTCAAACGTTTGACACACTCACGGCTCATGTGTCCCACACAAAGACATCCAAAAAAAAAACCCCTTTGCTTCTCAAGAGTTGAATCTTTTCTTTATGTTTCTTTCTGTTGAACTGTTTACATTCCTCCAAAGTATGACAGCGTTCACAGCAAAGACATTTAGGGTTCCTTTCCTTTTCTGGTTCTGATGCTGTTTCACTAGCTCTCTCATGCGTCTCCATAGGTGTTACAGTGGTGGCCATCACACTTCCTTTTATTCTACCTTTGGGCTGTAACTTAAAGCCAGAAAAAGGTTTTATTCCAGTAACACCAGATGATTCTCTTATCTCACCAAACAATGGGTCGGAGAGTATGCTGACACGTCATTCAATAAACACAACCGAATCAACGGAAGAAGCTGGCTGATTGGTTGTTTCCATTATGTCGTGAGCTATGGTTCTCCATTGCTCCCTCATTTTGAATGGCAGTTTTGACATGATAGCTCTCATGTTTATTGGCATGTCCAGTTCCTGCATATACTGAAGCTCCTGCATCACATTACAGCATCCCCTTAAAAACAAAGCATAGGCTTGAAGTGCTTTCACATCCTCAGATTGTATTACTTGCCAGTTAAGAGCCTTCTCCATGTAGGCACTTGCAATTTTATACTGGTTTCCAAAATGTTTTTGAAGAAGATCCTTTGCTATCTTGTAACCACGCTCTGGAGCCATGTGCTGACAGCTGCGAACCAATTTACATGGCTGACCTCTGGTGAACTGCTCCAAATAGTAGAGACAATATGCCTGTGCAGCCTTTTCCTGCACTCCTTGCTCAAAAGCCTTTATGAATGTCTTGTATTGTAGAGGATCTCCATCAAATGTCGGAATGTCTCATGACGGAAGAGTCATCAAATGTTGCTGCTGCACCAGAGCTTCTGTTATTGCATTTTGTCTGTGCATAATGGTGAATATTTCTCCAGGCTGATTAAGATTTATTTGTTGATGATTTGAAGATTGAGCTGTTTCTTGATGTTGAAAATGATGAGATGTCCCAAATCCAATGTCCTGCTGTGGTTCATTATAGCTGTATGGCTGCTGTGATGCTGGTGCAGTCCGTTGATTCATTTCTTTAGGTCGCACATCCTTTGATAATCCTTTGGTGGATATAGATGACCATTGTGTTGAATCCGGTTGAGACATATGTTTCTGTAGCTCAAATTGATATTCCTTTGCCAACGGATTTAATGTCTTGATGGATTCGTTTTGCTTCTCCTTCTCCACATAAGCATTCATGCCATCAGTGGGACCTTGAAAATAACTTTCATCATCTGCAGCTTGTAAAACAGTCAATTTAGCAGTTGATGCAGCTATTTCAGCTTCCAAATCAAGCAGTTCCTTTGTTTTTCGTATCTGCAATTCTTGCTCCTCCAAAGCATGCTTGGCTGTTAAAGCTGCAGCACGAGCAACAAGTGCGACCTTCTCTGCAGCAGCCTTTCTGACAGCAGAGCTTGTGGTGCTTGACCTGCCACTCTTTTGACTCCTGTGGCTTGAATGTTTACTAATATTAGAAATACTATCTTCAGGATTAATTTCATCCACATAATATCCTCCTTTAACATTTTCATCATATTGTGAAACCCATAAGTTTGCATTAGCAATACACTCATTAACAGACAACAATTTTGCTTTAAACCATATATCGTGTTTTTCTTTTTCATCATAAGGCAGTAGAACCAGCAAAGCATCGTGCACATTTTTCACATCATCTCTCACTTCAATCAGCTGCTCAAGAGTAGGGCTGTGACGATAACCGCATCACCGCGGTGATGAGGTCATCACCGCATCACCGCACTTTTTTTTTCGTTGTTTTTTTTTTTTTTTTTAGTTCAGCATATGGTCCGTGATTGGAACTATAATAAACACATTAAACACATTCATCTTTGCTGATAATTTACTTTTTCTGCTAGTCCTGTGTTCAGACTTTCCTTCTTTCTATCAGACTGTTCTCTCCTTTTCTCCCACCGCGCCTGTCACTCTCTCTAGTCTGCGCGTGCGCTCTCAGTGCCTCCGCGCTGCACGTCCCACGCGGCTCCCTCACACACAGGAGCGCTTTCAGAAGCACATCCTCATTCTACAACAGAGGTTTCCGTCTCATGAGGAAATACGACAAATTAACTGCATTCTAATTATTCATTTCCATTGCATTCTTTTCCATTACAAACTGCGTGCGTTCTTAAGTGCGCGACACGGCCGCCCGCCGGAGGATTTTGTTGGGGGGGGGGGGGGGGGGGGGGTTATTACTGTTCTCAGTCACTCTGTAACACCAAACATGAACGCGCGCTGTTAAAGTGATGAAAATCACTAAATGTTGCCTCCCATGCAGCTAGAGAGCTGTCCACTGCAGAAGGATCAACACGCACCCCCAACACGCGTGTGCGCTCCTCCTCCTAGTTCTACACACGACGCAGCGCTCACACACAGTCATTCTACAACAACTACATAGTTCGTTCATTAGTTAGATAGTAGTTAGTTGTTACTGTTATTTGTTAATAAAGAATACTACGTTGTAATTGTATTTATTTCTGACGCGGCCGCCGGGGGGGGGGGGGCGCGCTGCGGTTAACCGCAACACCGCGCCCCCTGGTGGTTGATCACCGCGGTGATCAAAAATCCAACACCGTCACAGCTCTACTCAAGAGCACGTTTAACCTGTGTTTTATCATGATTCAATATTAACCCCTCTATAGATCTCCTAATATTAGCCGCTTTGTTTAATTTGGCATTTCTACTTGATTGTAATCTGTCCAGCTCATTAGCGAGAGCCTTTGCTGAATGTTTTACCACGCGTTTTTGAGTTTGTGTTTCATCACAGTCAGCACTGTCCAGTTTGTCAATTTGCGCATAGACGTTCACACCCGCCGTCGTGTCAATCGACTCCATAATTGCAGCTGGTCGTTTCAACAGCCGTCAACACAAAAACGAATAAACGAAATGCTAATAGTTTCCTGATTTTAGTAACCAATGCATTGGATCCAGCGGTCAAATAATCCAATTATCGTACAGGAATCCAGCGTTCTGATCCTCCATCCTGTTCATCTGCGGCATCGCAGTTCCCAACGAACTTCCACCTCCGGGCCGACGCTCTCCCACCTCAATCAGCAGCCGACCTCTTTTGCGTCATTTTACTTCGCTCAGTGCCAAACGAGAAGAAGTAATCCACAGATACAGCCAGGGTTTTGACTATTGTTGAAGGAGCTAAGCCTACTACTCAGCTACTGAGATTGTTTTGACCCAGGATGAGGTTGACGCGCATCTGTTTGCTCCAATCATTAAATGTCCACTCCCATTTTGTATGGCGACATATTGACATTTATTTGTGTCATTTTACATACATACTTGACTAGACATTGACTAGCCTGCGTTCTTACGCTCGTGTGGTACAGCAGTCAAAACCCTTTGCCCTTCCGGGCCAAAACACCTAACAAACACTGTGACGTCTTCCCTTACATACAGAATCTCCCTACTGGCAATAAGGTGAACTACAATCACATTTATGGCTCCTACAGATGATGTAAACGGTGCATATGAGGTTTTTCTGAAATGTTATTTAGATCTTTACAATAGACATTGTCCAGAAGTTCTAAGTAGACCTAAATCTAAAAAGAACAGAAAAACCCTGGATAACAAAGGGCCTACAGAAAGCTTGTAAAAAGAAAAATAAACTCTATAAGGACTTTTTAAACTTAAGAACAGCAGCAGCTGAAAAACGTTATAAGGTTTACAAAAACAAGTTAACAAATGTATTGAGACAAGCTAAAAAGAAATATTATCATAGGATTCTGTATGAAAATAAACATAACTTAAAGGCTACGTGGACTATTCTGAATAAGGTCATAGGAAATAAGTCAGGATAAATAGAACTACCTCACTTCTTCCTTAAAGACAATGTGGTCATTGAAAAGCAAGAGGACATGGCAAATGAATTCAATTCATTTTTTGTAAAAATAGGACCCAATTTAGCAGAAAATATGACATGCAATTTACAATCAAAAGATGGTATTAAAAATAAAAATTGGATTTCCCAATCTATGTATTTATCTGATGTGACTGAAAATGAAATTTTGTCTACAGTTTACAAACTAAAAAACAAGACCTCAAAGGACAGTGACGGGATTGACATGAAATTAATAAAAATAACCATAGATTGTGTTGTAAAACCACTACATCACATCTTTAATCTCTCACTTACATTAGGAATTTTTCCTGAGAAGATGAAAATAGCTAAAGTTATTCCTTTTTTCAAAAATGGAGACAGACATACTTTTAATAATTACAGACCAGTATCATTACTTTCTCAATTTTATAAAGTTTTAGAAAAGTTGTTTGTTAACAAACAAGACAGCTTTATTGAAAAAAATAAATTGTTAAGTGAGAATCAGTTTGGGTTTCATTATAACAGGTCTACAGATTTGGCTATAATGAAACAGCAATTGACAAAAAGAAATACACAATAGGAGTTTTCATGGATTTAAAGAAGGCTTTTGACACCATAGATCATTCTATCTTGATTTCTAAATTCTATGCATATGGGGTTAGAGGAATCGCCCTGAACTGGCTCACCAGTTATTTAAAAAACAGACAACAATATGTGCAGTTTGGAGGTAAGAAGTCTGATCTCATGAATATTATTTGTGGACTTCCACAAGGCTCAATTATAGGACCTAAACTTTTTATTTTATATATAAATGATATTTGTGATATTTCTAAGTTGTTACAGTTTGTTTTATTTGCTGATGATACTAACTTTTTTTGTTCTGGGGATAATCTGAAAACCTGAGCTAAAAGTATTGAAATGGAAATGATAAAACTCAAAATGTGGTTTGATTACAACAAACTGTCTTTGAATCTAACTAAAACAAAGTTTATGGTGTTTGGTAATAAAAACAGAACAGAAGTGACTTTGTCCATTGACAACATAAACATAGAACAGGTGTCTGAATTTAAATTTTTAGGGGTTATGTTGGACGACAAATTAACATGGAAATCTCATATATTTTATGTAAAAAATAAAGTAGCCAAGAGCCTTTTTGTTCTGAACAAATCTAAATATGTTTTACCATGTCACATTATGCACATGTTATATTGCTCTTTGGTTTTACCTTATTTTACATATTGTATTAAAGTGTTTGGACATACATATGAAACTAATATAACGCCCTTAATTCTATTACGGAAGAGAGCTATTTTAGAGATCACACAAATGAACTTTTTATTAAGTCAGGCTTTTTAAAACTTAAAAATTTAATTGAATTGCAGACCTTATTAGTTATGTTTAAAGCCAGAAACAGAGATTTACCAAAAGACCTACAAAAGCTTTTTATTTTTATCACAGGAGATGAAAATCATAGGAGAACATTTGATTTCAAACAACAGATTGCTGGAACAACATTAAAGCAAAAGTGTTTGTCTATAGCAGGGGTAAAAATGTGGAATTCAGGAGAATCAGTTAAAAAGTTGTCAAAATATTATTCAATTTAAACAGATGTATAAAGCTAAACAAATCAGTTTGTATAAACTTGACTGTTGAATGGAATGTTTGGAATGTATGTATTAAATGAATGGAATGTATTTACTGTGTAGTGGAACTGTACATTGTGAAATCTGAGTACAGGTGATGGTGTGAGAAATGTAAATGTAATGTTTAAAAGGGAGCAGATAATTCTAAGAATTGTGTTCTTCAATTCTGCTACCTTCCGATCATGAAAAGTTCAATATGTAAGAGAAACATGTAAACATTTGAACATTAATTTTCATGAAAGGAACAAATAAATAAATGAATGAATGAATGAATGACTCTTGTGTGTCTGTTCATTTCTGCACATTTCATTTCTGGACGTCCTGAACCATCAGAATCTGTGAAGGCCGGACGGGACGCCAACAGTGGGTAGTAACGCGTTACAATTACTTAAGTAACATTTTGGTGAATTGTATTTGTGAGAGTAAGACAAGGAAATTTAATTTGTATAGCACAATTAGTACACAAAGTAAAACAGGAAAAAAAAGAAAAGCATGAAGCTCAAAGGTCTTCTGTGTTTGTGTGATGAAGGTGACATACCTATGTGGTGGAGCTGAAGCTGTGGTTTCCAGATGACATCCAGCAGTCTGCGCTGACGACAGAGCTCCTCCTCGTACTGGACGATGGTTCCTTCACAGAGTCTGCAGATTTCTTCAGCAGCAGCAGCTAGTCGCTCGCTGATCAACTCTCTCAGAGACTGAAGGGAAGACATGGTTCCTGCTCCCATCTTCAGCTCCAACTGAACCCTCAAAACTGGTTCCTCCGGTTCCAATCTGAAGTTCCTTTGTGGGTTGCAAAGACTGTCCTCTTCAGTCAGCCAATGCTGGGGGAGGCCTGCAAAAACAAAAGAAGACTGCTTTTTTATGTTTGGAGGAATGTATTGTAAAAACGCCAATACAAATGTAATAGTCTCTTTCAGGATATTTGGAGGAGGAGCCCCTGAAGGACCATTGTTTGGAACGTAAACTTCCTTGTAAGGGTGTCATGAAGTGGTTTAAAAAAAAAAAAGTTCTCTCTGTATCCCAGCTTTACAAAAGGCCCCAACTACCCCCCCCCCTACGAGAAGAGCTGACAGTCCATAACCTGCTGAATGGAAATAAATTAATTTTCTTAATCCTTTTAAGAATATGAAATTGCAAATTAAAGTCGTGAGTGGCGTTGTATTGCCCGCTCTACCTGCCCTCAGCGCCCACCTCTATGCTCCACCAGCCCTCACTACCTGCATCTATGCCCCATTGTCGTCCTCGCCGCCTGAGTCTAGACACCACCGCCACTCTTAGCACCCACCTTTGACCAAACCCCACTTCCTGAGCAGCCACTACAGGGCTCGACATAGCCATTTGTCCGCTGGCCAGGTCCTGTTTTTCGAGCAGTACGGACCACAAGACTTTATTTTTCACTTGTCCGGTCGGGCCACTAAAATATCTAACGGTTAATATATTTTTCACCTTTTTCAATAAAGTATATTTTGCGAAAACGTGTAGATTTACCTCGTCTTCATAATTTCCTTTTTCTGCTAGTCCTGTGTTCAGACTTCAAGGGTTTCTATGGGAAACTTTTGATCACTTCTCCTTCTCTCCCGTCTGCTGCGCGCGGCTTTCACTGCCGAGCACCACGCGGCACGCGCTCACTGCTTTTTTTTTCAAACTTTATTGAATGTAACAATTCAATACAAAACACTGTTAAACAGCAACAACGAAGGCACAAGCCAGTGAGTTATTATTACATTTGATTATAAATCCGACACCATCACTGAAGAGAGCCTGAAGCATGTCAGAGATGTGGAAGACATGGCAGGAATAGATAGGAATATGTTAGATGGAGTAATGGGTGGAATTAGTAGTATGGACAGCAAGATATTGAATGAATGCGTTGAAGATGTAACTGTATGCACTAAGCTTTAAGCTGAATGTCAAAGAATCAAAGGCAACTCCAGATACCTGAATCTCAGACTCTAATGCAGTATAATGTCAAAGTACTTCATTTTGTTTTTCTTTACAACACTGTAAGCAGTAAGTATTTCTAGTTAGCTGAATTATCTCAGTATTTTAATTTTATTTACTTTTTCAATTATTTAATTTAATTAAGTAACTAAAGTAACTAAAAAGTAAATGTAACTTTGCAACAGTAACAAAAAGCAGAACGTCAAGGCAGTCAGAGCAAAAAAGTAAATAAAACTTAACTATTGATTACGAATGCATGTGAAATAGCAGTGAATAGAGGCAGCATGAAAACTTAACTAGTGTTACCTACTACACTGCAGTGCTCTCTACAAAACATCTGCAACAGACTAGAGCAGATTATAGTTTGATTTGATCTATTTTCAGTCATTGAAAAGTGTAGAAATAAGTGCTAGATGTCACCAGAATGCACCAAATTGCACCATATTAAAATTTTCGGGGGGGCATGCCCCGGACCCCCCTAAAGTTGCAAGCACCCGCGGAGCGGTGGGTCGCGCTGTGCACGGTGTCGGGCCAGTAACTTTCAGGCAGGGCCAGTAACTTTCAAAAAGTACTGGCCCTGTGGGCCAGTGCAAATTTCTGGGCTATGTCAACCCCTGCACTACGCACATTTAACCCCTCCTTCTCAACTAACTCAGAAGCACTCATTGATTAAGATACTAACTATGCTGACTCTGCTAGTTATGCTAATGTGGCTACAAGTGCTAGCATAGCTATCAGCATCATAAACTGACTCAGAAAAACTCTTTGAAAATAAAGGAGTAATATGAGTGTGCCCCTTTAGCGAGCTCACCACACGTTCAGAATCTACAACTTAGTAGTTTACAACAGTAGCTTGCCATTGATGCCTGAAAAGTTACGAGACAATCAATAAAAATCCCAACGACAAGTTTTTGTAAGTATCTGATACTAAAGGTGCTGTTTTTAAAAATCAAAGATGGCGGCTTCTTCCTGAGGTCAAAGTTCAACAAAACTCCTGAGGTGTTTGAAGACTGAAATTATTGGAATGTGTGTGAAATTTAATGCAAATCAGTCTAAAAAAAATGCATTTTCCTAAAAACCGTGAATTATTAAATCGTAGATTTTGGCACACAATGTCTGCCAAACTATAGGTTTTGTGCAAAATTGTTTCTTGTGGTTTTTACCATAAAAGAGAATAACAGTAGGGACAGCAATGCGTGTCACTGCGCATCCGTTCACGCATGTTCAGTCTGCCATTGAAAAACTTGGTTTCCGCATTGGAAAGTTTCTGTAGTTAACAATGAGCGATCATTTGCTAAAAGAGGCACATTATTATTTTTCTCACTTTTACAGTAAAACTGTACTACAAGAGCAAAGTTAAACTGATCACTGATTTTAGAGAGTTGTAAGAAAATACCTAGAAAAACACTTTTTTTTTATTAAGGGTTACCTGTTAATGTAGATAAAAATGTCTGCTATTTACAATTTTTGTGCTATTTAATTTAACCATGTGAAAGTACAGGCAGAATGTAATGACATTTTGTAACAAAATCCCATGTTCTGATTCCACCATGGTTTTTAAAAAGTTATGTATCAAAGCAAAAATACACCCACAAAGTAATTATTTATGCAACAACACAATGCCATTATTCCCAGTTACTTCAGATCTAACTGATTACTTTTAATCTTAGTGACACTTTTCTGTGAGTGGCATGTTTTGTCGGGACTCAAGAATCAACAAGACTCTTTCAACTTCTCCCTGCCAGGTGTGGTAGTGGCTTCATCTTCTCAAAGATTTTAAGGTAATGTTTAAAGAAGAAATAGCAAATATAAGAAAACTGTTGAAAGCTTTTTTATTTTTTATTTGAGCCATTTTTGAATGAATGTCAGTCTTTTTTCAGATGGCTTCATCAGGGCTGCATGTAGATCTATCAGAGGGAATCTTAGCAGCAAACTGTCAGAGCTCCAAGGCAGATCTGCAATAGGAACATTTTTCTACTAAGCCAACTGAAAAAGAAAGGGTTGACATCTTCAAACAAAGATGCCCTCAGGTGGATGAGATGTTTAATCCCAGAAAATGCACCAGATATTACAGAGAAAAACTTGGACAGGAAGTGGAAGAGACTCCTTTGTGAAAAAGAAGATTTTGGGAAAAACAGCAATCTTGATGAATGGAATTTGAGACCATACATCCGTCCAAATGTTCTTGGCCAGCGGTCAACAGAAAGGAATAATTCTAGATACTGTACCTAAATGGGAATATTTGATCCTTGACGATTCAATAAGCAGCTGAAAAAGGAGAGACAATCCCCCAACAAAACCAAACACGCAGAACGACACAGTGAAAATATCAAGGAGTTACGTTCAGAAAAAAAGCATCTGAAACTGAAAATGAGTCCCTCACAGAAAAGCTAGAAGAAGAAAAAATGCTGTAAAAAGGTTATCATCAGAGTCTAGCAGATTAAAATCAAAGATAGCACACTTCCAATTTGAAGCAGAAGAAAATGAGCAATGTGAGGGACGACATGAACTGTCAGACAAGTTCAAAAGTATTTTGGAGGAAAATAAACAGCTGAGAGAGGTTCATGCTGTTGGAGTCTAATGTACTGAAGCTCAGTGAATGCACCAGGCAGAGACGCCTAATGGCCTCTGTCATCTAACCTGTTGTTGGGGGTGTGCAACGCCCCGCCCCGCCTCTTAGAAAGTGTGTTCTTTATAGGTTGATACCGCGGTCGCGTGTGGGCGGAGCCACCAGCTAAAGTTATGGCCTGATCATTACATGGAGCGATGTGTTTATCAATGCATGTTAGACACGGAGAATGTGGAGAGATCAGGTTTATTATTTTGAAGAGTTCTACTCTGTAATCATGTTTCCATGTTTGAGTTCATAAAATCATCCCAGAGAAAGTCTCTGCTTCAACTCCTGCAGTGAAAGTTGTGTCTGAATCTGACGCCGTGTTTCCATCTCTGACAGTTTGAAGTCAAAGCCCCTCCCCCACCTCTTTACCTGCTTTTCCTCTCTACCTGTTCACCTGTTCACATCCTCTGCAGCTGAGCGTTGTTTCCCCCGCGTGAAATACGAGAGCACAAAATATGGTCATCAGAGGTGAAGCTAAAAAAAAGTATTTTTCCGTCAGGAAAAATGAATTCATAGATTTTCCGCTCTGTTGAACCATTACAATGTTATTTTTTCCTCCATAAATTCAAATGACTTTGACCTGCATCTTTACCAGCTGGTTCAGCGCTTCAGGCTGTGTGTCTGCGTGTGGACTCACGCACACACGGGAGGATCATTAAAGACTGTCACATTTGACAGCAAGAATCAGAATCCCATCCCTCTGAGCTGTCACTCAAAAGTCATCAAGTCTACGCGTCAGTGAGCTGCTGCTGAATGGAGAGACATGAAAAAAGGTGGAAAGAGCAAACATGAAGAAGACTTTTCTTCTCTTTCACCGTTTCAGAGCAAAGCTGCAGGCTGACCGTAAAACTCTCCATAAATCCAAACCGAAGGCAGAACCTCCTCCAGAACCATCAGAACCAGAAAAGCTAAACATCACTCTATCAGAACCTCCCTGAGCCGAGGAGAACCCACTTTCCCTAAGAACATCTGGGAACGTGTGACCTTCAGTGAACAACATATTAGTGAAAATATGTTTAATAATTAAGTTGCACATTACACAAAAGAGGAATGCATGAAAAGATGAGGCTGGAGGGACATGAATCTCTGTAATAATATCATTACAAATACGTGGTTTTCCTGCGGGACGGGAGACGATACAAAATCAATGCATCTCTGTTATTGTGCGGGAATAAATCCTCAGAGTTTTGCAGGAGTGAGCGGTAGTGGGATGAAGACAATAGTCCCGTGCAGGGCTCTACTCGTCACCCCTCCACTGTGGTCTAACAGAAGGAGATGGACACATTCTTGACCTAAACACCTACTACAAACGTTTGGTCGATTTCCTTGGAGAGAACTCTAAGGATGAAGACTCTCTCTTCATCTTCATGCAGGAGGAACGTCTGTTTCCAGACCAGCTCATTGAAAAGGAGGAAGTTTTTCATTCTCTCACCAAGAAAAGTGATTATGATGAACTTTGTGGTCAGTTGCTCCAACCAGTACTGCTGGCCCTCAAAACTTATTTGGAAAAGTCTGTCAAGGAACATCTCCCTGGGGGGGAATTTGGGATGCAGGAGAGCATGTGAGAAGATGAACTAAAGCAGCTCCAAAACACAACAAGGATCCAGAAAGGATGTTCAGTGTGTTAGTAGGGTTGGGCGATGTCCCCTAAATTGGCCGTTGACGATGTCTGCTGTCAACCATCGGGATGGACGATGACATCGTCGGGGGGGGGGGGGGGGGGGGGGGGGGGGGTTACATTTTTCGTTCTTATATAACTGCTATTCGTTATTTTGCTTTTTTCATTTTATTTCCCAACTAATGACTAATCCGATGATCCAGTATAAACTGAGGGAAGTGACTTCAACAAAAAAAGTAACAAACAAAATAGAAATGAAGTAGTCCGCTCCCGCACTTAACTAGCGAAGTGGACCGGCGGAGCGCGGACTTACAGCTTTGTGTTTGATGGGGGGGGGTGTGTGTGTGTGTGTGTGTACATGAGCGGTATGTGTGGGAGATTTAAGACTGCGATCCGACCCGCAGCTCTAGGGGTACGAGCTGCCGAACTCAGAACCGGGTCTAAAAGTGAGTGTCTGAGCACAGCTCGGATCGTCGGCAGACACAGCGGTTTGGGCTTCAAAGCAGAAATGTCGCTCAGTCCTTAGAAAACATTCAAACAATGACGTGGATTTGTGTTTCCAGTCGTGTCCCGACTAAATAACGCTTGATGTTATTCCCAGGATGCAGCGCCACCCAAAGCTAATGTTGTTAGCCCATGTTAGCATAGCAGTATGTTAACATGGGCTAACAACAGCGCTCAGAAAAAGCGCTGACAACACGGATTAAGATTCAAATGATGAGCGAACAGGTGTTTCATAATAACCATAACATTATCAAAAGCACGTTTAGAAGATCATCTCGTATTTTACCGAGCTGACATGTCAATGAATATAGCCGCTCGGCGCTGTCGTTTTGTATTTAATTGTTACATTCAATAAAGTTTGGGGAAAAAAAAGCCGCTCGGCGGAATTTATATCCTTCCGGTTTTTATTCCGACGGAAAGTGTGACCTTAGTGAACGTATTTATATTCTGAAAACATTTTTCTGGGCCCATGTACACGTTTGGATTCTAATCCGACCATTGATCCCATCAAGATATTTTGTACATGTAACCGCGGCTTATGGGGTCCACTCGCAACGTGGCGGGGGCGTGGCATCACGATGGTGGTCTCTCCATCAGGATGTCAGTCACCCATCACGATGGACGATGATATCGTCCATCGGCACAACCCTATGTGTTAGACTATCTTGTTCACCATAGGCCTAATGCATCTGCTGTTCCAAATGAAGCATATCTGATGTCCTCCTACTAGGGCTGGGCGATATGGCCTAAAAATAAAATCTCCGATTTTATTTTTTTTAATTCGATTTCCGATTTTTTCCCGATTTTTTTTTCCCCCCCTACTTAAGGAAAGCAATAAGTACAAACTGCAGCCAACTTAAAGCAAATGTTGCTTTTATTTAATCAAATGCAAGACAAATGTAACCCCCATTTCTGGGATGAATAATAAATAAATAAAAACACTCTTGGAATCAAAGTTAAGTATAAAATTTTTCTTCTTCTCACTCCCTTTTGGACTTGTGTTTATATAATTTTGTTGTGTTTTATATAATTTTTTTTTGGTTTTATATAATTTTTGTCTTGCTTTTTTCTTATTTTGTTATTCTACTCTTGTTTTCACTTGTCCAAAATGAAAAGTTTACTTTCTTACTTCAAGTCCCAGCTGTGTTTTAAGTCACACTTTATAGTCTAGACTAAAATGAGACAAACATTCATCTTGAAAGTAGCAGCATTTTCTAAAAAGTTAACAATACAGCTCATATCTGGGTCTAAAGTTTTAAATAAATTAATAAACCCCGTCTTGATGATGAAGCAGCAGGAGTCGCGGTTACCCCCCCCCCTCCGTCCTCTCCCGAAATAAAATCCTACGGTGGCCGCGTCGCAAATGAATATACAAGTAATAATTACAGCGCAGCATTCTTTATTAACAAATAACAGTAACAACTAACTATCTAACTAATGAACTAACTATACAGGCGTTGTAGAATGAGTATGTGTGTCAGGTCGCGTGTGTGTTAGGGCGCGTGCATGTGTAAGTAGACTGAGCGCGTGCCACGCGACCGCGCGTGAGAGCCTTTGAGTCCGATGGGCTCCTTTAGGTAAATGTTGCAGCGTGGGGGGGGGGGTCTCTTCCTCCACGTCTGTGACAGTAAAGCCACACCAGTTCCACACAACAGATGAGTTCATTTCTTTCTTGGGAACAAACTGCCCACTCTCACCGGTAGCCATGCTGTCGCGTGCTGTGTGAAACTAACACTACGGAAGCTCTGAGGAGCCAAAAATGCGCCACATAAAAACTCGATTTAGTTATTTTTGAAATCGCCCGTAACAAAAAATTCGAATTAATTCATTTGATCGATTTATCGCCCAGGCCTACCTCCTACAATAAGACATCAGAGTGGGTGTCTCAGTTATCTCCTGAAAAGCTGGAACAACTACTAGGTGATGTAAGAAAAAGAAGAAAGGAGCTGGAGGCTAAATCCAAAGTAAGGGAGGCCAGTATCACAAAGAGCCACAAAGAGAAGCAACTAAAAGCAGTGGAGGCTTTGACAGAAAGCAGGAGAAAACATTTGAAAAGAAGAAGAACTTGACTGAAATAATCACTGATGCAGGTCTGTAGCAATCAGAGGAAGATGATGGTAACATGGAGAAGTGTGACGGTGATGCTGAGAGATTCAGAGCTCTAACAAATCAGCTTCATTTCCAGCAGGAAGTGCTGCAGCAGGACCCCAGGGGAAGGAAGGATGTTTTCATTGTTTCCAGAATAGACAGTACAGGGAGAGCTAGAAGTAAGCCATGGACTGAACTTAAAGAGCAGGGCTCCAGACTCACTTTTTTCACCAGGAGCACTGTGGCCCCCATCTGAAAATTTCAGGGGCACAACCAGAAAATGTAGGGGCGCATACCGTAAATCAACATGCTAACCAAATCTACTAATTTCCACTGTATTACTAATAAATACTTTAATAATAGATGCAGAAATTACAATGAGCTGTTTCAAATTCAGTGTCACATTTTATCCTGCACTTTTGAAGATGCAACAACAGGTAAACTGACAGAACCATCACTGTCATGACAGTACAAATAGTAAAGAAAACGGATGGAAATTCATCTTTGTGACACCAAATAAGTGCAGCTAAGATGGACAATAAGCGTGTTTGAGATCATCCAGGTGGACAAAAAGCTGCACAGATCACCTGGTGTGAGACATATATTTTTGTTTTTGCTCCAACATCACCTGTCAATCATCACAAAATTATCACCAGAAAGGGGTGGGAGCAAGGCACCAACCTAACCGAACACAGCGGAAGATTTAGTACTGAACTGACTGAAAGCTGCCCTACAGACTACAAAGCAATGCATTATGGGACATGTGTCCTGATGGGTTTTTGTAGTTCAGTGATCAATTAAAATAATTTAAAACACCAATTGATTAAAAAAAGGCTACATACATTACAAAACATTCAAATAAATGTAAAATATATAATAACACAGATCATACTGAGGGGTAGAGGCATATTAAAGGACAACTCCAACTTCCTGTTCTCCTTCAGTTTCGCTGCAGATCCACCTTCAACCACCCCCTCCCCCCGCCTGGTCTCACTAACGATCCAGGCGAGGCGCTGGTTCATCTCAAACACGTCTATCGCTGCATTTTCCCCACATGTTTTAAGTGTGTCCAAGACTAAATCGCACGTGTTTCATGCTAAAGCCCCGTTAGCTGTCACGCATGCAGGTGTGGGACATTTATTCTCCTCAGCTGACCCGACTCCCGCGGGAGCGGTGAGCTGCCATCACAGACGTTTATTAGAACGGTTTGGTCAGGGTTGAAACGACACTGCGCGCCTAACCGTAACCTTAACCCTAAACCTTCCTCCGGGTCTGTGCGGCCCAGAGAAAAGTTCAGCACGGACTGCATGTATGTAGAAAATTACGAGTGAATAAATACGTTCTAAAAAGGAAAGTAAGGAACTCCTTAATGTGGTCCAGGGAGGGGGCTGTCAGGTTTCCTGCTTTCAGGCCCCTCCCCCTCCACGCATTTTAGCCACTTACAGCGGCTTTCCCTGTTCTTCTCACACGCATTGGCCGCCTCACAGACAGCCATCACTCAATGAAACGCGAGTGTGTGCTCGCGTTTCACGAGCATGTGCACAAGTGTGTCGGTCTGCTTGCGTGTGCGCTCGCGTTTCATTGATTATTTCATTGCTCATTTCATTGCACGTGTGCCACACGCACACGTGCACACTCTCCAGTCGCACACTCTCAAATTTTGGTCGCAGTCTGGAGCCCTGAAGATAACTTCATGTTTCTCATCCAATCTGCTGTGGCTGCAGGTTCTTCTCAGAGTCTCCAAGTGTGACCAAGAAAAAAGGACCATCCCATCCTTACCAGGTAAAGGAGTACGCCACTCATCTGCAGATGGTGAAGTCTACATTGGAAAAGTCATATTCCAAGTCCCTGGACTTCCATCCTGGTTTAATGTAATTGATGAAGGAGATGAAGCTGTGTAGAGCTACAAACTGATGGATGGAGGTCTGGAGATCATCACTGAAAGCTCCTGACTGTTGCTGGGTTATTGAGTATTGTGGATGTTTGGATGATGGCTAATGAAACTAAAAAGAAAAGGTTTATTCACTTGAAATGTTTGTGTTTTATTCTCTTAAATTGCCTTAGAGAAGGAAAAAAATGACTTTTAAATTTTGAATCAAATGTACCAATAAATGAATTACCCTAATTATATTAATGAATCAGTTAAAAAATGTTAAAATTTGCTGAAGCGCCCTAATAATGTCCTGTGAAAATTGGAGTGTTTGGAACAAAAATAGGGAAGATGTGATATCTAGAAGAAGAAAATAACATTTTTGCTCATTTTAATCTTTTGTTCCTGTAATTACCAAGTTTTTCCATCGTTTTCTATTCACAAAACAATAGAGATCATTAAGACTTAGAATTTTAATAACTTGTTTAATTTTAAGTCTATTAAGTTAATTTTTTCTTTAGATTTTGTTCAGAATTGTTCTATCATGTGTGGTCTCATTTTTTCTGACTGGGCCTTCAAATCTTTTGTCTTGTGGTCCCAACTGTGTTAGGAAAAGGTCAAAACCCTGATATCCACTAAAGAAACCTGAGAGAATCAGCTGCTGATAAAGACTCAATAAAACCCAAATCTGAAGGAGAAATCAGTGAGAGATGAACTAAGAGCTTCTGTGTTTGTGTGATGAAGGTGACATACCTATGTGGTGGAGCTGCAGCTGTGGTTTCCAGATGACATCCAGCAGTCTGCGCTGACGACAGAGCTCCTCCTCGTACTGGACGATGGTTCCTTCACAGAGTCTGCAGATTTCTTCAGCAGCAGCAGCTAGTCGCTCGCTGATCAACTCTCTCAGAGACTGAAGGGAAGACATGGTTCCTGCTCCGATCTTCAGCTCCAACTCCCACAAACACCGCCGTCCTCTTCACTGCAGCTCCGATCGATCATCTGCTAGTCTCACAATCACAGCAATCCACGTTGTCTTTCCGTTCAACACTTCTTCACTCATTTACGACACTTTGGAAAATGCTGAGAGTTCCACACGAACCACGTATCGTCCTTTCTGTCCAAAAACCTCACAAACGTCCCAACTAAACACCACCGACCTCTCAACACAAGCTAACGCTGCTAGCCTGCTAACAAGCTAACGCTGCTAGCGCCTCGTGCTGTTCTTCTTCTTTGTTTGGCTAACAGCGTCATGGTGCTTTAGCGCCACCAGCTGGTCTGGAGTGTTGACTGTCGCTCACATAATGATGTCGATGGCGGTGTGGGTACCAGATGTTCTCGGGTTGCCGTATGTTCTCGGGGTCCTTCGGGGTCCTTCGACCAATGATGACGTCACACTATTTGATTGGCTGTAAGTTGCCACGACCAATGAGTTAACGTCGCTAAGTTTTTTTTAAACTTTATTGACAATTGCAGTATCATACATTAACAATTACGTTAACGTTAACAACGACGAACAATAACAATATAATCAATATTGCCTCGAAGATCAGTCAAGCATAACATATTAAGACAGAAAATAAAGAATAGCCGGGAAAAGAGAAACAATGAACATAACACACAAATAAATAAAAACATAAGTAAAATAAAATAAAGGAACATAGAAAAAATCTAAATAGTCTAATACTAGTTAAGTTAGGGGTACTCGTGAAGTTTGTATTTCTGAACAAAACTAAGAAATTTCAAGCCATTCTTCTTTTTCATATAATGAAGTGATTCAAAGTAAAAACAGAGTTCTTTATTAAATGTTATAAAAAGTGGTTTGGTTTTCAAAACTTGACCTCACCAAGATGGCGGTGCTCTCCTCCAATGAGGAACCACGTGATGTCTCCTCTAGTGATATAACTCATTGGAAGGACCCCGAAGGACCCCGAGAACATCCGGCAACCCGAGAACATTCGGTACCCACACCGGCATACAATCGCTTTTTTCACCTTTACTGGCAAATAAAACAGAAAGTGGCAGTTTTTATTAACAAAATTATGGTGTGAATACTCTTTTTCGACCAGAAAAAGTGCAACCTAAATGGAGAAAGGTGAACGGGGCGTTACTTCCGGTTCCGCCTATTGATGTTAGTCGCCATTTTGTCGTCTGCAGCCAGGTCTTCTTGGGCTTATGTGACCGAAAGAAAACGATGAGTAATATATTTCCTGGACAACACAGGTCCTCACGAACTGAAATATGCAATAATCTGAAAATTATGACCTAAACTATTGGTAGAAAAGGTGACGTTAAATCCTTTCAAGGTTTTTGGAAAAAAATAGTTTAAATATTATATTATATATAAAAATATTAAACAAATTTCCCACGTATGGGATCAATAAAGTAATTATGATTCTGATTATCCATCCAATTTATTTTCTGCATTTACTTTGTTTATTTTTAGTGTCATCAAATTTTGAACAATTTTAAAATTAAAAACATAATAATAGAGGTGGATCTTTACTTCTAACAAACATTGTTCTCTTTTTCATTTTGTTTGATCCTACTACCAAATTAAAATAAATAATAATAATTAATAAAAGCATTATTTTGTTTGTTTGTTTAGGCCACAATGTTTTTCCTCTTTTAAATCAGTACATTGTTTTTAGCTGTACCCTTTATACATGTAAATGTAACCGGCATAACTTTTATGTTATTTTATAATAGCACAAAATCAGCTCAAGTGTTACCATACCTGAGAGATTTCTAACAGACTGTTGCATTACACTCTAAGTCAAAGCCCCTCCCTCCTTTTCTTCTTCTTCTCCTTCCCTATATATTCCAAGGGAAACAGTTCTCCTCCCCTTTTTGTATGACCTCCTGTTAGAGGTGGGTGCCATCATACTGAAATAATCTTGCTATCCTAATCTATCCTATTGTTTATTGTCTTTTTTTGGTGTTAATTTTTATTTGTATAATTATAACAATATTTGTGTCTAACTTGTGATGTGATTATTATAAGATTTTGATGTTTTAGGATAAATATGTTAGTTGATTTGCTGTTAAAGCTTAAATTTTGTTTTGTTTGTATAGGAACTGGAGTGGGCGAAGATGATACAAGTGTGTTGTGTTTCTGTGTATTTGTTACCAGGTATGTATGGATAAATTTGAGTTTACAATGTGTTACAAAGCTGGTATAAAGCTTTAGCCTAGCTTACTGCGTGTGCCGTATCACGCGCCCCTTTTTGCATAACCTCCTGTTAGAGCAGTGCTTCTCAATTATTTTTTGCCAGGCCCCCCCCCTAGGAAAAAGAAAATGTTTCGCGCCCCCCCCCATACCCCCACCCCACCCACACACTGTATATAGGTTAGTATCTAAGAACATTGCGTAAGTATACCTAAAATTGTATCTTTTAACATTAACAAAAGAAAAAAGCTAAATGATTCCACTTCAAATTTCAACAAATATTAACTTTATTTAGCCACACAGAAACCCTGTTCTAGTCTAAAGCAGAAAAGAAGCTTAAAGGGCCTGAAATAAAGTCCTTATTTAAACTAGAAACATTTTGACCAACTGAACCATTTGATGCTGAGAAAAATAATTCAATCAATAAATAATATTAAATGTAAATTGATCTGAAACATTAACACAGCAGCACCAATATATTTAACACTTTAATTTTGAAGAAATAGATAAAAACATTGTGTTGATTTTTATTTTTCTAAATGATCTATAGTTTATTTATGATGTCATAAAGTGCAGCTGTTTTCCTGCATTACCTGCTGTCTTTATGTCAAATACTAAACAACACCAACTAAACAACAGGCAGACGTAAAAATGTAGTTATATGGAAAATAAAGACACGTCATCAAAATGTCTACAATAGTTCATAAAGAATGACATTATTAGCATTAGCTGAGGAGTCTATAGGCAGCGATGATCCTGGTGTTAGGGAACAGGCAGCGCTTGCTGCTCCTCCGCGTGCCCCCTGTCACCTAGCAACCAGAGCCCACACCACCCCTCCCCTTTCCCTCTCACTCACGCAGCCGCGTGTGACAGCAGACGGGAACGCGCGGCTGCAGGAACGAAGATTCACTATTTCAGGCTGAAAACTCTGTGATTTAACAGACCATAGGAATAGACAATAGGCGCATGTTTTTTTCCAAGCACTGAGCCGCTGTCACTACGTTAAATGTGCGCACCGGACAATCGCCCATATTGCCTGTGCCTAAAACCGCCACTACCGCGCGCCCCCCCTGGCGCGCCCCACTATTTGAGAAGCACTGTGTTAGAGGAACTAGAGTGGGCAAAGATGATACAAGTGTGTTGTGTTTCTGTGTATTTGTTACCAGGAATAAACAGATGTTAACACTGTGTCACGCCAACTAAATAACCAGCACAATGCAGAAAGAGGCCGGTTACATAAACACCATAAATGATCACATGTGAAAGAGGAAAATAATAATAATGATAATGGATTGGATTTTTCTGCACTTTTCCAGACGCTCAAAGTTCTTACATTGTGTCCATTATTCATTCACTCCTCATTCATACTTGGTGATGGTAGCTACTGATGTAGCCTCAGCTGCCCTGGGGCAGACTGACAGAGGCGTGGCTGCCATTTCGCGCCTACGGCCCCTCTGACCATCACCGGGATCATCCATGCACATTCACACACCAGTGGAGCCACACTGGAGGCAAGGAAGGTGAAGTGTCTTGCCCAAGGACACAACGACATTTGGCTGGTGGGAGCAGGGATCGAACCACCGACCATCATTGGACGACCCGCTCACCACCTGAGCCACTGTCGTCCCAAAATTAATTAGGATTAATAAATATGAATTACAATAATATAATAAAACATCAGAACCAAAGAAAGTGGTCTGAGAAGAAGCAGCTCTGAAGCTCTGCAGCTGACGGTGCAGCTTCAGGACTCATGAGGAGGACCACACTGCAGCGCCTCCTGCTGGAGCATCAGAGAGTCTGCAGACAGAAGATCCTTCCAACAGCAAAGAGGTCTGCAGGAGCTCTTTCCACCACCAGCAACAACCTGAACCAAGCAGGACCTACAAGAAGTTCAGCCACTAAACTTCCACAACTCTGTCATTTCCTTTCAGAAGCTCTGAGCTCCGTCTGAGTCTGCAGAGATGCTGAGCTGCTCAGCTGCTGCAGCTCCCACAGTCACATGAAGGTCTGCAGCTGCAGCAGGAAGTCCAGATGTTTGCAGCTGCTGCAGCTCCCACAGTCACGTGACTTTGGAAGTCTTAGCTCCTCCTCCTCACCATCACTGTGACTGTTGACGTCTTCCAACTCCTCCAGAAAGCTGTTTTCTGATGAAGGTCTAACATCTCCTCCCTGTTGCTGCTTTCAGTCCAAACTCACTCTGTTCATGTCAATTCACTCCAGAGAAAATCCTTTTTCTGGGAAGAATTTGCTCCAAGTTTTCCTCCAACTAAGAATCTGCAAACCCAGATGAGAACTCCCAGCAGGAAAAGAATTCATCTGCAGGAAACTAGAAAAAGGCCTTTTTGTGGGAGGAAACCATTCCAGATCTTTACAAACACCACAAATCCCAACTTTTCCTCCACTTAGCCTGAGTTTGGGTTCCAGGAAGCGGTGTGTGTTCAAGCTCCGCCCCCAGCAGCATCTCATGAAGCCCCTCCTCCAACATGAGGCCACTGGGGAATTCTGAATGAACCTTTACATTTCAACAGAAATTTCAAGCTAAAAACAGGAAAAAAAAAAAACTCTCTTCATGTTTGAAAACAATCAAACATTCAAACAGGAAGAGAAAACAAGGTTTGTCAGGAAATCAACAGATTTGATTGATTGTAAATCTTCTTCCTGTTGGAGTTTGATGAATGGAAGTAGAATCTGTAGAAAGTCAGTTGATGTTTTCCATTTCAGTAAATGAAGGTTTGATCTGCAGATTTCCTGATCCCTTTCTGACTGGGATCCAGACCTGATCTAGACGTGACTCATGAGGAACCAAACAGCACAGAAACTGCTCTGAATGTTCCCTCTTCTTCACTTTCTGTCTGACTTCAACCATGAAGGGACTTGAACCCTCAACCTTCTGATCCATGAGGCCACATGGTCTGAGAGAACATCCAGGTCCAGCTGCAGGTGGAGGACAGCATCATCCAGCCGTCACAGACTGGGGGCGGAGCCTGGAGATGACTGCTGAAGGTCAGAGGGCGGAGCTTCATCAGGATGAAGGTGCTGCTTGGATTCTGCTTTGATGTCCGTCTGTTCTCAGTCCCTTCATGGCTGCTGCTCAGAGCTGTTTCTGGATGTTTCTGGAGAATTCATGTCTTTACTGATCCAAATGTGGGATTTCTGTTTTTCTTTGGACTTTTCTTGATTTCAGGCTTTTAGCTTTTGGAACTTTCTTTGTTTCTATGCTTTAACTTCCAAACAGGTTTATGTAAGACAATCTGATTGTTTTTCATTTGACTTTTTAGGAACTTTCTGTTTCATCTTTGAGGATTTGGACTTTTGAAAGACTTTTAGCTGCAGTTTCATCCTTTGAACCAGATGGATCTGAATCTAGAGTCAAAGATTCTAAGGAAATCATGGATTCACAGACATTTGATTGAATTTCTGATACAGACAGAAACAAACAGACAGGATAAAAATGTCCAGTTTGAATAGTCTCCAGTTTGTTGTGTTTGGTTGCTAGGTAACAGGGTCTTTAATGTCTATGATGTCATGGTGGCTTTCAGAGTTGAACTCCTGAATATGACGGTAAACATTTGGATTGAACCAAAATGGGATTGAAGCTCCTGCTAAATCCTGATCTCAATGCTGAAAAAACCTCCTCCTAGATTCTGGTTGTTTGGAGAAGTCCTCCTCTTCCAAGAATTCCTGAAAAAAGCCCTCATTTCTCCTGACCATCTTCAAAGCCACTTTCTGCTTTAGTTTAGTCCAAACTTGCTTTATGCTGAAAACATTTCCAGCTTGAATCCATCTGAAGAATCCAAGGAAACAAACCAATCTAAGTCTGCATTCATGCCACTTCAGAACCAACAAAGCATGTTTCCAGGACGCTGACTTACCAATAGAACTTGGGATTTCCTTTGCAGAATCCTTCTCCGTGTGTTTTCCTTTGTTTTTCTCCCCAAAACCTAAAGCAGAGATTTTTGCTGAGCTGCAGAACAAACGTCTGACTGCTTTAACCGCCGTTGATGGTTTGTTGTGTTTCCCTCTAGAGCTGCTATGGTCTTGGTATGGATGCTAGGTAACGCTGTCTTTGATGATGATGACGTCAGAGTGGCCTCTAGAATGGACTTTTTTTCTTGTGTAACCAGGAGCTGTAACCTTTAGGGCACTAGGACCCAGAAAGAGCTCCAGGCAGTGACGGTGTTCAGTGACGGACTGCGCAGCCGCACTTCCTCTGTCTTCTTCTCCTGTGTGGAGGTATTTCAGTTCATTAAAAAGTGACATAAATGAGTAACGTTCACTGCAAACTGTGCAGAAGGCATGTTCTTTCTAAAACTGGAAATAGCACCAACCTTTTTTATCACCTGAAGCTGAGTCTCCATTTGATAATTCAATAAAAATAACTTTTCATTTCCTCATTATAAAGCAACTTTAGTGGAGTTTCATTTGTCATTGGTCTTTTTGAGCCAAAATCCTGAAGAAACCAAAACAAAAGGCTTTTCCAACAGAATCAGAACGTTAGCACGTGACCTAATGTAGGTTTCCAATAAACCTATCAGGGTGAGAGCGTGTGGCTGACGCATGATCTCCACAAGAAAAAATAAGAAAAAGCAAAATGGTGTAAGTGCGTGAAAGAAATGGGGGGGAAAAATGGATGTCATCCACTTGCAGTCGTTTTCCTTGCTTTATTAACATCCACAAAAATAAAAATAAAACAACAAACATAAAATCCACTTACTTTCTTATACTTATATGAAATTGAACTTGAACATGAACATGGTCAAAAAAAGACCGTCACACTCCTCACTCTGTCTCCTGCAACTGCCGACACCGAAACTCCCCCCTCCCCTCTCTCATGTCGCTACGTTCTTAAAGGCACAGGATCTTATTTCTCTGCACATAACGAAAATCTTCAAATATATCCCCAACAAATATATAATTCAAATAATCTTGACAGAGAAAAGAAATATCAGCAAAATATAACTGAGATCAAACATTTTCTACTTTCATAACTAAAACTAAGTTCAGGTTTAAACTCCACTAATAGAAATTAACATAAATTTTGTGACCTCACATATGGCACTTACACCTAAGTTTGTTCACTTTGTGCTAAATGTTGATTTCTGTGACTGTTGTGTTCATAATCTCAACAGTTCTCTGTCGCCCTCTGGTGGTTCATCAGAGAAGCCAAACTTCCACAGAAAGTGAATCAATAAACATGAGCTAATTCTTGATGCAGGTTTGAAAACACAGATGGAAAACAGCATCAATCCAAATATTAGTCAATGTTTCCTTGAATGGAACAATTTCAGGATTTGTTGTCATAAAGTTGTGAAAAACTGTCTTGTAAAGTGTGTGGTGACGGTCCACTGTGGAAAATGACTGTGGAACATTGAGATGTGCTCAGTGATTTTGGTTTGGGACACTTTGGTTTCATTTCAAACGTTGGTTTCTCCTAAATCTACAAACTCTCTCCACAAACTGTCTCCTAACTCTCAGGGATTCCTGCTGCTGGCAAAACTCACGGCTCAAGGAACCACTTCATGAATCAGTCACGCTTTGAATGAACTTTATTGAACAACATGTCATGGTCTGGAAGAAGCCCCAGTTCCAGCTGACAGAAGTCTGGTTCTGATCCATCATAGGTGGTTCTTTCAGAGGTGCTGATGTTGGATGGAAGAACAAGTCTCTCAGGTGATGGAAGCAGCAGATATGGGAGGAGAAGATTTCATCTAAGAATATGAACAACTCCCAGACCAAAGCTGTTCCTGTCTCCAACAGTCTAGAACAGGAAGTTCCTGATGTTTACTCCTCTGCTGGATTTCCATTTTCCAGTGTTTCCACAACTGATGATGTCATCAATCTGATCTTTCAAAACACTTTACTTCCTGGTTTCATTGACAGCAAATGTTCCTAAAGATCTGACCCCCTAAAAGCTCCAATAGCAGCTCAGCAGAAACTCTGATCTTTCTTGATGTGGAGGGGCGGAGCCTGAAGAGGAAGCATCTTTCTGCAGGTGGTGCTGCAGCTTTGGGCATGTTTTCCAACTCTGTAGCTTCTGCTGTTCATGGAGTCGTGTCCCTCTGTTCTTGGAAAGGAGAAACCTGCAGAGAACTTTTCCCATTTCCACTGCCTCCTTTCAGCTGCTGCCCACTGTTCCCCTCTGAATCAGGAGGGAGGGGCTCTCATCTGTTCTGCCCACCCCCATCTAGAAAGACATCAGCACCACCTGAACATTCCAAAGCTCTTTTCCAACCCATTTCTACTGAGGAGGAACCAAACCCATGAAGATTAGAACAGCTGGAACAGGATGAGGGGGAAGGCTAAAGATTCAAGTCTGTTTGTGAGTCAAAGATAGAATGAAGACAGACATCAATAGAAAACACAGAGTTGATTCAAAAGAGCATTTATTAGATCCAAACAGGCTGCAGGAATTTGACAGACAGCTTTCAGTTTGAAGCCTTTGGACACTAAGATGCAGTTCTACAAACAGCCAGCAAGTGTCTCCCTTTTCCATCGTGCATCAATGCAGTTGGTTTTGTGTGCGCCGAAGAAAATCATAAAAGACAGAAATAACAAATTCTTATTGAAATAAATTATTGATAAAAAAAAACGGGTTGATGAAAACTGAATCTTAAAGTTGAGTTTGTTTAAATGTTTCCACTGTACTCTGTACACTTCATTATTTTACAAGAAAACTCAATCCATTAACTGATTGTTTAGTGTAGCAGAAAAATTATTTAAACTGCTGACTAGGCATTAGATGTTTCAATCGTCATTTCAAAGTCTATCAAAGTAGAAATGATGGATTTACATTGAAAAATGTGAGCATAGAGGCTGAATCCTGCATGAACTCTTTCAGAGGACAAACCTTTTCATACTGAACAAAAAAAGAATCATCAACGTATTAGAACAAGCAGAAGACAATGTCACAATAATGTACACAAACACAACTTCATGAACAGAGAAACACAGATGTCAACTGACAGGAAGAATGACATCAGTTACTATGAATGAATGAACTTTATTAATCCCAGCGAGGGGAAACTCAGTTCAAGTACATCTCGATGAAGAAGGTCAGACAAACAACAACACAGGATACACACACATTTCGAGAGGTTACTGAGGTCAATGCAGCTGAGCGCCTTAGATGACATGCGCCGGCGCACCTTTGTATAGCATGCAGATGGACCACGATGAGGGCCGGGGGGTTGGGTTTGGTGACAAAAAAAAATCGTATCCCTACACTGTGTACAATGTGTTGATACAAGAAAAAAACTACACCGTTTAAACACAAATAGCACATAGTCAGACAAAACACAGTACATGAGGCTCAGGGGGGAGGAGGGGTGGGCAGGAGGGGAGGGCCCCCCATGAATCTGTCCATCAGGTGCAGCTCAGCGAGCCAGGCACATCTTCTGGGCAGGACATAGAGGAGGGAGGGTGTAGTTGGGAAACCGAGGGCAAGCCGAGGGCAAGCAATGTGTGTTTTCAAAATGAGCAACGAGAAAACCGGGTCGACATTATGGAGAAAAGACTGGAGGATGTGGAACAGCAAGTAAGGATGAATAATGTCATTCTAACTGGATTACCAATCAAACCTTGGGCAAAGCTAAATGGAGCTGGAGCTAGCATTGCTAATGCTAATAGCGCTAGCAAAGCAGGAGCCCCAGCTCTGGTCTCTGCTTGGATTTGTTTTAGACTTGTTCAGAGTCAAATGCATGTTTTAAGGGGAGGAGGATTATTTTGTTGTTGCTGTTTTTGTTCCTATTCTTACAATCCACTATATGTCCCGTGTTGAATTCTACTATTAAAATGTGGGAAACAAATGTTTATCAAATCCAAATCAATCCAAAAGCCTGGAGACTGGATGGCTGTGGTCCTCCCTTTGACCTGGACACTGGTTGCCATGGTGACCTGCACACTCACCAAGCTGGAACTTAGAAGAAGAAAAAGAGACCAAAATGATTGATAAAGCAGGTTTTCCAGGGAAATCCCACAAAGTGCTTTCCAAGCTAGAACTAAGAATACCCAGCATGCATTTGGAAAAACTCATTAGCTTCTAGTGGAAAATGATGAGTCATTGTAAAAGCATTCTCTGAATGCTCAGAAAACTTCCTCTAAGGTTGTGGTTGTTTGGAGAAGTCCTCCTCTTCAAAGAAGTTCTCCTGACCATCTTCAAAGCCACTTTCTGCTTTTTCAAACGCTACTGTTCAACAAAAACTTGGTTTCTGCCACAAAACCAACCTTAGACACTGAAACAGAATGAATCCAATGCAGAAATGTGTTGACACCTTTAATTCAAAGCTTCAATCAGTTTGAATCTCATGAAGAACATTTCAAAAATCCACATTTGGATCAGGCGTCTTCATCAGAGCACAACTCATGTTTCCAGGACTGTGACTCACCAATAGATCCTCATTTCCTTTACACAATCTGTTTCCATCATTTGGATTTTTCATAGAAACTTGAGTTAGAAAAGAATTGTTGCCCCAAAATGTCCAGTGTGAATAGTCTACAGTTTGTTGTGTTTGGTTGCTAGGTAACAGGGTCTTTAATGTCTATGATGTCATGGTGGCTTTCAGAGTTGAACTCCTGAATATGACGGTAAACATTTGGATTGAACCAAAATGGGATTGAAGCTCCTGCTAAATCCTGATCTCAATGCTGAAAAAACCTCCTCCTAGATTCTGGTTGTTTGGAGAAGTCCTCCTCTTCCAAGAATTCCTGAAAAAAGCCCTCATTTCTCCTGACCATCTTCAAAGCCACTTTCTGCTTTAGTTTAGTCCAAACTTGCTTTATGCTGACAACATTTACAGCTTGAATCCATCTGAAGAATCCAAGGAAACAAACCAATCTAAGTCTGCATTCATGCCACTTCAGAACCAACAAAGCATGTTTCCAGGACGCTGACTTACCAATAGAACTTGGGATTTCCTTTGCAGAATCCTTCTCCGTGTGTTTTCCTTTGTTTTTCTCCCCAAAACCTAAAGCAGAGATTTTTGCTGAGCTGCAGAACAAACGTCTGACTGCTTTAACCGCCGTTGATGGTTTGTTGTGTTTCCCTCTAGAGCTGCTATGGTCTTGGTATGGTTGCTAGGTAACGCTGTCTTTGATGATGATGACGTCAGAGTGGCCTCTAGAATGGACTTTTTTCTTGATTAACCAGGAGCTGTAACCTTTAGGGCAAACCTTTTTGTCCCCCCCAACCTTTTTGTCACCGTGGACCGTGAAGAGATATATACATTTTATGTCTAATCTTTGTGTCTAATCTTTTATTGCATTTGAAATATTAATCTTCACATTACTTTGCTGCCTGACCTTTTCACCCCAAGACTCAGAAGTGTTAAAGCAGAAGTTGTGTGCGGGCTGAGCAGAGAGACAGAAAACCCACAGCTCAGCATATTTAGAACAACAGGAAAAAAAGGCCCTCTTCTGCAAAACAAGAAACCAGACATACGATGTGCAGGTGTCGGGGGATTCTGAGAAGCGAGCAGAAGTCAACAGGAGGCCAACGTCTCTGACCCCCACACACTTTGCAAAGGTGTGAAGTGCTGCAGACTTAAACGGAGTTGGGGCCAGCAAAAGGTCAAGATGTTCTTTTCTGCAAAACAGCAACTCTACACCAAATAAGGACTATGTCAAATTGAAGCCAGAGGATTGGCTCCTCCCAGAGGAAGAAGATCTTAGCAACGCACGGACTCCACTACAAGACTCTTACTTTGGGAAGTGTTCCCTCTACTCTACTCTACTCTACTCTACTTTACTCTACTCTACTCTACTCTACTCTACTCTACTCTACTCTACTCTACTCTACTCTACTCTACTCTACTCTACTCTACTCTACTCTACTCTTCCCCTTTGGGGCTTTTCCTTCTTTGCTATAGCTCTGTGTTTTTGCTCTCTGTCTTAGAACTATTGTATTAGGGAATAAACTTTGTTAATCTTTACCGGTTCGACTCACGGTCATTTCTCCTCGACTATTGAACACGCAAAGGAAAAAGCTGCAAATCGAACAGATCTTTTTCCTTCATCCGGTACAACGCAAGGCACGTTTACCGCGGACCGGTGGGGGGGGTTGAGGTGCATGCAAGACACATTTACCATAGGCCAGGGGTGGTATTTTTTCTTTAGTAATAATAATAATAACAATAATAATAATAATTTTCCCCTTGTCGAAGCAACTTTCTAAAGAAGTTTGTTTTTTGCTCATTTTGGTTGTTTGGGTTTAATTTTAGCGGGGTGTATCACCTGATGTTTGGTGTCGCGACTTTGACGTGCTTTAAGTGTGACGGATGTAACAGAGAGAATCCGGTCACTTTTCAAAATAAAACGTTTTTTTCGAAAAAAAAAAAAAAGGAAATTATTTTTTCTTTCTGTGCGTCCCGGTGCCAAGTGTCCCGCGGCCCGGTGGTTGGGGACCACTGCTTTAGGGCACTAGGACCCAGAAAGAGGTCCAGGCAGTGACGAAGTCTGTCAATGAAGTCTGTCTGTCAGCAGCAATCCAACGCTGATGGGGTTTAGCTTGTGGAGGATTTGAATGTTCATTTGCTCTCAGGTTGGTTCTGTGCTGGAAGCCCCAACCCTCAGTTCAGTCAAGTTAGAAAGATGCTAACCAGCTGTTCCCTCTGTCACCATGGAAACACGGACCGCTTTCAAGTGGGACAGGATTTTCACGGAGCGGACTTCTAGACGTGGAGGATAAATACTCCAAGATGAATTCATCAGACATGAATCAAACAGTCTTTTCTCCATAGAACAGAATGAAATCCACTGTGTTTTAGCAGCGTCTGTAGCATCACAGAGACGGTGTTCCACCAAAAACTGGGACCTGTCACATGTTGTTTCCTGGTGACAGAGCTGCAGCTTTAATGTCAATGATATAGAAGAAGAAGAATCCAAAACATGTGACTGTTTTCATGTGATCACATGGAAGCAGAATTAGGAAATCTCTAGGAAATCTGTCCTTGTTTTGTCAGCATGTTTGAATTGGAGTTTACAGTTAGACGACAGTAAAGACGAGTTCAGACCAAGAAATTACTTTGAGGATATTTTCTATAAATAAATCAGAGGAAAGTTCAAAAAGTAAGACGTCTAAGGTATTAGGTGTAAAATAGTGTTAATATGTTGTCAAAACTAAAATGTCATCTCCTGTGTGGAGGTATTTCAGTTCATTATAAACTGACATAAATCAGTAACGTTCACTGCAAACTGTGCAGAAGGCATGTTCTTTCTAAAACTGGAAATAGCACCAACCTTTTTTATCACCTGAAGCTGAGTCTCCATTTGATAATTCAATCAAAATAACATTTCATGTCCTCATCATAAAGCAACTTTATTGGAGTTTCATTTGTCATTGGTCTTTTTGAGACAAAATGCTGAAGAAATCAAAACAAAAGGCTTTTCCAACAGAATCAGAACGTTAGCACGTGACCTAAGTTTGTTCACTTTGTGCTAAATGTTGATTTCTTTGACTGTTGTGTTCATAATCTCAACAGTTCTCTGTCGCCCTCTGGTGGTTCATCAGAGAAGCCAAACTTCCACAGAAGGTGAATCAATAAACATGAGCTAATTCTAGATGCAGGTTTGAAAACACAGATGGAAAACAGCTTCAATACAAATATTAGTCAATGTTTCCTTGAATGGAACAATTTCAGGATTTGTTGTCAGAAAAATTGTTAAGTAAAGTTGTTAAGAACTTTATTGAACAACATGTCATGGTCTGGAAGAAGCCCCAGTTCCAGCTGACAGAAGTCTGGTTCTGATCCATCAGATCTCACTAGCAACAGAACCAAACCTTCACGTGTTGCAGCAACAGTTTCCATGTTTGGGAGGATCTTCTGAAGAACAGCTCAGTTCCAGATCACATCATGATGTTTGATGTTTTCTTCATTCCAGGAAATCATCTGTGTCTCCTTTGATCTGTGCTGAGTCAGCACTTTGACTTCTTTTCAACTTTAGATCCATCATTTACAATCAAGGATTTATTGATAAATATGATTTACTGACAGAAAATAAAGAGTAAATGTATTTCTCATCCAGCAGTGATTGTGGTGTTTGTGAGTCTCTCAGCACCAAGCAGTCCACTCTGCCCTTCCTCCAACTGAAACAAAGGGACCCCCCCCCCCCCCCCCCAACGACTCACAGCTCCACCCCCCTGTCACACACCTCCGGTTAGCCTCACAGCTCCGGATCAGAACTTCAGGCACAGATTCTTGAGCTAAAATTCAGCCTCTGCATTTGAGCTCCTCCCAGGTGATGAACAGTCTATCAGGGACTTTCTGAGGCTCCACCTGCTGAACAGCTGCTGCTTTTTATAGACTGAATTTTAGAAACATTTGAAGGAACTGTCACTGCTCGTGTCCAGAATCCCTGTGGACTCTGACCAGGGTTCTGCTGGGTCCAGGTTCTCCTCAGCTGCCTTTGAGCCTGAGCAACAGAGGACTAAACGGGGCGTCACGCCTGAACCCTCCACCACCCACCAGAACAAAAACTTCATCCAGCAGCCCCCTACGGGCAGACTTACTCTCATGAGAGTTTCTTTTATTGTCATTTTAAGAATTTTTATACAATTCTTTCAGAACTGTGTTTTAACTGTGCATGTTATTGTGTGATCCACCTTTGTTTTCCCCCCTCCCTCAGTGCTGAGGACTCAGGGGTCTGTCCTGAGTTCTAGGTGGAGGCTTTCCCCAGTTTGGAGTGACGTGTCCTTGAAGGGTTCACAAGTGTGTGTGGGGGAGGTGGAGACTCCCAGAAAACAAAAATAAAATGTCACCCCACTCACGTGATGCAGACTTTTTGTGTGCATCCACCAAAGAAAAATGAATTCCCTCTGGACCACATTAACGTTAGCTACTTCCACAAACAAGAGTGTCGTCGTTCACCGTTGAGTTGATTACTGCGGGTCACTTCTGGATCATTTCATGGTCACACAGGAGATCACAGATGTCGGCCTTGCAAAAAAATTGAATTTTTTCTCAAAAATTCAGAATTGAGCACTAAGCCCTGCAGTGTGAACGTAGCCATGGATGCTAGGATGGAGTCACCAAACTGTTTTTGTGAGGCCACATTAAGTCTTTTTCTTTAAAACTTTAAACTGCTTTTATCTTCTTTTATTGTAAAGACCTAATAAAGTTGTATTAATTCATGATCATTTTAATAAAATAAATAACACTATTTATAAAAAATAAAAAAATGACCAAATAACTGTGATTTTTAAAGACTAAATGTCAGGAAAAAATAAACTGATACATTTATATGAAAAATAATAAATCTTGGATCCTCTGCTGTCATTTTCCTGCTGAGACTTTTAGACTCTGCTTGGAGAAATAGAACAAAGTAAACATATGAGTTTCTATCTCATTTTTACTTTTATTGTGATGCATATATTTATAAATAATCCAACTTAAATGAATTACTTCAATTGGTAACAAGTAATGTAGATAAATGTATTTAACCTAATGTCTTATGTCTATCCAACTGAATATTTTATTACAACTCAAATTTACACATTTATCTAACTAAATGTCATATTACTGCAATTCAATTCAATGTTTTTCCATCTTGATTCATTGTACTTCTTGAACTCTCATATGTCTAAGTTTGAGCCTGCAGATATTTTTATAACAATAAAATGAAAGAATCAATTTATGGAATCATTTACCATTTCTCTATAGTTGACATATCACTTTCTGGCAGTAGATCTGCTAAATAAACTCATCCTCCTCTCCCTCATGGTGCAGAAAGAATCAAAAAGCAGAAAGAATGAAACATAACGGGACAGTTCAGCTGGAAGTTGAGAACGAGGCTTTGAAACCAGCAGCAGTTGGAGTCCATTCTGATGTTCCATTCAGGTTTCTGCTACAACAAGCCTTTATTTTGAAAGAGCCAGTGGGGCAGAAACAATAGAAGGAGGAGATTACCAACCCCCCCTGGAATGTTGCCCCCTGTGCAGTGGACTAGTGGGGGCAGGGACGGCTGAACCAATCACAGAAGACTGTTGCAGCTTTCCCTCCAAAAGTCCACCAATCAGATGTTGTTGTTTGGATTCTTTGTCTGGAAGTTTCCCATGTGGAAGCTTCCAGAGTCTTTTCTGTTTGGTCTGCAGGCTGAGCAGAACTGACTCCTGCAGGATCACAGGAACTTTCAGGAAAATCTCCAACCAGGAGAAAAGTGTTTGTGGGAGTTGGAGCTGAAGATCGGAGCAGGAACCATGTCTTCAGAACCTCAGGAAGGTTCTGTCAGAGAACAACGTTCTGCTGCTGAAGGAACCATCGTCCAGAACGAGGAGGAGCTCTGTCGTCAGCGCAGACTGCTGGATAGCAGCTGGAACCCGCAGCTGCAGCTCCACGTGGTTGGTACGTGACTAAACATTTAAATTCTTTTGGTTGCTATGGGATTACATCTGCCATAAATTGAAAGGGCGTTAAGACAACTGAGCGAGCATATTTAGAAACTGAGTGAGGAACCTTACAACCGTGCAGGCACAATTCTAACCAAAAACTTACAGCACAAAAAACCTGCTGCACTTTTGAACAAGTTTGACACAAAGAGCCGACATTTCTATCTGTGATAGTCAAAGAGCCACACCACACACTGACCTGCCACACACAAACACACAATTAAAGCCATTTTATTTCCCATAACCCCCTCCTCTCCTTACAACAGCGCTGGATTAAACGCTGCCGTTTCAGTTTTGAGTGTTTTTTCTGTATGTAACGTTAACACACATACCGGTGAAACATGCACGCTGGTGTGTTTAAAAAAGGCAGCGAGCGCAAAACTGAGTTGGTTGTGATTTATTTTTTCAGTCATCAATCAGCATTCAACATCCATCAAAGTCCTCATCTTCTGGATGTGAATTTCTATCAAACACACCAGCTTCCCTCTCTTCATCATCAGAGTCCGTCTCTTTGCTGTGCGGCTCCAAAGATCAGTGAAAGCAGACACCTCAGGCCAAGTTTAAGTCCTGCAGTCCCAAAGTGTGGCTGCGTCCCAGTAACGGGGGGTGGACAGCTTTTCACGGTCACCTGCTGGAAGTTGCAGCGCTCAGCCTCGAGTCGATCTTCCAACACAGCATTTTCCAGCTTCCTCACCTGTAAACCATGGATTCATCATTTTAAATTCTCTGGCAGCTGAGGTTCGATAAGTAGAAAGATCTTCACAGATTCAGACTTCCTGCTTCAATAACTCTTCTGATCAACGTTCAAATGTGTGTCAATCATTTTGTATTAACACAGAAAGTGAACCACAAATAAATTTCTGAAGAAAAAAGATCATTTTTTTGCCTTTTAATCAGAATTGTTCGCTTCAAGCTGTGAATGCAGACATGCAGCAGCCGGCTGCCAAGGGACCGTCAACAAAGTACAACCTCTGTGAAACACCACTGTGTAAAAATCAATAATTTCACCCAAAAAATTCATAAAATTATATAAAGGATATTCTTGTTACAATACATATTTTGTAGAAATATCCATATTTATTTTAACTTCTTGCATATACCTTTTCAAATTTTAATAGATATGAATCATGACTAAAGTTATCAGTAACTTGACATGACCTTATTGTCATACTAAAATAAAGAATATGTCAATAGTTCACTTTGTTTATTTTTAGGAATTTTTCATATTTAAATGGATCAGATTTGGTCAAAAATCCTCAATAGATATGAAGATGCTAGAACTTTTATGCATAATCTTTATTGCAGTAGGACAATAAGGTCATGATTAGTCAGTTCAGGAGGTTTGGTGACAGAAGCTTTAGTATGTTCAGAGCTACTGAGTATTTATGTTATGATTCATATCTCTATTCAATTTTAAAAACTATAATCAATAAAATAGATGTTGACTTTCTAACAAAATTTAGTATAATAAATAATAATGTAGCATGACTATGCTGACGAGTCTTCATTACCAGTTCATATAAATATAGACATGCAATTGCTTTTTAAAAGTTTACTACCGATTTTTACAGAATGGTGTTATACGCACTTTATTGACGGTCCCTTAGCAGCCGGCTCGCTGCTCTGTCTGCATTCACAGCTTGAAACGAACAATTCTGATTAAAAGGCAATAAAATGATATTTTTTCATTAAAAATGCTTTTGTAGTTCACTCTCTGTGTTAATACTAAATGATTGAGATACTTTCTGACACATTTAAACATTCACCAGAGGAGTTATTGAAGCAGGAAGTCAGAATCTGTGAAGATCTAATTTAACCGAACTGCAGCTGCTCTATTCCCGTGTTCCTCCGCGTGGCTGATAGCTGCAGTTTAAACTATGCCTCATAATCGTGTCTCTTTGATTTCCAGGGTTTCCGAAACGAAGTTGTTCTGCATTATTCACATATCTGCTCCTTTGTACTATGGGGGGGGGGTGTCTTCTTTCACGTCCTCACCTCTCTTCATGTCGTTCTCATGCTGTTCTCTCCTAGATCCTCTTTACCAAAGTCACACAACAACACATTGGAGCTGCTCTGTACATTTAGGAGAAAATGTCAAACTTTCACCTTATGGTTGTGAAAGTACTGTATATAGAGAATATGATAAAAGGCAGAGAGCCACATGCAGCTCAAGAGCCGCCCAGTGTTGCCAGATCTGAGCGACAGTTTCCAGCCCAAACTCAGCGTAAAACCCGCCCAACTCAATGAAAACCAGCCCAGATCTCAACCTAGCAAAAACCTAATGTTGAACGTAAAAGTATAGCCGTAGCCTGATAAAAAATGACGCAATAATAATAAATTATTATATAATAAATCTGTTATAATAAATGTTTGTATAAAATAAGTACAGAAAATTCAGTTATAGGTTTCTCATATCGTGTACTCTATGGCTTGGGAGAACTTGCATAACTTTGTTATGCAACAATATTTAAAGAATGAAACTTCAGTGTAAAACTTCAGTGTAAAAATAAAAAATAAATACAACTATTTAGTCACTCAAATGCAGCTTTTCAATGTGTATTACTTTATTTTTTGAACTGAAAACGTTTAACACTAATAACAGTCAATAAATGCCAAATATGGCTAATACACGGAGGAATCAAACCTCCACAACAATTGCTGAATATATAAAGAATGAAACAAGCTTTGTATGAGCAAAAAATAAATAAACAAATTAAATAAATAAATAGAAAAAGACTATTTAGTCACTACTGCAGCTTTTAGAGATTATACCTTTTCAATGTTTATTACTCTTTTCTTGAACTGAAGAACGTTGAACACTAATAACAGTCAATGAATGTCAAACATGAAGGAATCAACCCCCCGCAACAATTGCTGAATATATAGAGAATGAAACAAGCTTTCGTGTGAGCAAAAAATAAATAAAATTAAAAAATAAGACTAATTAGTCACTCAAATGCAGCTTTAAGAAAACAGATACCTTTTCAATGTATTACTTTTTTCTTGACCTGAAGAACGTTGAACACTAATTACTGTGTACAGTCAATAAAAGCCAAATATGGCTAATACATGGAGGAATCAAACCCCCGCAACAATTGCTGTGGAGGTTTGAAGCTGGCTGATGTCCACCCGTTCCTGCTCAGGCCAGAGCGCACATCCATGAGGCTTGAGAGAAGCGCCAGACCCATTCCATTCCTCGTGTCATCTTTAAGCAGTGTCACTTTTTTAATTTGAAGTCTCCCATTCCTTTCTGTAAAGTTTTTTGTATTTTCCCCACTTCGGCATGATGCTATCACCAGTGAAGGCTTACCTGTAATGGTTTTCAGTTTCTTTGCCTCTGTGTTTGTTTCCTTGTTTTTCTGTTTAGGTTTGAGTGACTTCCTGTTTTATTTTGTTGAATTTCCTGTTTTGTTGTTTCGAGTTTTACCTTTCTCCGGCTAAGTGACATACATTTTTTAATGTTTCATATATTCACCATGTGCTTTTTTATTCTAAATATATTAATTAGTATACTTTTAATTGATATTTTAAATAATAAGAAAAATAATAATAATAATGACAGTGAAAACCGCTAAATATTTTAAAAAGCAGCCCAAATTTTATAGACCTGCCCAATGCCAATTTTACCCGCCCAGCATAACCAAAAGAAGCCCAATTAGGCGGAAACCCGCTTAATCTGGCAACACTGGAGCCGCCTGTTAACCCCCCTGCACTGAGAAATGACAGTCCCGCCCCTCTGCCTCGCCGATAACACATGGGGCCAGTTGTTCAAAACGTTTAATCTGGATCAAAATGATCCGGATTTGGAAATCACATTTTCTCCTATGTAGGATCAGGTAATCCGTCTTACTTTTATGCCTGTTTTTCAAAGCAACTGTGTATCTGGATCACCCTGATCCAGATACACAGTTTTCAAGATTACCAAATCCAGATTTCCTGTGCTCTAAATGGGACAACATATCACAACACGGGCTACCAGCTATGTAAAGAACAGGGGGGTATTCCAGAAAGCAGGTTATGCTAGCTCCCACGGTAAGTTTGAGGCTAAGGAAGTTGATAACCTCAGCTTCCGGTTCCAGAAATGGAAGTATGTCTCAGGGTATGTCAAGTTGCCATGGCAACTCCTGCTCTGAACATAACCTGGTCTGGAGCAGGTTTAGTTGAAGGTTAGTTTGTTTTCAGAGAGGTGAAGCAGCATGGCGTGTCCATTTGAAGATAATTTAGTGGATGAAGAAGCTCAGATAATACTTTTTCCACAGTGAGAGGGTGATAAGACCACATATGGATGTTGGAAAATTAAACTTGTTTACTTTGATCTAACTTAATTATTTGCTTCAGTTGAGAGAAATCATTTTTTTGTTAAGTCACCTTAAAAATAACACATAGTTTTCAGACAATTATTTTCCTTTCATTCAAATTAATTCAATTAAGTAGGTGTAACTTTGGTGCTGCTGTTAGACCGGCACCGCAAGGGATTCTGGGATATCATTCCCTTTGCCTGTCTGGACGGATTTGGGTTGAAGTGTGGCTTTTCGACTAAATGTGTTTAGTTGTTTAGCTGTTTTACTGTGTTTTACTGAGTTATTTTGTCCTACTGTGCTTAAGTCTCTGCACCATGAGTGAGAGGATGATGAGTTTATATAGCACCCCTACACAATTCTGCAAGTACAATGATGGGAAATTCTTTAATTAACTTTTGCACTCCGTGCATTTTTTACTGTCCTTTTTATTGTTCTAAAAATTAGCATATTCACCGGCTCAAACTTAGACATATGAGAGTTCAATAAAAAAAAAAAAAGAAAAAACGCCCCTCTCACCCTCCGCGGGTGGTTTCTCCTCCAAGCTCGGGTCCTCTACCAGAGGCCTGGGAGCTTGAGGGTCCTGCGCAGTATCTTAGCTGTTCCTAGCACTGCGCTTTTCTGGACTGAGAGGTCTGAGGTCTTTCCAGGTATCTGTTGTAGCCACTCCTCAAGCTTGGGGGTTACTGCCCCGAGTGCTCCAATTACCACAGGCACCACCTTCACCTTCACTTTCCAGGCTTTCTCCAGTTCTTCTCTGAGTCCCTGGTATTTCTCCAGTTTCTCATGTTCCTTCTTCCTGATGTTCCCATCGCTTGGCACTGCCACATCCACCACAACGGCTTTCCTCTGTTCTTTATCCACCACTACGATGTCTGGTTGGTTCGCCATTACCATCCTATCAGTCTGGATCTGGAAGTCCCACAGGATCTTTGCCCTCTCATTCTCTACCACCTTCGGAGGTGTTTCCCATTTTGACCTTGGGGTTTCCAGTCCATATTCTGGACACATGTTCCTGTATATTATTCCAGCCACTTGATTGTGGTGCTCCATGTATGCTTTACCTGCCAGCATCTTACATCCTGCAGTTATGTGCTGGATTGTTTCAGGCGCCTCTTTGCACAGCCTACACCTTGGGTCTTGTCTGGTGTGGTAGATCTTAGCCTCTATCGCTCTGGTGCTCAGGGCTTGTTCCTGAGCTGCCAGGATGAGCGCTTCAGTGCTGTCTTGTAGGCCAGCCCTTTCTAGCCATTGGTAGGACTTCTTGATATCAGCCACTTCAGTTATGGTCCGGTGGTACATCCCATGGAGGGGTTTGTCCTCCCATGAGGATCTGTCCTCCAGCACTGTATCCTCTGCTCTCCATTGCCTGAGACATTCACTGAGCACACTGTCAGTTGGGGCCTTGAGCTTGATGTATTCATGCATCTTGGATGTTTCATCCTGGATAGTGGCTTCTACGCTCACTAGTCCTCGGCCTCCTTCCTTGCGGCTAGCATACAGTCTCAGAGTGCTGGATTTGGGATGGAACCCTCCATGCATGGTGAGGAGCTTCCGTGTTTTAACATCCATGGTCTGTGTTACGGCCCCCTACAGGCAAACCTGTCGCAGTCCAGGGGAAATCAAAAGAGGGGCCAAAACATATAAACAATGGGACAAATAAGTTTTAGGAACAGTTTATTACCAGGAAGCAATAACCTGTATCCTGTGAAACAAAAGAAAATAGATAATTACTGTGCTGGTCCCAACAAAAGACAACCAAAGGGATTGGAGCCTTGGCCAAACAAAAAATAATTCAGGGAGACAACTGACCCAGCCACGTTGACCGTCGGAGTCAGCAGCTCCCTGCTAAGGCTGCCTAACTTAATCTAACTATTGAAAATAAATAAACAAAGCCCGCAAATAAAGACTGCCAAGGTCCAACCCCAAACTAAAATAACAAAACCCAGCAGTATAAGACTGCTGAGGACCAAGAGAGAATCAAAAAAGAAACAACCAACCAGCACAGCTCCAACTCAAGACAACTGCTCCTCAGCCTCCTGCCTGCCCTCTCTGCACGCCTCTCCTGACTTAAATACCTGGCAGGTGCTGATCAAGACTATTGGCTTCACCTGCCAGGTGAGCAGAGTGTTGGAAAGCAGCAGCAGCAGCAGCAGCAGCACATAACAGTCTGTATCTCTTCCTTTGGCCATCTTATTATTCCTGCAGGGTATCTGATAACTGGCAGTGCATAGCTGTTTATTACCCGGGTCTTGTTCTTGCCATTGAGCTGGCTTTTCAGGACTTGCCTTACTCGTTGAAGGTACTTAGCTGTTGCAGCTTTCCTTGTTGCCTGCTCCAGGTTGCCATTTGCCTGGGGAATTCCAAGGTACTTGTAACTGTCCTCAATGTCTGCTATTGTTCCTTCTGGGAGTGAGACCCCCCCTGTGTGGACTACCTTGCCTCTCTTTGTCACCATCCGGCTGCATTTCTCGAGCCCGAATGACATCCCAATGTCATTACTGTAGATCCTGGTGGTGTGGATCAGGGAGTCAATGTCACGCTCGTTCTTAGCATATAGCTTGATGTCATCCATGTAGAGGAGGTGACTGATGTTGGCCCCATTTCTGAGTCGGTATCCATAGCCAGTCTTCTTGATTATTTGGCTGAGGGGGTTCAGACCTATGCAGAACAGCAGTGGGGACAGAGCATCACCTTGGTATATCCCACATTTGATGGACACTTGTGCAAGTGGTTTCCCATTGGCTTCAAGGGTGGTTTTCCACAGCTTCATTGAGTTTCTTATGAAGGCTCTTAGAGTCCTGTTGATGTTGTACAGCTCCAAGCATTCAGTGATCCATGTGTGTGGCATTGAGTCATAGGCCTTCTTGTAATCAATCCAGGCTGTGCACAGGTTGGTGTGTCGTGACCTGCAGTCTTGGGCGACTGTTCTGTCGACCAGGAGTTGGTGTTTGGCTCCTCTGGAGTCTCTACCAATGCCCTTCTGTGTGTTACTCATGAATTGATCCATGTGCCTATTTATCTTGGTTGCAATGATGCCTGACATGAGCTTCCATGTTGTGGAGAGACAGGTTATTGGCTGGTAGTTGGATGGGACTGCACCCTTTGAGGGATCCTTCTGGATTAGGATCGTTCGCCCTTCCGTTAGCCATTCGGGGTGAGTCCCATCTCTTAGCAGCTGGTTCATTTGTGCTGCCAGGCGTTCGTGGAGTGTGGTAAGCTTCTTTAGCCAGTAGGCATGTATCATGTCAGGGCCCGGTGCTGTCCAGTTCTTCATACCTGAGACTCTTTCTTGGATGTCTGCCACTGTGATGGTTACTGGATTCTGTTCAGGGAGGTTGCTGTGTTCTTTTCTCAGAGAGACCAGCCACTGGGCATTGCTGTTATGTGCTGTCTCTTTCTCCCATATACTTTTCCAGTACTGTTCAGTTTCTAGCCTTGGTGGGTCTGCTCGGCTGTTTTGACCCTGCCACTGAGCGTACACTTTCGCTGGTTGAGTTGCGAACAGCCTGTTTATTCGTCTGGCTTCATTGTCTCTTGTGTATCTCTTTAGGCGGCTACTCAAGGCTAGGAGCCTTTGTTTGGCAGTTTCCAGGGCTTCAGGTATGGGCATCTGGCTGTATCTCTTAGGTACTTGCTTTTTCATTGTACCTCTTTGAGCCTCTGTCAGCTTACTCACATCCTTCCGAGTTGCCTTGATTTTGGCCTCTAACCGTTGCTTCCATGGTGGGTATTGTTTTCTTCCATGGTTGCTCTTATAGCCAAGCATCTCAAGGATCACTGCTGCTGAAGTGTAAACCAGTTCATTGGTTTCTGTGATGGTTGTGGTAGGAATTGCCCTCAATGCTTCATTCACAGTTTCCAGTAGACTTTCAGTACATCACTTAACCGTTGTAGCTGGTGTCGGGGTTGCCTAGTGTTCATTGTAGACATTATCTTGTTTTTCAGGTCAGTTGCTGCCTCGCTCAGCGTAACTGTGGTTGTTGGGGCTGTGTACCCAATCTCAGGGTGTGAGTGTGGTATAACCTCCTCTCTGACCTGTTGTTCTGGCTCTACCGTGGTATTGGCATTGTACTGTATCACTTCAATCTCAAGCTGTGATAGGAGTTGGCGTTTGTGGATATTCGAGCATTGGGCTACCAGTTGTTTGGCAGTTAGCCTTGATTGTGGGTTTCGAAGCATCCATTCATTCCACATTCTCTGCATGTACCCTCTCTGGGTTGGATTACTTGAGTAGTAGCATCCTAACAGATCCTTGTTCTCGCATCTAGTCCATTTCCGTCTTGTTCCAGTAGCCCACTTTCCATCAGAGTGCTCTGGTCCCCCAGCACCTGACGCAGACCTTGTTTGGTCGGGCGACGTCTGAGCCGGCATGACATGTGGTTCATTATCTCTCATATAGTGAGGTAGGCATTAGCGTTAAGGGTCTTGCCCAAGGACCCTCCCTGGGTGATGTTAATTGCCCGTCATTGTTATGGCATTTGCCCCATTTCCATTGTTATGGTAATTGCCCCATTCCATTAATCACCATTAATTTTTCATTCCGCCGTGGGAATCGAACCCGGGTTTCCAGCATGACAGTCCTGCACTAACCTGTCTCAAGACGGTCTAATCCCAGCTCACGTTCCCTATTAGTGGGTGAACAATCCAACGCTTGGTGATGCACCTTACCATATATATATATATATATATATATATATATATATATATATATATATATATATATATATATATATATATATATATATATGCGTCACAAGGAAAATGGAAACAAGATCAGAAACTCGTGGGTTTACTTTGTTGATTTTCTCCAAGCAGAAATTCTTTTTTTGATGATGCAGCCGTGTTACTTTTTTGATGGACGTATAATCTTCATACGCCGTCATTAAAATCTCAGACTCCGTCTCACTTCCGTCTCAAGTGTCGCGCTTTCTTTTTTTTTTCTCCACGCGTTTCCATGGTGACTCCAGAAATCGGCGATCTATTGAGAATGTCTTTATGTACATGACGTGCACGTGCGTTAACCCAGGGTTACCAAGTCGAGCGTAATTACGCCAAGTCATATCCGGTCTTCTGGAACTGACATACCCAGAGTAAGCAAGTTCAGGCGGATTTCAGCCAGAGTTCAGGCTTAAAGTCAGGCTAGTTTAAACATGCTTCCTGGAATACCCCCCAGGTAGAAGAGCCAACATGGGGTCACTGTAAGAGTTTGTTATTCTGAGACAAAACACAAAAATAACAAACATCCACTTCCATTCATAATTTATTTTATGACCCCTTATCTGAGTCACAAAAAATAAAAAAAAACAAATATACATTAACAAAAACATTGTGGATATTTTGAAAAGTCTTAGATAAAATGGCTAAATGTCCAATAGTTAACAAAATAAAGAATGTTCAGGGAGTTTTTTTATCTGAGGAGGAGAGACCAGCATTTCCAAGCTCTGCTTTTAGGAGGCGGATCTGCAGTTCTGCTTTGGTTGTTTTTACTTTACTGAATAGTTTAACTGGTAGCCTATGTCTACTGTATCTACTTCATCACTGTTACAACGGTTACACAAGTCAAGTGCAAAATAAAAATAAAAGTATAACCACTAAATGAAACAAATGTATTATTTGACCAATTTTAAAGGTTTTCTACATTTCCCTCCTGGAATCCACCTTTAAATCCTACCCCCTGTTGGGATCAGGATAATCTAGTTTTTTTGGATCAAAGTTATCCAAATCCTGCTGATAAGTTTTGAACAACACAAACTGAAGGCTTGATCCAGATTAGAACTAGGATTGGATTCTGTGATCTAATCTGATTTCAGATTCCTTCTTTCGCTTTTGAACAACCCATTTTCAAGATTTGATCCAATCCGATCACCAAAATCCGATCATCTTACCTTTGAAAAACTGGCCCCTGGAAATTTCGGCCAATCAGATCAACCAGAAAGGTTACTGCCCCACAAGTGACAAAAGCGCCCCTTAACACTGAGCGTAAATCCAGGTGACCGCGCAAATAGGAATTGACTGCCCAAGATCACTGTTCAGTTAGGATGTAAGGTTCACTCACTCAGTTCCTAAATTCGCCCGCTTAGTTGTCTTCACACCCCTTCAGTTTATGACAAATATGTAATTCCTTAGTTGCCCTGATCTTTATATCACTTGAATAAACATTTCCAATGGTATAAGAATCTTCCAGATTAAATCATGTAATTTTACGTGATCACTAATTTTATTCCTGAATAAAAAGCAAAACAATAAAATGTTTGTGACCAGAATGACGAGAGTTCTTAGTGTCAGAACTTTCTCATTACTCTCCAATCCAAGAAAGGGGACCGACAAGAATTAAAGTTGATATTAAGTCCATTTTTATTTTCTTATTAGCAATTAGTAATTAATTAGGAATATAATCGAGAAAATGATGCAGTTCAATTTAAAGCGTCACAGAAAATGATTTAGCTTAAAAACAACATTTAAAGCAGACATGTTATTTGTATTTACATTAAATACGTTATAAATATAAAGAGATTCCAGACTTTCATTGCTATGGAAGCAATTGTGAAGCATAATTAAAAAAAAAAAGTCAAAAGCAGAAATCCTTGTTCATTTTCAAAATGAAGCTGCATTTTTTGACTCAAAATTTAAAATGAAAGAGCATTCTACCAAAATGCTTTTTCATTTTCTACTTCAACACTTTTACACAATATGGAAAAATGAATTTTTTTCGAGCGATTTTCACGAAATTTGACTCAAATGTCCCTAACGTAAGTCTACAATCACCTCTGGAGTTTTGTCGACAAAAGAAATTTTCTATAAAAAACACCTTTAACACTGGATTCAAACGTAAACTTGTCGTTGAAATTTTGATCGATCGCCTCGAAACTTTTTGGGCATCAACAGCAACCTATTGTGAAAAAAATGTTGTAGATTTTGAACGGCGTGTGCATGGAAAGCTAGCAAAGTGGCGCACTGTTATATCTCCCATGCCTTTCAATGCAATACAATGAAATATGAATGCACGTATTCATGTCAGGAACTGAACACATTGAAAAAAACTGGATATGGACAGGAGTGTGGGCGTGGTTAGCATAAAACCACTGTTGCTAAGGATGACAAAAACTTTACTTTATCCGATTCGTCTCAAACTGACATCAATCTGTTCGTCATCCCGGGGTGACTAAAACATAAAGTGGTTGCTATGGAGATAAAATCAACAGAAAAGCGGCCATTTTGAAAAAAGTAGGATTTTTTAATCAACTAATGACATATAGCTCTCACCATTGTAGCAATGTGTTTTTCTGAGTCAGTTGATGATGCTGATCGCTATGCTAGTACTTTTAGCCACATTAGCATAGCTAGGATGTTAGCATAATTAGCATTTGAGGTAATGTGCTTTTCTGAATCAGTTAATGAGGCTGATCGCTATGCTAGCACTTTTAGCCACATTAGCATAGCTAGCATAGTTAGCATAATTAGCATTTTAAAAAATGTGTTTTTCTGAGAGAGTTCATGATGCTGATCACTATGCTAGCACTTTTAGCCATATTAGCATTGTTAGCATAGTTAGCATAATTAGCATTTTTAGCAATGTGTTTTTTGGTGTGAGTTGATGATGCTGATCGCAATGCTAGCACTTTTAGCCAAATTAGCATGGCTAGCGGGATTAGCATAGCTAGTATTATAAGCTTATGCAGTTTTGACTATTCCTCATCTAAGGTGGGCGGTGAGGGTGGTGAGGGCGGTGTGGGTGGCGGTGGTGCGTAGAGTTGGGCGTGGATGGTAGGTTGCGTCTGCGGGCCATACAACGCCGCTTGAGGAAATGGGGGGTTACATTTGTCTTGCATTTGATTAAATAAAAGCAACATTTGCTTTAAGTTGTCTGCCGTTTGTACTTATTGCTTTTCTTAAGTAGGGGGAAAAAATCGGAAATCGAATTATCGCCATATGGCCATATCGCCCAGCCCTAGTGTCTGGTAAATTCGCAACAAAACCCATTTAGAAAAGTCTAATTTGACAATTAAAATGGATTAACAGAAATGCTTTTCATTTTCAAAATGTAACTGGATCAAATGACTCAAAATTAAAATGAAAAATCATTACTTCAAGGCGCTTTTTCATTTTGTACTTAAAAACTGCTTATTCTGTGTCATAATCAAAACAAAAATGCAAAGAGGGGATTTCATTTGTGTTGTCCACCCTGTGAAAAGTATCTCATAATTCAATTCCACTTCGCATTTTCAGAGGGGAGGCGGGGCGATGATGTCAGTGCTGTCACCGTGTGTCCGGCTGCTAAGAGACACAGACACACCAGGAGCAGCGTTGTGTTGGCAGCAGGGGAGATGGCTTTGTGACGTTTGTGCTCCCCTGGGGCCTCATTTATAAACTTACGCACAAAAGAAGGTGTACGCCACTCTCTATGCAATAGTTGAGATTTATAAAAAGCAAACTTGATGGGAAAATGTGCGGTCCTTCATCAAGCTCTGACCCAGGCGTACGCACAAAAACAGATGAAATGAGAAACGGCGACACCGTCTGCAGATGGAAGAAACAAGTGAAAGTGAAAATGACAATACTGCCTCATAAATAACATGAAGACTTCACAAAGCAAGTCTCACAATAACAGCTACATGAACACCTGATTGATGGATCAGCAGTGAAACTAACAAAAATCAAACGAAAATTACAACAGAAATTCAAATGAACACATATTGTCAAAAAGAAAAGCGAAATATGTTCTGCAATATCGGCATGTTGTGCAATTCATCCTCATAAATAATATAGTTAACAGAACGAAATAATGTACTAAACTGATATTCTCCTCAATGTGTCCGTCTGGAGGAGCAGATATAGTCAAAGTCAAAGTCAGCTTTATTGTCAAATATGCTGCATCCGTAAGACATACAGCACAGATGAAATTGCTTTCCTCTCACCCCACAGTGCAAGCAGCATATAAAATAATAAATAAACGACTTAAAAAATACATTCTTTTAAAAACAATAGATCCTTTAAACCCAAAAAGATAAAGCCAAAAGAAAAGCCAAAAAACACTGAAGGTAGGAGAGAGAGGAGCCGCTGCGTGTGCACGCGCCGCCAGATGTGTGCGAATCAGACAGACAGACAGACAGATGTATTAATTGTCCACTGGGGAAAGTTGTTTTCATAGTAAAACATTTCTTCATAAGCTACAGAATTATGGTATTCATGCATATGCCTTTAGTTTGTTTTATTCTTGATAAAACAATGTATGGCGTATGTCTCAACCATTCAGAAAGCAACAAATTACATTTGATGAACAATTTCCCATTTCCACGTGGATTATTACCGACATCTGTAGCTTGTCAGATGCAGTTAAATGGATGGAAATAAAATGCCCCATCACAATGCGTAATGACCACAATGGCTGATCTTGGATCTTAGAAGATGTGGCAAATGGAAGAATTGGGAGTGAACGGATCTTTAGACAGCAAGAAGACTTGCTGGCAAACGAGGACCAGTGGCTGATGAGCCGGTTCCACTTCCTCCAGCCGTCCTGGTGGAGCTTTTGGGGGTGTGTCACCCACTTAATAGGGATTCCCCAATAATTGCCGATAGTCTGTCATCAAGAGGGGTCTGCTCGCTCCGGTGTCCCCCCCCCCCCCCCCCCCCGTGGCAGACACACTCTGGCGATGCAGCGCCAGACGTTTTTTTGCCTGGACTTTGATGTCCGACCATTTCTTTATTATTTCGGCCGCGGTCCACGATCCGGCCACTCACGTGCCTTTTTGGCATTAGTAATGCCCACACTGAGCCCTCCACACAACATTTTTCTCCTCTTTTCCACCTCGCCAACGATAAATTCTACTTCACATTGAGTGAAGTTCAGTTTTTTTGATTTCCTCTCGGTGTTTGCCATGGTTTCGCTATTAATGAATATTCATTTGTGGGCGTTTCACGGACTATTTATGGGCAACTATGGGCGTGTCATGAAGCCGCAAAAGCTGCGCAGCATTTAGAATTGATTGTGATGTATTAAGGGAAGGATGCGTAGGATGTGCGTGATCACGGTTTTATAATATGAATATTTCTGTGCGTACGCACGTCCCATGTTTCATCCGTACGCCACTTCTGACGCAAATCCTACGCAAAGTTTTATAAATGAGGCCCCTGATGATTTTACAAAGCTTCTCAGGACTACGTAGCAGGATTTCTGCCTTATGCGGTCTGGAGTTTGGGACCAAAGCCTCCTTCAGAAGCCCCACTGGCTGGGATAGGCCCCAACAGCCTCTTGACCCCGAAAGTGATAAAACGGAATAAGAATAATGGTTGGGATGGGGCGCCGCTCTCTTTCCCCTGTGCTTCCCTGCTCTCTGGCTCTGGGGGCCTCGCGGCGGTCCTGCTGGTCCTGGCCTGGGTGGCGGATTTGGTCGCCCGGGGGGCAGTTGTCCCCTGCCTGCGGCCGTGTGGCGTTGGGGGGTTCCGGCTGCCGCAGCTGCTGCGGCAGGGGTCTGGGTGTGGGGGTGGATGGGCGCTCCTCCTCCTTCTTGTTACATTCAACCATCCATTTTAGAAGAACATAAACACTCAGCTGAGCACAGGTTAGCTCACCTTTGCACTAATTGCATGATTGAATGAATGTAAGATTTCACACTAGTTGGTTTAAAGGCAAATCCACAAATCCAGGTGATTGTTTGAACGGTTTCTAAGGAATGAGCGACATTTCTGCTTGAAAAGCTCACACACTGTCCCAAACAAAGCCGCTGTGTGTGTGCTGGGGGTCCGAGCTCTGCCCGGACACACACTTTTAGACCCAGTTCTCCTGAGTTCTGTAGCTTGTTCACCTAGAGCTGTGAGATGGATCGCACTCCTAAGTCTCCCACACGTAGCGCACACGTAAGAAAGCATCCCCCATTCCCCTCAAACACAAAGCTGTAAGAACGCGCTCCGCCGGTCCACTTGACTAATTAAGTGCGGGAGCGGACTACTACTTTTCTATTTGTTTGTTATTTTTTTGTCTCAGTGTTTTTTTTTAAAGCAGCTGAAAAACCTATCTTTTTTGAATCGCTTTTTCTTTATCCATTTAAATTTTATGTTTTACTGTGTATTAACTTGTATTACCGTAAAGCACTTTCTGATGTTTTTTCTTGAAATGTGTTATACAAAGAAAGTTTATTATGGTGTTTTGTTCCAGAGAAGGCAAACAGGACCGACCAGCTGCTCCACGCGACTTAACCACGTCTCTGAGCAGACTTCTAGCTTTGTGTTTGCGAATGTGGCAACACGAGCGGTGCAGGCACACACTAATAAAAATAGGGACTTAACCAAATGGAGACGTGGTTACAAATTTAAAAGAAAGAACAAATAAATCACAGGATAAAACCACAGGGGATCTCAAGCCCACCTGCAGACAGAGCTGATTACTTAATAAAACAAAACACCCCAATCACATGCATATACACACTTTGACAACAAAAGTAAAACATTTTATTATTTTTTAAACACAAGTTAAGTTTCATTGAGTACCAGTCAGACACTGTTGCAGGTATCTAGAAAAGGGTAGACGTTCACAAGTCCCCACAAGGCCTCCAAGTCTCAGGAACGTTGAGGTTTCCAAATAGGGTTTTGTCAAAAGTTTCTGGCGTCCTGGTGTGGCCACAGTAACAGCTGGGGGCAGGACGCGGCAGGAAGGAAGTGCACCCACTGACCCGGAACTTACATGGACATTTCACTATATGGGCGGGGCCAGGTGTTCACACTTAGTCTGATCTATGGGGTAACATGGTGCACCTAAGAATAAAGTTAGGTGCACCAGATCAAAGACTTAGTCTAGTTTCCTGGCCTGAGGGACCACCACCACTGAGCATCTGACTCCCCTCAAAAGAGATAGGCTCGGAAACAGAAGATCAATGACCACCAGCTTATTACTGTAAAACATTAGTGTGTTTAGTGTGCATAAACCTTTTCAAGGACTTCCTAAAATGGCAAATTTGGGATGGGTCTTTAATTGTTCAATACTGTACCGTAGAACTATACCAAAATACTAGAAGTGTCACGTTCATTAAAATATTATATTTTAATGCTTTGTTATTTTTTTGGGCAGACCAACAAGCAATATTAGCCAACATCTAAGCTGCTCTGATGCTTGGTCTCGTAGTGCCGACGGACATTTTACTCTTTCATCACAGCAACATCGTCAGTGCAAATCAAGCAGACATACTTTCCGTTGATTTCCTTAAAGAAATATTCATTTTCCCACCGTGTTTGAAATCTTCTACACTCACTTGCTATCTTGCGGTTCTTCAGTGCTGCCATTTCTGGTGACTCGTGGTAAATATTCTTCTTTGCTTAATTTTGTTTAGGAGAGAAACACCTTTCTGTTCTAGTGTTGAAACTGAGAAGTGCAACAGAGTTTAGCTCAAGCACCATATGCGGGCCATATTCAATTATATTTTCAAAATTTGCTGCGGGCCAATAAAAACAGACCCACAGGCTGTAGTTTGGACACCCCTGCTATAAAACACACAACTCAGCGTATTTGTCCTTTCAATGCAGAAAGTTTGCATTGGTTCAGTCTAATAGTGAAATGCAGTAAAGCAGTGGATGATTTTGTGTGGGCATAGATGATTGTATTCTCCACATGTAACCCTTGTGCTATCTTAGATGACCCCCCCCCCCCCCCCCCCCCTTACATTGATGTGTTCTACCATGACAAAGGTGGATAAATGTGGAAAGATTTCATGTAATCCATGGACACCAGTGAAGATCACAAAAATTGAAGAAAAAAGGTTCAGAGCTCTGTCTAGTGGGTCTGGATGACCCAACTCCCAACGTTAAAGTGCCTAGGATAGAACAAGGGTTAAGTATGCCCACCGATTGTGGACATTTACAGCATTGATGCTCATTTACCAAATGTAAAAAGTATTTCAGTGAGTTCAGAGAATGGAGGAGGGGAGTTTTGAATTAAAAAATTAAACTGAAATACTTTTGAGGTGGTTTAGATTTTTCTTGGTGCATAACAATGCTAAAAGGTTTTTTTTTTAGTATAAAAAGGATTCCTTCTTGTGTTTGTTGCTGCAGTCCTCCCCCAGTATTGGATGACTGAAGAGGATCTCTGCAACCAGCAGAAGAACTTCAGAGTAGAACATGAGAAACAAGAAACTCCGCATTATAAAAAAGAGCAGGAGGATCAAGAACTTCCACAGATTAAAGAGGAGCAGGAGGAACCAGAACCTTCACATCATAAAGAAGAGCAAGACGAACGAGAGCCTCCAAAGATTAAAGAGGAGCATGAGGAACAAGAATCTCCACAGATTAAAGAGGAACAGGAGGAACAAGAACCTTCGCATTATAAAGAAGAGCATGAGGAACAAGAACCTCCACACTTTAAAAGAGAACAAGAGGAACTAGTACTTCCAAAGATTAAAGAGGAACCAGGGAAACTCTTTATCAGTCAGGATGAAGATCAGCTTGATCTGAAGCAGGAGACTGATACCTTGATGGAGATTCCTACTTATGAGGAAGATGAGAACAGTGAAGCAGATCTAAACAATCAGCAGAGCTTTAATGTAACTGATAGTCAGGATGAAGAAGGAAACCAACATGAAGAATCAACATCAACTACAGATGAAGAGACAGAATCAACATCAACTACAGATGAAGAGACAGAATCAACATCAACTACAGATGAAGAGACAGAATCAACATCAACTACAGATGAAGAGACAGAATCACATCAACTACTGATGAAGAGACAGAATCAACATCAACTACAGATGAAGAGACAGATCCACAGAAAACGGATTCTGAAAGAGTCTGTAAAAAATATGGTATAAGCTTTCATCAATTGTCTCGAGTTAACATTCTCATGAGAACTCACACAGGAGACAAACCTTTTTCTTGTAAAGAATGTGATAAAGGTTTTAGTCGAAAATCTTGTCTCAAAACACACATGAGAACTCACACAGGAGAAAAGCCTTTTTCTTGTAAAGAATGTAAAAAAAGTTTTAATCAAATATCTCATCTCAAAACACACATGAGAACTCACACAGGAGAAAAGCCTTTTCTTGTAAAGAATGTAAAAAAGGTTTTAATCAAATGTCTAATCTCAAAAGACACATGATAAATCACACTGGAAAAATGCCTTTTTGTTGTAAATATTGTGGCAAATGTAGTAGAGATAAATATGATCTCAAAATACACATGAGAATTCACACGGGAGAGAAGCCTTTTTCTTGTAAAGAATGTAAAAAAAGTTTTAATCAAATATCTCATCTCAAAACACACATGAGAAGTCACACAGGAGAAAGCCTTTTCTTGTAAAGAATGTAAAAAAAGTTTTAATCAAATATCTCATCTTAAAACACACATGAGAAGTCACACAGGAGAAAAGCCTTTTTCTGTTAAAGAATGTAAAAAAAGTTTTAATCAAATATCTAATCTCAAAACACACATGAGAAGTCACACAGGAGAAAAGCCTTTTTCTTGTAAAGAATGTAAAAAAGGTTTAATCAAATGTTTAATCTCAAAAGACACATGAGAAATCACACTGGAAAAAGTAGCGTTTTCTAGCGCATATCTGTGTGTGTGCTGTGTGTTTAGTGCTTTTGTAGGATATGGAGGAAGGGGCAAATGAGCGACCATTCAGTTTGTGTTCAGTTAGGGAGGGAGAACAGTAACAAAAAAAGTGTCCTTTAAAAAAATCAGAGTCTGGATTTTTTTATTAACCCACTCTAGAAACTCTGTTTAGCCCGAACAGAGCATTAACGTGCCTGGGCCTTAACACCCAGTGCACCTCTTGTATGTGTCAAAGAAGAAAAAATGGTACTGTATTTTCATGACCTTAAGGCGCACTGGGTTATAGGACACAGTCTTAGTTATGGTTTGCTTTTTCTGTATTTAATACATACAAAAGGTCCACTGGGTTTTAAGGCACGGGTAAGTTAACACATACCAGTAAAACACGCGTGCTAGTGTTGAACCGTTACTGCGTTGTTTCTGACTGCGGTCGAAAGACCCAAGGGAGATCCTCTCCAGGGCCAATGGGGGATCTTCCTTCAGGGTTCACTTCCCTGTTTGGACCCTCAGAGCCTCCAGAGCGGGTTAATAGAAGAACCAGTCTCCGTTCTTTTAGAGGAAAAGAACCAGTCTCCGTTCTTTTAGAGGAAATGTTAATTATTACTGGTCTCTGTAACCGAGTAACACAAACGGAATGCATGCTCACGCACTCGCTTGCACTGAGGGCTCCCCCCCTGCTTCCTGCACATGCGTGGGCGCCAACACAGCGGCTTCAGCACACACACTCAGAGTGTGTTTAAAAAGGCAGCGGGTGTTGGTTATGATTTACTTTTCATTTTTTCAGTCATAAAAGAGGATCCAAAACTCCATCAAAGTCCTAATACTCTTTATCTGACATGAACAGCTGGGCTAAAGTTCTATCAAACACGGCAGGTTCCCTTTCGTCATTGTCAGAGTCTTTCTGGTGGCCGTCTGGCTCCTCATGAATGATGCCGGCTTTTGCTAAAGCTCAAAGAACAGTCCACGCAGAAATGTTAGCCCAAGCTTTTACAATCCGTTCACAAAGTGTGGCATAACTCGCCCGGCGCTGCCTCCCAGAACAACAAAAGCTGACGTTTCCTGCCCTGTTGGACATATCCTACCGCCCTGCTCCCGTTCTTCTGGACATTATGACTCACCAGGATGTTAAAAGTCAGCGGCGCTTCGTCCATGTTGGTGATGTGGCTGGGCTGGAGGTGTTAGTCAACGATCTTTCTACTGCACTAGGAGTGGAAGATGAACAACTTTTCATTGTAGTCCACAGGAAGTTGCTGCGGCATTGCAATCCTAGCCTGGATGGAAAGATGATGGCGTTTCATAAGGTGAAGGTGAATATTCTCTCTGTTAATAGCGTTACTGCCCTCAGTCGAATGGTGACTGCAGAGAAGTGTCTCCAAACTGTTCGCTGATCGTTAATCCATCGAGTCGCCTTTTTTCCACGGAAATTTAGCTGCATCATCTTGACTTTTGAGTTCGTTTTCTAGCTTCATCCACTTGTGAATCATGGACTAATTCATCTTGTATTTTCTGCAGCTGTTCCCATGTTCCACCTTGTAGCTGATGGCTTGCAGTTTAAACCATGCAACAGGGTTAGATAACTGCCTGATTAAAATGTATTCTGATAAAGTAAGTTTTGAATGCTTTAAAAAGAAATAATAAAATAGAACAATTAGTTTTTAGTATAAAATTATTTTTTGAATATTACTTTTCTTTCTTTTGACTATGATTTTGAACAAGAAATTTGTCTTGTTGGATCACTTTAAAATACGTAAGGTTTCAAGGTATTGATATCCAGTCACTCGATTGAAAAAAAAAATGTGTATGCATAGTTTCTACAACTAAAGATAGAAAGTCAGGAAAAGAAGATGCCTGCACAATGGAAGCAATCAAACACTGATGAAGTTTACATGCTTTTATTTTTTGGGGCATTAATTTATTCATGTAATGTAAATAAAGAACATTGATCAAATGTTTAGATATAATCACTACCATCCTTAATGTCACAGCAGTGATGTCCTTAACAAGAGGAAGTGTGGTTTATGAACAACAATGCAATAGAAAAATCCATTATTGGGGTGTGTAGATAAAGCTATAACAAAGCAGCTCCTGCCATATGCCTGCAGAAAATTTCCAAAAAACCAAGATGGTTTTTCTGATCCTGATGATCTTATGACTTTTTTCTAATTTTAACAGTCAGAGTCCAGTTAGCCTACTTTGGCTCTTAATTAGCTCACTTGTTTTTGTTAGTTTGTTTTATCATTCTCTTATTATAATCTCTTTTTTTTTGACAATCATGGATTTGCACCCAGTAAGAGGCATGCATGATACTATTTTTGTGGACTACTTCCCAAAACTTCTGGGCCCGAAACAATCCGCTAATGTATTGTCTACACAATCAGCTTTTGTCCCCTGGCAACACAAATGTGGTCAGAGATTGCTGGGGTTTTTTTTTTTTATAGCGCTTTGGTATCAACAATTTCCCTGCCATACAATCAATAAAACATGCACACAGAACCACATTGATGCAGTCATTTACGTAAAAGGAGGCAGAAGTGAACATTGAATGGAAATAAATGAAGAGTTTTCTAACATCTGATGTGTCCTGAGAACATCTTTCTCATACACCTTTTTGGGGTTGTCATCTATAAGCTACAACCACCAGAATCCAACTAAATCTTCTAAACTTCAATTTGCTTTTTTTAATAGATGGACCTGTAATGAGAAATGTGTTGTTTTTGATGATCCTGGTTTAATCTTCATCTCTTGAACAGCTTAATTGTGGTTGTAGTTTATGCTGATACAATGTGTATGTTGTCTTTGCCTGTGTTACCATGACAACACTGGAAATATTTGGTTCAATTCAAACACTTTTTATGTGATCGGTGATAGTTTTAAAAAGTAGTGACTACAGTTTATATTTTTTTGGGTCATATGAGCAAAGAATTTCTTTAGGAAAGGATTTTCTCCTAAATGTATGAAGGAAGAGGCTGGTGTTCTTGTGATTCATGTTTTCTAGTAGACATTAGAACTGTTCCTCTGTTCTTTTTGGTTCTCAGTGTTCTGTTCCAGTCTTTACTGTGAGGAATAAAATGGACGTGAACATCAGTCAGAAGTGTGGAGTCTTTCCTACAGTGTGGGTTTCTGCTGTTTGCTGCTTCTCTGCTGGTTCCAAAGCTGGACTCTACAGGTCCAGTTCTGACTGCTGAACTCAGGACTGAGGTGAGATCACAGAGCTCCATCAGAAGCTGGAAGAAGACTGAAGCAAACAAACGGCTTCTCTGTAGTTTTATCATCAGTCTGAGTGCAGCAGTGAGGTTCTGCTCCACAGACATCTGTAAACTTCAGTCTGACTTAGAGTCTCTTTGAAATCCAGATTTGGTCTTGGAAGATGAATTCAGCATTTGCAGCTTTTATGATGTGTTTTTAAGAAAAGATAAGATATTCCTTTATTAGTCCCACAAAGGGGAAATTTCCTTGTTGCGGCAGCAGTACAGGTAAGAGAGCAGTATATAAAAAAAATACTTTTTTTTTTTTACTTTTATCTGTTTTATCTTTTAAACAGGTTAGTCTTTTCACAGTAAACCTGCAAAAATGTTTCCAGAATGTTGGGATACTAAAGAGATTGATAAAGTTAATCAAATATTGTTTTCCTAAATAAAATGTGTTTAGTGTTGTAGATTAACCATTTTTAAGTTAAATCTATTGTTACTCATTTGATGCATTTCTATTTTCAATTGGTCATTGATGCAAATACAGTAAAGAGGAAGGACTTTTATTTTGAAGTTTCATTATGTATCTTTCCAGCTCTTCCTCTAGACATGGTTTTAGTTTTGGAGGAGACGACCTTGAGATGAAGGAAGATGGTAAGAACAGAGCAGGAACAATCCGTCCAGACAGGCAAAGGGAATGGTATCCCACAATCCCTTGCGGTGCTGATCTAACAGCAGCACCAAATTTACACCTTAGGTTAGGTGCCACTAAATCCTATTCAAATGGACACACCATGCTGCTTCAGAGTGGAAGATAAAAAGTCACACAAACACACACAATAAATAACAATAAAATAATAATTCATAAAATAGAAGTTCACATCAGGTAGATTTGTTAAACAGCTGTAGTGAACAGAGCCCTATGAAACTCTGAATGGAACCGAATTGAGATGTTAGCGTATCGTTACACCCCTAGACATAAATCTGATGGAGAAATCAGTAGAATCTGCAGTTTTGATCAGTTTGATCAAGTTGGCCCAAAGGCACATTGGCAGAGCAACATGTTGTCTATGAAGAACCTGCTCAGCTGTGCTACAAATAACAACAAACATCCAAACCACAACGGTAAACAATCAAGACCAATACAACTGTCAACATCCAGAATCCAGCAAATATCCCAAACAGAACATTATTACCCACAACGCACCTGCACAGGTCCTGCAGCAGACAGGGTCTTTCCAATAACTTTATTAGTTTGATCTTTTTTAAAACTGGAAAGATTTTTCTTCAACATTTCAAACATAAAACAGGAAATGAAAATATTTGACAATCCACTTGATGAGAAGCTGCAGAAAGACTGAAACCCATCAGATTGTAAAAACGTAGAGGTGGTCCTTTGATGATGATGATGTGATGAAGATCAGACGCTGATGTCACTGATGTTCTGGCTGTTGATGGGCTGGATGTGGGTCCTGGTGGTGCTGAAGAATGAAAGATCCTTCTAGCTGCAGTCATTCCTGAAGGAAGCTCATTGCAGCTGTTCTCTCCTGACAGATGGAATGATGGGAAATGAAGTTCATGTTGAAGTGTGCTCCAAGCAGAACAGAAAGGTCTCACCCCAAAGTCAGGACTTGGATCAGCTGCTGTTCTCTGGGAGCGTGCACGTGCTGCTGCATGTGCTTCTGTCATGGCGTTCTGGATGAGCTGCTGAGGTCTGTTTGCATCCAGACTCTCAGCTGCTTTAGTCAAACTGCTGAGCGATGGAACAGTGGAGCCGTTTCTGAAGGAAGAGGATCAAACATGATGCTCTGCATCCGTTTGCTTCAGGAAGTGGAGGTTTTTTAGAGTCTCCAGACTGTTTCTGAACGGCCACAGAAAAGCAGCTGATGTGCTTCTGTCTCCTACCAGCAGGGAGCGCTCTCAGCCGGACAGAACAGATCCTCAATGCTGCTCTGAGAAGGACTCTTCTGTTCCAGAAGCAGAGACTGTTCACATCCAGGAGAATCTGGACTCCAATGAATCCCAGAGAATCTCCTCTCTGCTGTTTGGACACTTTGACCAGCAGAGGGCAGCAGAACTTTCAGCAACTCTGGATCTGATCCACAAAAACAATCCATGGATGATCAGATTTCAGAAGATTTGAAGGATCAAAGACAAAGATGTTCTGAAGAGAAGATGTGAGAAGAAAGTCCAGAATGAATCCACTCTGACTTGTCCTCATGTCTCTGAAGCTTGTGTCTTCATGTCTTCACCTCAGAGTTTCTTCTGGATTCCATGGGGATCAATAATATTGATCATGTTCTGTTGTCATCAGAACTTCAGGCTTTTCTCTGCTGATGATCTCTGAGCTGAACTTCTTGGAGGAATTCCTGAATCTGGGATTTGGAGCAAACAGTCAGAACAAAGGAGGTTTCCATTTCTTCTAAGCTCTGCCAGAAGAAAAGAGCTGAAGCTTGAAGCTGAAGCAGCATTTGCTCCCAGAATCTGTCCTCCAGACCAACAAGTCCCACCACAGCCTTGAAGACGTTTCCAGAAGCAGCAGCAGACTGTGTTCCCATGACGACGCTGAAGTCAGCTGCTGCTCTGCAGGAGAAAGTCTGCAGCTCCTCAGTCAGGAAGCTCTTTCAAGCTGGTGCACATCTGTCAGTGCAGCAGCAGAAAGCCTGTTTCCCTGCAGGAAGTCTGAGACTTTTCAAAGTAAGAGCCTCATGTTGGCAGAGATGGGTTGGATTCTTTGATGCTCCAGTGTCTTTTGGATTCAGGATGAGTTCATGCAGATCTAGAAATCCCACCATGATGATCATCCTTGAGGAATTTCAAAATAAAAGACTTACAATCACTGCTGGATGATAAATACATTTACTCTTTATTTTCTGTCAATAAATAACATTTATCAATAAATCCTTGATTGTAAATGATGGATCTAAAGTTGAAAAGAAGTCAAAGTACTGACTCAGCACAGATCAAAGGAGACTGTAAGGATTCAGTGGTTTGGTTTTCTTTGTCATGTTTTTGGTTTCCTTGTCAGTCACACCTTCAGGTTCATGATCCACAGCTGTCTTCAGTTCAGTTAATTGCCCTCAGCCTATTTAAGTCTCTAGGTTTCTGTTCTTCCTTGTCAGGTCATCTGCTCTGTTTTGTCAGTTTTGTTTCCCCTCATAGTTTTGTCATGTTTCAGTTTGCTAATTAAATGTTTTAGTACCTGTCACCAAGCTTGGTCTCCTGCATTTGGGTCCTCCACCACCAGTTTGTGACAGAATGACCTGACCAGCTTGGACCCAGCAGGGGAGTTTTCCATCATGCCCATTCCATGCCTTGCCAGATGAGTTCCTGCAGCATTGTTCATGCTATGCCCTTCCTCATCAAGCCTATCTGTTCCTGAGGGGGATTGTCGGGCCCACACTTCATGTCCCCTGTCCCGGAGGATGGTCACCATTCCCCCTTGGCTGTGTCACCTGGTCCAGAAGAGGGTCACCGGTGCTGCTCCCCTTCATGGTTCCTGTCCCTGGGGAGAGTAATTGGGACTTCTACTCTTCATGCCTGTTTCTGAGGAGGGATTCTGATGCCCCTCACTTCAGTCTGGCTACAGGAACCCAAACTGTTCTGGACTTGTTTTTTTCATTTTCTGTTCCTCCAGGTCCCCTCCTCCCAGGGGTTTTTGGGCATCTGGGATCTGCCCTTTTCGGGAGGGGTACTGTAAGGATTCAGTGGTTTGGTTTTCTTTGTCATGTTTTTGGTTTCCTTGTCAGTCACACCTTCAGGTTCATGATCCACAGCTGTCTTCAGTTCAGTTAATTGCCCTCAGCCTATTTAAGTCTCTAGGTTTCTGTTCTTCCTTGTCAGGTCATCTGCTCTGTTTTGTCAGTTTTGTTTCCCCTCATAGTTTTGTCATGTTTCAGTTTGCTAATTAAATGTTTTAGTTCCTGTCACCAAGCTTGGTCTCCTGCATTTGGGTCCTCAACCACCAGTTTGTGACAGAGACACAGATGATTTCCTGGAATGAAGAAAACATCAAACATCATGATGTGATCTGGAACTGAGCTGTTCTTCAGAAGATCCTCCCAAACATGGAAACTGTTGCTGCAACACGTGAAGGTTTGGTTCTGTTGCTAGTGAGATCTGATGGATCAGAACCAGACTTCTGTCAGCTGGAACTGGGGCTTCTTCCAGACCATGTCAACATGTTTGTCATTTCTGAAGAGTTTCTCCAAACATTTCAGGTTTCCAGCATGAACTTCATGGATTCTCTGAAACAGACATTTCCTCTGAACTCCACTTCAGATTAACCTCCACTTCCTCCTAAATGTCACTTAGAAACTCTTAGGTGAACAACCTCAAAGAAAAAACAAAAATCATTTCAATCCATTTAAAAACAAAACATTAATTCTACACATAAATTCTAATATTTTCAAGTTTTACAGAACAAACATCAAACTGACAAACATTTTGTCATCAACCTGTGAATAATCTAGAAATTAAAAGCAAATTGTCAGAATTTCCTTCCTGTAGTTTAGACCAGCGGTTCTCAAACTGTGTGTGTGTGTGTGGGGGGGGGGGGGGGGGTGACTAATGTTGGAACATCAGAATATTTTTTGGGGGGGGGACATAAAGCGCATGTCTTAAGTCACTTACATGAACTAAATCCTAAGTGTGACATTGTCAGACGTCATTATTGTTGTTGACGGCGGTTCTAAAGTCTTAAAGAACGGTAACATCGCCGTTAACAACAATAATGATGTCATCAGACGGTGAGGATTTCACACACGTGACAGATTGGATCCCTACAGCTGCCTTTCTGTGACACTAGCCGCGGTTACATGGGCAAAATATCTTGATGGGATTAATGGTCGGGTTACAGTTTAACCGTGGACATGGGCCCAGAAAACTTGAACAAACGTTCACATGGTCACACTTTTGGTCGGAATAAGTCATTTGGGCATGCGCAGTAGTGGTGAAAATACCGGAAGGAAGTGTCCCGTTGTAAACAAACCTTTGCTGTCACATACATTTATGCAGCAGCTCGGTAATATACGAGACGATCTTCCAAAAGTGCTTTTTTATTAATGTTATGAATATTATGAAGTGCCTGTTCGTTCATCATTTTATATTTTATCTGTGTGGTCAGTGCTTTTCTTTTATGGAAGAAGAATGGAGCTGGAAGAAGCCAGGGTTAGGACAGGCTAACAACATTAGCCTTGATGGACACACAATCCAGGACCATGCGAGGAAACGCTGCAATCTGCAGCTTGGCTGCACGTAAATGTGTGGGAATAACATCAGCCTTTATTTTGTCGGGGCTCAACTGGAAACACAAATCCATGTGATTGTTTGAACAGTTTCTAAGGACTGAGTGACATCTCTGCTCTGAAAAGCTCACACACTGCCCCGAAGCCGCTGTGTGTGAGCTGGCGGCTCGAGCTCTGCTCTGTCCTCCTGAGTCCTGCAGCCGCTAACCCAGAGCGGTGGGTCCACTCGCAGTCCGAATTCTCACACATAACGAAACAACAAAACGCACACGGAACAAAGCACCCTCCCCTGAACACATTAATAAATCCCGCTGCTCTGATCAGAGAGGTTCACACGGTCCACTGGCACTGGAGCCCGAACGCAGAGCTCGGGTCCAGACCTCAGTGGGCATGCATACCCCCCGTATCTCCCTCGTGAGGGGTGAAAGAGAGGGGAGAGCCAGCGGGGCGAGAGCCAGCGGGGCGAGAGCCAGCGGGGCGAGAGCCAGCAGGGTGAGAGCGACGCTTTATGCAGGGCCTCCGCAGAGCCGCTGGTCACTCCAAAGCTTTCTCTGGAGCACCGCACCATCTATGTGTGACGTAAACCAGAGCAGAAGTGACACACGATCAGAATGAACCGTTTACATGACCAACGTTCGGATAAACGATCGGTATAAACCGATATATATATATATATATATATATATATATATATATATATATATATATATATATATATATATATATATATATATATATAACCGATCGGAAAGAAATTTTGATCCGAACAAGTCTGATCGGGGCAGACTATTCCGAACGTTGTGTTTACATGACGTGTTTTCTTTCCGATTACTTTTGCCCATGTAAACGCAGCTACTGAGATCAGATTTGTTGAAGAATGGAGGAAAGTGTGTGTGTGAGGGTGGGTGTGTGTGCGCACGCAAAAGGGGGGGGGGGGTGAGGAGCGCAGTCAGTCGCTGTTTTAGGGGTGAAAAACTTGTGGAAAAAAGTATAAAAAGAACGTTCATCTAAAAGAACTGAGACTGGTTTTTTTTTTCAGCCTTCAGCCCTGGAGATGACCACAGTCACCACCCACCCAAAAAAAGGAGGAGTGCCCCACAGTTTGAGAACATACAAGTGAAGGATAATTTCTTTAATGTGTTTATATTTTATAAAGGATTATTCACTTTGTACATTTCTTCTCTGCAGGATTCTATGGAGGTGAACATGGGTTCTATTCTATATCTATATTTTTCTATGCATCTCTTTTTAAACTTTTCCAACAGCTGAGCAGCAGATCAGAGCTGAGTGTCTCTTGGATTGGACAGATTTATTGTTACAATTGGAGTTTATGGATCTACAGACAGACTGAGAGTATATTTGTATAAACCCCTTTTGGATTTGAGGCTCAGCTTTGTTTATTAAAATCATATTTGGATGCTTTCCTTGTTGGAAAAAAGAAACAAAAGAGGAGAGAAAGAAACAGAGTGGGATGTCAGAGATGGGGGAGAAGGAGTGAGAGTGGGGGGTAGTCAATATTACAAAATTAAAACATAAAAGTGTCGTCAGTCAATTAAATGACATAACTTAGTTCACACAGCAACAACAAAAATATTCTGCACACAACTATTTACAGGTTGGAAGTATAATCATACATCAATGATTACAGATTGATCTCCCAGGATTTCTGCACATAGACACAATATTCACATTATCAATATTCATGAAGGGGGGGTAGAAAAAGAGAAAAAAATAACAACACCCATGTCTGTATTTGTGTAGAGGTGAACAAGCAGGTGTGTTGAATGAATGTGAGTCTCTCAGAGTGAACCGTGATCACACTGAACGCTGCAGCAGAGGCAGCAGCCCCCCCACACACCAGAGCTAGGGGCAGACAGAGCAGCAACCCGGCCGATCCAGGCATCCAAGAGCCCCCCCCGTCAGACAAAGATCCAGGAGCAACCCCCCCTGCACCTGACCCCCACCACAGGAACCGAGACGTGATTACTGATGCTTATGTTCTTTTTTTAAATAAATACATTTGATCTGAGGTGAACAGGGGTTCTATTATATTTTCTTTGTTCTTGTTATTCTACATTTAATAGATTCTATATATTCATGTATTGTATTGCAGAAATCTGCTTGATTCCTGCCTTCAGTAACAGATAATAGGTACCAAGGTCACCAGTAGGCCTGTGTTGGACTTTAGTCTCTGTTTTCTTTCTGTACTGGAGTGTTTATGGAGACACAACACCTGCAATGCAGACTAGACACAAACACACCATTCTAATGACGTATCTAGTATGTTTACATCTTCCCTTACTGGATAATAAAGAAGCCTTTTAGCCTTGAGGACAGAGAGAGAGGACAGCCACAGAGACTAACAGGTCGTGTTTCTCCACCTCTCCCCTTTTGGAAAAGGTTGGAACATTCATGCAGACTCTGAGTGTCTTTTCATTTCTGCACATTTCATTTCTGGACGTCCTGAACCATCTGAATCTGTGAAGGCCGGACGAGACGACAACAGTGGGTAGTAACGCGTTACAATTACTTAAGTAACATTTTGGTGAATTGTATTTGTGAGAAGACAAGGAAATTTAATTTGTATAGCACAATTAGTACACAAAGTAAATCAGAAAAAAAAGAAAAGCATGCAGCTCAAAGGTCTTCTCTGTTTGTGTGATGAAGGTGACATACCTATGTGGTGGAGCTGCAGCTGTGGTTTCCAGATGACATCCAGCAGTCTGCGCTGACGACAGAGCTCCTCCTCGTTCTGGACGATGGTTCCTTCATAGAGTCTGCAGATTTCTTCAGCAGCAGCAGCTAGTCGCTCGCTGATCAACTCTCTCAGAGACTGAAGGGAAGACATGGTTCCTGCTCCCATCTTCAGCTCCAACTCCCACAAACACCGCCGTCCTCTTCATTGCAGCTCCGATCGATCATCTGCTAGTCTCACAATCACAGCAATCCACGTTGTCTCTTGTTTCCGTCTCGTCCGGTGACGAGATGAAACACATGAATATTATAGTTTAAAAATATACAATATTTACATTTAGGATCTAGTATTAATAAACACATGGAAATTATAGTTTAATAATAAATCTTAGACTATATCATCATTAGGATTTAGTGTTGATAAACAATAATGGATCCTAAACTATATTGTCATTCTAATCTTGTGGTGGTGTTTATGTTTATAGAGTAGATAATATTGAGGCAGAATCTGACAGGGAAACTCATGATGATGGTGGGGGTCCAGATGGACCAGAGAGGAGTGTGGGGGGGCAGTTTCTAGAAGGATTTAATGGTGGTCTCTCTCTGCTGGAGGTGTGGTGGTAAAGTGCAGAACATGTGATGAGGTGAACTATTACTGGTCTGTAGAAATTCCATCTGGACTTCCACAGCATTCCAGAAAATCTGTTGGATAAAATGTCAATGAGGGTCACATGACATGAAAATAAAGGAAAAAAAAGGTTGATAATGCTACTTACATACTAAAGCAGGGGTGGGCAATTATTTTAACTCGTGGGGGGGGCCACATTGGGTTCTAAAATTCAATAGAAGGGCCGGACCAGGAGCAGATGTGTGGAGTGAGAATGAAATAACATGGAATGAAGATGAAAACATTTGGATGAAAATTAAATTCTAAATTATATTCTTCTAAAAGAATATTCTAGAGTTTTTAGTTTAAAACTTTTGTTCCCATTTTAGATCAACTTTTTATTGTGAATCCTTTTGGTACCTTCAAAGAGTTGTAAAGCACTGTATGAATGAAGTTTCATTCATTCATGATCCTTTTAATTAAATAAATATCATTATTTATGAAATAAAAAAATGACCAAATAACACTCTCTATGAAAGACAAAAATTCAGGAAAAATATACTGATACATTTAAAAAAAAAACACAAAAAAACAATAAATAGTGGATCCTCTCCCGTCATAATTCCGCTGAAACTTTGAGGGCTGCAGCTCCTCACAGTTTGTGCAGCATTGCTGTGTCCTGCACGTCTGTTTCTCGTCCACTAATAAAGAAAAAGCTCATTTCTATGTCTTCTGCTGCAGCTAAGCATATATCTGTGTTACCTTTTCACCAGAACAGAGTCCCTCGTTTATTGCAGGAGTTATGTTCTAAAAATAACCGTGATCAGTGAAATCCACAGAGAATGATTACAGATGTTTTAAATTTATGTCAGTAAAACTCCTCACTGCATCAATACACTTTTCTCAGACAGACATGAACATTTTCACCTTTTCTCTTATTTAAATTCTCAAACCTTCATAGAAATTAGGTCCAGGATCTTAGAATGAAAACAAAGATCTGGGGCTTCATTTATAAAACCTTGCGTAGGATTTGCGTCAGAAGTGGCGTACGCATGAAACATAGGACGTGCGTACGCACAGAAATATTCGGATTTATAAAACCGTGCGCACGCACATCCTACGCATCCTTCCCCTAATAAATCACAACCAATTCTAAATGCTGCGCAGCTTTTGCGGCTTCATGACACGCCCATAGTTGCCCATAAATAGTCCGTGAAACGCCCACAAATGAATATTCATTGATAGCGAAACCATGGCAAACACAGAGAAAAAAAAAAAAAACGGAACTTCACTCGATGTGAAGTAGAAGTTATCGTTGGCGAGGTGGAAAAGAGGAGAAAAATGTTGTTTGGAGGGCACAGTGTGGGCATTACTAATGCCGAAAAAGCACGTGAGTGGCAGACAGTGACAGACGGACATCAAAGTCGGGGCCAAAAACGTCTGGCGCTGCATCGCTAGAGTGTGTCTGCCACGGGTGGGGGACAGGGGACACCGGAGCTGACCCCTCTTGATGAGAGAGTGGCGGCAATTATTGGGGAGTCCCTTTTACGTGGAGTAGTGACTGAGGCGGGGGGTGGGGGGTGTCGGTTAGGACACCGACGCGCCAGATGCACCGGGTGACACACCCCCAAAAGCTCCAACAGGATGGCTCGAAGAAGTCGGAACCGGCTCATAAGCCACTGGTCCTGATGCGTTCACTCTGAATTCTTCCATTTGCCACATCTTCTAAGATCCAAGATCAGCCATTGTGCGTCATTACGCATTGTGATGGGGCATTTTATTTCCATCCATTTAATTGCATCTGACAAGCTACAGATGTCTGTAATAATCCACGTGGAAATGGGAAATTGTTCATCAAATGTCATTTCTTGTTGCTTTCTGAATGGTTGAGACATACGCCATACATTGTTTTATCAAAAATCAAACAAACTAAAGGCATATGCATGAATACCATAATTCCGTAGCTTATGAAGAAATGTTTTACTATGAAAACAACTTTCCCCAGTGGACAATTAATACGTCTGTCTGTCTGTCTGTCTGATTCGCACGCATCTGGCGGCGCGTGCACACGCAGCGGCTCTATCGGCTTTATTGTTTTTAAAATAATGTATTTTTTAAGTCATTTATTTATTATTTTATATGCTGCTTGCACTGTGGAATGAGAGGAAAGTAATTTCATCTGTGCTGTATGTCTTACGGATGCAGCATATTTGACCATAAAGCTGACTTTGACTTTGACTATATCTGCTCCTCCAGACGGACACATTGATGAGAATATCAGTTTTGTACATTATTTCGTTCTGTTAACTATATTATTTATGAGGATAACCTGCACAACATGCCAATATTGCAGAACATATTTCACTTTTCTTTTTGCAAATATGTGTTCATTTGAATTTCTGTTGTAATTTTCCTTTGCTTTTTTTTGTTTGTTTCACTGCTGATCGATCAAACGGGTGTTCATGTAGGCTGTTCATTGTGAGACTTGCTTTGTGAAGTCTTCATGTTATTTATGAGGCAGTATTGTCATTTTCACGTGTTTCTTCCATCTGCAGACGGTGTCGCCGTTTCTCATTTCTCCCGTTTTTGTGCGTACGCCTGGGTCAGAGCTTGCGTGAAGGACCGCACATTTTCCCGTCAAGTTTGCTTTTTATAAATCTCAACTATTGCGTAGAGAGTGGCGTACGCCTTCTTTTGTGCGTACGCAACGTTTATAAATGAGGCCCCTGATCACGATCACAGATTTCTGATCTGAAGAGCTCTGCGTTTTTGCACAGGAGACACGGACTGAGGAGATTGATTGACAAGGTCTCCAGCCAATCAGGACAAAGAACAGGGTACGCTGTTTAAAAAAGTAGCATAATCGCTCAGAAAGAATGAGCTAAACCGGGAAAGATGAACTGTGACAAAGAAAGGAAAGACTGTCTTCTGTTCTGATTGACAGAGATTTAGAGGATTTCAGGTTGGAGCTCAGACTGCAGGAGGAGGGAAGAAAATGTCACGTCTTGATCGTGTGGCCAGATAAAAACAAAATTCATGGGTCTCTGATATTGTTCAGGGGGCTGGACCAAACATGGAGGTGGGCCGGATCCAGCCCACGGGCTGCAGTTTGTCCCCCCCCCCCTGTACTAATTGATTCATTTCAGTGAAATGATTTATTTTGTTTAGGGGTTAAGATACTTAAGTGTTTGTTGTGTACTTTGTGCTTTAGTGTAGAAGTTTTGATTGTGTTAAAAGTTATGGACTGTATAATTCTTTGCTTTGTCTGCATTTTAACAAAACATTTGTAGTTGTGTGTGTGAGTTGTGTTGGTGTTTAGTTGGAGTTGTGTTGGTGTTTAGTTGGAGTTGTGTTGGTGTTTAGTTGGAGTTGTGTTTGTGTTTAGTTGGAGTTGTGTTTGTGTTTAGTTGGAGTTGTGTTTGTGTTTAGTTGGAGTTGTGTTTGTTATTAGTTGGAGTTGTGTTGGTGACATGGCTAAAGGTAGAAAAAGAGCAGCAGGGGCTCTGGGGACAGCAGGAGGTCAGAGGTCATTGGGGAACCAGCGTATGCAAAAGCAAATGAGACACAGCAAGGAGGATCTGATGACGTCTGACAGGACAGAGCAGTGAAGAAAGACAACCTCTTCCCTCTGGGGGGGATCAGAACAAACAGGAAGATGAGATGAACTTAGGACAGGGAGGTGTGACAAGCAGGTTGGTCTGAGAACTGCTTATCCAACAGGAGGATGGATGTACAGCACACACATACATACTAAATGTATAAAAAATAAAAAAACTATGTTGGATGAACAGAGAGTTCCAGTATTAGGGGCTCCTCAATCTGTAATTATACAACAGGTGATGTCATTTCTGTAGATGGATGTTTGTTAGTAAACTTTTTCTGGAATCCCACTGCATAGAAATGCTGTTAGTTCACGCCCAGCTTTTCCAGACACACAAATAGTTATAATAAGACTTAATATAAATAAATAAAATACAATAAAATAAAAAAGGGAAGAAGATTTTGAGAATGGAACAGACAATGCTTCCATTCATTGTGTCCACTGACGGTGCTTTAGATACATTCTAATCAGTGATACTGTTTGGACCCACATCCTAGAGATTCAGCCTCTCCTCACAGCTGCAGGTCTGCAGCCTTGAGTTTCCCAGGGAGATGCAGTCAGAGCGCTTTGGTTGGAATAACAAATAATAACAAACCCCTGTTCTTTCTTGTAAAGAATGTAAGAAAAGTTTTAGTCATGCATCTACTCTCAAAACACACATGAGAACTCACACAGGAGAAAAGCCTTTTTCTTGTAAAGAATGTGATAAAAGTTTTCGTGATGTATCTACTCTCAACAAACACATGAGAACTCACACAGGAGAAAAGCCTTTTTCCTGTAAAGAATGTGATAAAAGTTTTCGTGATTTATCTACTCTCAAAACACACATGAGAACTCACACAGGAGAAAAGCCTTTTTCTTGTAAAGAATGTAAAAAAAGTTTTAGTCGTGGATCTCATCTCCAAAGACACATGAGAACTTGTAAGACTTTTTCTTGACAATGTAAGGATTTAGTGTAAACTCTAAATTCAAAACTTTTCTAAAAAAGAGGTCGACCTCTCAACCTCTGTACCAGAATCAGAATCAGCAGAATACTTTATTCTACAGGGGAAAGTTCTGTATCTCAAAAAATTATTTATTTTTATTTCTTTATTTCTTTATTTTATTCCCTTTATTTCTTATTTTAAAATAAGTTTTTAATGCTCAAAACTTCTGGGGTGAAACCCCAATGTTCTAATGAACTCCATAGCAACCTGAGCTTTCATTTCATGTACACAGAGCCACAGGCTGATGGCCTCCATACCATATTGATGCAGTAACTTCATTAGAGGGAGGCACAAGTGAGTATTGAATGTGTAGAATTTACATTTTCTACAGACTTTCAATGTTTTGATGTGATATTCTAACTGCCTAGGACAGTTGTTTTGTTTTTATCTTCACAATTACTAAACCACAATTATTAAAAGTAAAAAGTAAAGAATCAATCCATTTCAATCTATGTATACTGATACTAGACAATGATTTTTCTGCTGACAAAATATGTACAACCTTTTCACAAAATGAATTATTTTAGATGTACCTGTAAATAGAATTTTTTTTAATAATTAGAGATAAAACTTGAATGTCTTCATTGCTTTTGTAGTTTATGCTAATATGTTGTACACATTGTCTGTGTGTGTCCACGACATTTGAAATATTTCGTTTGCATCTTTAATTCTAACACTTTTACGTGATCAGTGAACATTTCACTATTATTTTAGCAAAAAGTAGCAACTGCAGTGTATGCTTTGTTAGGTCAAGTAACCATTTAGTAGAGATGGGTATTGTTAAGATTTTATCCATACTACTGTTCTTATCGATCTGCTGCTTTTTCAATCCGGTATTCTTATCTGTGTTCTTATTGATACTTTTCTGTGTAAAAACAAGGATGTAGAAGACAAAAAACATACTTTGTACATGAAAACCTTCTATTTTAGAACCATTTAAAACATAATGTATTAATGTAGCGTCATTTACAACAATAAAATAAAATTAGCAATAATTCCTAATTTGTCTTTGTAATATTTTTATACACTTTCAGGGACTGGTTCTCAAATTCTTTTTCTTGTTTCCCGCTTTGGAGAATTGGAGAAGGAAAAATGTTTACCCCCCACACACAAAAACACACACTGTGAAAAACTGTGACAAAATAAGCCAAAGCGATTCAACTTTAATACCATATCAACTGTCCTGCTGCTGGAGACTGGAAAACATCAAATAAATGATTGTTAACTTTGTAAGAACAACAACATTGAACCTGTGTGCAAAAAAACAAAAAGTTTTGTTAATGGCAACAGCAGAAAATCTGACAAAGATGGGATATAGATTGGAAGCAGAATGCGCCCAGCCTTCTGCCCCATGAGTGGATGCCCTCCCTCCACACCCAGAAGAATTCAGGGAGTGTCTGTCTGTAAACCTCATCCTCAAGGTGGAGTCTGACCTGATTTCAATGAACTGATCCTCCTCAGCAGATCTCAAACCAGCAGCTGCTGCTGCATTAGATGGATCTGTCGGTCAGTCGTATTGAGCTCTGTTGTCTGGGAAATATTTGAGAAAGAATCCTGGAAGGGAAGAAATGTACAAAGTGAATAATCCTTTATAAAGTGTAAACAAATTAAAAACCACCAGTCTCAGATCTTTAAGATTAACGTTTAATTTCTTTATTAATTTTTTTCCTTACAAGTTTTTTACTCTTAAAACGGTGACTGACTCCACGTGTAAGCGCCTTACATCACACGCCGCTCCCCCCCTTCCTGCAGCGTGTGAGGTCTGTTTTTAACGCACTTGCGCACGCACACCCTCGCACACTCACATCTCACAACACACACTTTTTTCCATTCCTCAACAAATTTGATCACAGTTGCAGATGAAGCAAGGTGTAGGTATTTTAAGGGGCGACAGTGGCTCAGGTGGTTGAGCGGGTCGTCCAATGATCGAAGGGTCGGCGGTTCGATCCCTGCTCCCACCAGGCGCTCACCTGCAAGCCCCGACCCTGGGCCTGGCTCCAGAGCAGGGCCCCGGTGACGCCAATCCGGGCGACGTAATCGGGTCCATGTTGTCTCTTATCATCAGGGGGTTCTGAACCGCTCTTTGTCTGGCTCGTCACCCAGGACCTGTCTGCCATGGGAGACCCTACCAGGGGCTTAAGCCCCAGACAGCTTAGCTCCTGGGATCACCCGAGCTCTCAAACTTCCCCACCACGTTAAGGTGGCGGTTCACGGGGGAGCTCTATCGGTCTGTCGTGGTGAAGAGAGAGCTGAGCCGAAAAGCAAAGCTTTCAATTTACCGGTCGATCTACGTTCCAGTACTCACCTATGGTCATGAGCTATGGGTCATGACCGAAAGAACGAGGTCCCGAATACAAGCGGCTGAAATGAGCTTCCTCCGTAGGGTGGCTGGGCGCTCCCTTAGAGATAGGGTGAGAAGCTCGGTCACCCGCGGAGAGCTCGGAGTAGAACCGCTTCTCCTCCACATCGAAAGGAGCCAGTTGAGGTGGCTCGGGCATCTAGTCCGGATGCCCCCTGGACGCCTCCCTGGAGAGGTGTTCCGGGCATGTCCCACTGGGCGGAGGCCCGGGGAAGACCCAGGACACGGTGGAGAGACTACGTCTCTCGGCTGGCCTGGGAACGCCTTGGGGTCCCCCCAGAGGAGCTGGAGGAAGTGGCTGGGGTGAGGGAAGTCTGGGCATCTCTGCTCAGTCTGCTGCCCCCGCGACCCGGTTCCGGATAAGCGGAGGAAGATGGATGGATGGATGGATGGAACTTTCAGCTTGACGTGACAAAGCTGCCATCGAACAGCTGCTGATTGGTCCAGAATCTAACCAATAAAATCGCCATATTTATCTAACATGGTGTCTGCTACAGAGGCTCAAAAACTGAACCAGTTCTTCTTACCCTCAATTTTGTCTTTTTGGATGAAGACGTTTACATTTTCTAATAAAATTAACAATAATTCATACTTTTTCTTTTTTTAGCATTGGTTAATTTTTAAGTAAGATTTGTGAATTTATGGCTGAGGATCTCTGAAACTGTAAAGTTTATCTGCTGACATTAAATCAACATGCTGGTCAGACGTGCACACACAGGACCCTAGGGGGGTTTGAACACCTGCCCTTTCTGCCTCCTATTCAAAAGTGTCCTCTTTGTTTTGCATGAAAATGAATACATTTCTGTTCAGCTGCGTCCATACTGACCGCCTCTCTTTCACCGCGTGGATAATTCTCTGCTCGCCGTCTGTCCACAAATGTGTTCCTGAGCTGGACGCCGCCTGTGGGCGGAGCTTCCAGCTAATGTTTTCAGCCTGATTGCTACATGGAGCGGTGTCTGTGTTTCTATTTCTTTTCTTTTCTATTTCCACTGCATGAAGACACGGATGATGCTGAGAGGTCAGGTTTCTGGATGATGAAGAGTTCTCCAGAATCACGGGGAATCACTTCTCCATGTCTGGATCCTTCAGATTCTCTCCGTTCAGTGATCTTCTCGCCTTCACGCCGCCCACCGCTCAAATGGCGCCGCAGGACCTCAGATGGCATTTTTGCTGCTGCTTCCTGTGACGTCATTTCCGGGTGAGCGTTATCTAGCACCAGTCGCGCTTGACTACTGTTCTCTTGTTTGGCTGACTACTATTGCTTACTCTAAGGGTTATCTGGGTTAATATTCACATGTAGCACCTTTTAGTAGCGATACACTACTGTTAAACCGCTTGCTGTTCACTTTCTCATTTTGCTAAATAAACCACTTCTCTTTACCTAAACACCGCTAGCCTTAGCTTAGAGCCTAGCATGGCCACCACTCCTTCCACCTTTCCCTCTCTCTCCTGCTCCATGTGCCATATGTTTAGTGACGATCCTGCCTCCTTTAGTGAAGATAGCGGTAGATGTGTTAAGTGTAGTCTTGTGTTAGACTTGGAGGCCAGGCTAGAGCAGCTAGAAGCTCGGCTCCGCACAGTGGAAGCTAAGCCGGCTAGCCAGGTCGTTACTCGTAGCGCGGGCCGCGCTACCAGGGCTAACCCAGTTAGCACCCCAGCGTTCTCCCAGCAGCCGGGAGACAGTCAGGGGTTTGTACCGGTTGGGAGGAAACATAGTACTAAGCGCAAAGACTTAGAGCACCCGAGACTCCTTGTTAGTAATAGGTTCTCCCCCCTCAGCGACACACCCGCTGAATCCTCAACTCTGGTTATCGGCTCTTCTGAAGTTAGAAACGTGGAGCTCCCAGCGGCTACAGTCAGGTGTTATCCGGGGGCCAGAGTTGGTGACATCGAGGGGAACCTTAGGATGTTAGCTCAGAGTAAGTCCAGGTTCCGTCGAGTCGTGATTCACGCAGGCGGTAATGATGCCCGACGGAGACAATCAGAGGTGGCTAAGTTAAACGTAGCTTCGGTGTGTAAACTGGCTAAGATGATGTCCGACACTGTAATTTTCTCTGGTCCCCTGCCGAACTTAGTCAGTGATGAAATGTACAGCCGCTTTTCATCATTCAACCGCTGGCTTTCTAGATGGAGCCCAGAAAACGGCGTTGGTTTTGAGGATAATTGGAGCGCGTTTTGGGGGAAGCCCGGTCTCATGCGGAGAGATGGCGTCCATCCTACTCGGGACAGTGCCGCTCTTCTTTCTAGAAACATTTCTGCTAGCCTTAGTCTGTCAACCTGACAATCCAGAGACGAGACCCGGGCACAGAGCAGCAGTGTAAAACGCTCCTCTGAGCCTCCCTTAGTGCTGGTGCAAAACCCATGCAGGGAAAGTCAAGCAGGTCCTAGCTTTAGCTTATGTGCTTAAAGACAAATGAAAGAATCTCCAGTGGTTTAAATCCTATCTGTCAGATAGGTATCAGTTTGTTAATGTAAATGGACATTCCTCTCAGTGCACTCGAGTTAACTACGGAGTCCCACAGGGCTCAGTCTTAGGACCCATCCTGTTTACGCTATATATGCTACCCCTAGGAAACATAATCAGGAAACACAGCATTAATTTTCATTGTTATGCCGACGATACTCAGTTGTATTTATCCATGAAACCTGACCAGAATGACAATATAGAGAAACTGAACGCCTGCATCAGTGACATCAAGACCTGGATGACAATTAATTACCTCCTCTTGAACCCAGAAAAAACTGAGGTTATTATACTAGGTCCTAAAAACCTCAGAGATGCTCTGTCTGCTCAGATAGTCTCCCTGGATGGTGTAAGTATAGCCCCCAATTCCACAGTTAGAAACCTTGGGGTCTTATTTGACCAGGATTTATCATTTAAGGCTCACATATCTCAGGCGTGTAGAACTGCATTTTTTCACCTGCGGAACATTGCTAAGATCAGAAATATACTTTCTAAGAGTGATGCTGAAAAACTCATCCATGCATTTGTTACGTCGAGGCTGGATTACTGTAACTTCTTGTTAGCAGCGTGTCCTAAGAATTCCTTAAGAAGTCTCCAGCTTGTTCAGAACGCAGCAGCTAGATTGTTAGCAGGAACTAACAGAAGAGATCACATCACTCCTGTGTTAGTTTCACTCAATTGGCTCCCAGTTGATTCTAGAATTAAGTTCAAGGTCCTCCTGTTAACCTATAAGGCCTTACATGGAATGGCCCCATCCTATATTAATGACCTCATAGTCCCTTACCATCCAATCAGAACACTTCACTCACTAAATGCAGGACTGCTTGTGGTTCCTAGAATTAGTAAAAGTACAGTTGGAGGTAGAGCGTTTAGCCACCAAGCCCCTGTTTTATGGAATAAACTCCCAGCTCATGTAAGAGAGGCAGATTCAGTTTCTACATTCAAAGTTAGACTGAAAACATTCCTCTTTGGACAGGCTTATTGTCAGACTAGTTAGTATTCAGAGATTATTTAACTTAATGTTAATTGTTTAAATTAAACTTAATAACAATAACTATTGTTTAAAAGGCTGCTAGAAGTTGAAGCTGGGGTAACTATGGTGCACTGGGGCTCTGTCCTCTTTTCTGTCCTTTTCCAATACTTTTCTTTTCTCATCTACCTCTACACCTCCTCTCTTCTCTATCTGTGTTCATCATTTATCATTTAGTTATCCATGCCTGTGTTTGGTGCAGTACGATTCATGCATTGTCCCTCTTTCCCTCTCCCCTCCTGGGGAGTGGGAGTGCTTCCAGACTCCAGTTGGCCCATCCGTGCTCCTGTACCTGACCGTGTACCTCGTCTCTGCTCCTGCTCCTACATCTGGCTGTGGTTCCTGTCTCCGGCTCGACTCGCGCCCCTGACTGTCCCCAACCACGGTTGGATGAAGCTCGTCTGCTGGACTATAAATATGTAGATGTAGAGTTAGATAAGTTAATTCTTCTCTATGAGTTCTGGTAAATCGCCTGTCCGTCCTGGGGGAGGTTCCCTCCTTCATGTGGGCACCCCTGAGGTTTCTTCATTTTTTTTCCGGAATCCGGTTTATTATGTCTTCACAGACATCTTTAACATCTCCCTGAGGCAAGCCATTGTCCCATCAGGCTTCAACACTGCCACCATCATACCTGTGCCAAAGAAATCATCCCCATCCTGCTTCAATGACTACCGTCCTGTGGCACTGACACCCATTATCATGAAGTGCTTCGAACGACTAGTCGTGTCACACATCAAATCTAACCTGCCCCCCACCCTGGACCCATACCAGTTTGCATATAGAGCAAAACGGTCCACAGAAGATACAATCTGCTCTGCCCTCCACCCAGTTCTCACTCACTTGGACAAGAAAGACTCATATGTGAGAATGCTGTTCATAGACTTCAGTTCAGCATTTAATACCATAATACCACAACAACTCATCTGTAAACTGGACAGACTGGGCCTCAGCACCTCCCTCTGCAACTGGCTGTTGGATTTCCTCAGCCAGAGGCCTCAAGCAGTTCGTGTTGGCAACAACATCTCCAACAGCATCACCCTGAGCACAGGGGCCCCTCAAGGCTGTGTGCTCAGTCCCCTGCTGTTCACCCTGCTGACACACGACTGCACACCAACCTATAGCTCCAACCAACTCTTGAAGTTTGCGGACGACACAACACTAGTGGGGCTCATCACCAAGAACGATGAGACCCACTACAGAAAAGAGGTGGAGCTCCTGACCATGTGGTGCAAAGACAACAACCTCTTGCTTAACGTTAGCAAGACCAAATAGATTGTTGTCAACTTCCAGAGAGGCCACACCCAACACCCCCCACTCACCATCGAAGGTGCTGCAGTGGAGAGGGTGAGCAGCACCAAGTTCCTGGGGGTGCACATCAGCGAAGACCTCTCCTGGACAACCAACACTGCATCACTGGTCAAGAAATCACAGCAGCGCCTCTACTTCCTGCGCAAACTCAAGCGGGCAAGTGCTCCACCACCCATCTTGACAACATTCTACAGGGGAACCATCGAGAGCATCCTTTCCAGCTGCATCACTGTGTGGGGTGGGAGCTGCACGGAGAAAAACAGGAAAGCTCTACAAGGCACAGTGAAAACAGCTGAGAAAATAATTGGTGTATCACTCCCCTCCCTGCAAGACATATACACCACCCGCCTCACCCACAAAGCCATCACAATCGTAAATGAAGCAAGCCACCCTGCACACAGTCTGTTCAGCCTGCTGGCCTCTGGAAAGAGGTATAGGAGCCTCCGCTCCCGCACTACCAGACTCAGCAACAGCTTTATCCATCAGGCTGTGAGACTGCTGAACTCACTCCCCTCCCCACTCACAGTGCCAGCCAGCAGGACCACCAGAATAGGATAAACACCCCTCCTCCACTAAGTGTTGAAGGACAAAACACTAACACTGAACTGAGACAATTAACTACCTCTGCATATGCAACTGCACATGTAAATAATATTCATTCATGTAAATAAAATTCATTCCTACCAACTACCTTACCTAAATGCACACAGTTGGCTCATGCTGCTTTAAGCAACCTGCACCTTGTTTTAACATATTTATTGTCTTCACATTTTATTATTTATTATTACTTAGAGAATAGGCCTGTTTCTTGTAGTGCATCTGCACTTTACTGTTGTTTGTTGTTGTCTACGCACGGGACTGTGGGAAACGTAATTTCGATTCCTTTGTATGTCAAGCACATGTGAAGAAATTGACAAATAAACCTGACTTTGACTTTGACTTTTTTAGAAGGGGGGTCTAAGGGCAGGGATGCCAGTATAGCTTAGTCAGTTTGTTAGTTTATTTTAGTATTTTCCTATTGACTCTTTGTATTCATGATCCTTTTGAGTTCATGTTTTACTTCAAAGCCCATCAAGACGACTGTTGTTGTGATTTTGGGCTATACAAATAAAATTGAATTGAATTGAATTGAATGGCGTTTGTACCATTGACTTAACTTTGAAAGTGGCCACGCCCACCGCTCAAATGGTACCAGAACCACTGAAGAACGGACCTGCAGAATCCTCACAGCAACAGCAGGAGAACATTCATTCTCAGTCAAACTGTTGCATTCTGGGAATGAAAGCTGGAAGACAGGGCTGCTCCATCCTGGTCCTAGAGATCTACCAACCTGCCTGTTTTCCAGATCTCCAAGCCCTGCTAGCTGCTGATTGGCTCAATCAGATGTCTCCAGATTGGGACTGGATGAACACACCTGGTCCAGGTGATCAGCAGGAAGGAGTGCAGGGAGAGCTGGAGAACAGGCAGGTGGTAGATGTCCAGGAGCAGGAAGGAGCAGCCCTGCTGTAGGACGTCTGTGTTTCCAACATCTGGATTCAACTGGATTCCTGTTGATTCTGCCTGCAGCACATTGTGCACATCCACATCAAGAGCCTCCAGTGTTTGATTCTTCCAAGTCTGGGATCAAGTGAACAAACTCATGTTGACTAGAGTTTGCTGACATCCAAATGACAATTGGATGACTTTCAGCTCCAGGGATCAGAAAGGAGTGGTTGTCTCCAGGTGACTTCATCTCTGGTCGTCTTTTCCCACTTGGAGCCCCGCCCCTCTGGAATCCTGATCCTGATGCTGGTGGTCTCTCTGCAGCTGCTTCTGGATCCTGGGCCTTTAGCCTCCTTCAGCTCCTGGTTCCTCTGTCAGCCTCTTCTCCTCAGAGGCCTGTCAGCACATTCAGATCAGCTCAGATCCATCCAGACCTCTGCAGGAGCAGACACCTGGAAAACATCCTCCATCACCTGGAACACCACCAGCAGCCGTGGAGCCGCTCCACTCAGTCAGTGTGAGGTCAAAGGTCAGACGTGATGTAAGGTCCTGCTCTGAGCAGCGCCGGTGAACTTGAGAAACAGACAGTTTCCTGGAAGGCATAACATCCAGGATGTGTGGCTTCCTGTTCCCCATAAAGTGTTGCAGCGTCTGGGTGGGGATTCGTCTGTTGACTCCTCTAGGCCACCCCGCAACGTACACCGTAATGAACTACGGCTTTGTCCCAGAGTACAGAGGGGGGCTGTGATGGTGCCCCTTGTGGCAGAGGAGAATGGTGAGTTAGATGCCAATGGGGGGGCTGATGACTCAGAGTCCTTGTGCCGGGCACTGAGTCCAGTCTGGAAGTTCAAGGACCTGGTTCTTGTAGGGGGGGCTGAGGCTTCAGCTGCTTCTTTTGACACTTAAAATTTCTTATTATTATTTCAATACAATTATTTATTAAAATTAAATTATTTTGAATACATCTACTTATTTTTCTCAAAAGCTCTTGTTGGATTAGGACTCACTAATGAACTGAAATAGTCTTCAGATTGATTTTCACCAATTTTATTATGAATTCATGTTTTAGAGGAGCTTGAGGAAATGTATAACAATAAAGAAGAAATGAAAACCTAAAAAAACTCAGCAGCAAGAAAAAATCTGATAATTACAGAACAAGTTTGTTTTACAAATGTTCATTTCTCCAGACTTTGATTCTCTGTTGATTTAACCAGATGTGGAGAGTGGATTGTTGATTTATTGTTGTGGTTTTTTCCATTTGTTGTTTTCTGCAGATGATATTCCTAAAGCAGGTTATGCTAGTTACCACGGTAAGTTTAAGGCTAAGGAAGCAGTGTGTTGTTCTGAGTCAGTGGATGATGCTGATCACAGTGCAGCACTTTTAGACACATGCAGCTCAGTTAGCCTTACAGAAAGAGAGGGGGGGGGGGGTTGGATGTGTGTAGTGGAAGCTCAGCAAGAGCTGGTGGGAAGGACAGCAGTGGTGAGTAGAGAGGGGGCAGTGAGGGAGGTGGTGCAAAGAGGGGGGCGGGTGGCGCCTAGAGGCAGGCAGGGGGGGCGAGTATTGCCTGAAGGGTCATCCATCACTCACAGCTTTAATTTGATTCTTGTTCTGTCAGTCTTTGACTTTGTCATGTTTGATTGTTTCAAGTTCAGAAGTGTCACCTTTCTACCGTTAAAAACACTTTTTGACTCATTCTGTTCACATTAGAATGAAGAAAACCTTCTTGAATGGATCTGAGGAAAAAATCTGTTTCTAAAGAAAGAGGAAAAAACCTCCCTTGAGGAATTTCAAAACTGTGTGTCTCTTTAGTGGTTTAATGTCACAAAATAGAAGCAAAGTCTTCATTTTCAGTTTTATCTTTATTCATCATTGAAGAGGAAATCAAACCATGACTGAAAAACAGAAATGAAAGAACAATTTCATATTAAAAGACTGACTTGAATTAATGTCACTTTTAAATTTATCTAAAAATCCAGACTTTGATGTCAGTTATGAAAAAATATTTTTTAATATTAATATATTTGATCTTTTAATAAAATGAGCATTAAAACCAAACTTTGCAGATATAATCATCTTCTTGTGTTTCTTCAGTGATTTTGTTAGTGACTGTTGTGTTAAAGGTTCAACTTTTTCTTCTTTTCTCTCCTGCAGACATCAGTGAACAAACTAAACATCTTCATCACAGAGCTGGAGATGACGTCCTTGTAGAACTACATCCTCCTCTTCCTCGTGCTCTGATGTTACATGGCTGAACCAGACAGATCCAGATGAAGCACTGAGACCAGAAGTCCACAATGGAAGTGTTGTCCAGAGTTCAGAGTGAGCACTGACTGCTCTCTGCTCATCACAAACATCACTGATGAAGATGCTGTAACCCTGGGTTAATGCACGTGCACGTCATGTACATAAAGACATTATCAATAGATCGCCGATTTCTGGAGTCACCATGGAAACGCGTGGGGAAAAAAAAGAAAGCGCGACACTTGAGACGGAAGTGAGACGGAGTCTGAGATTTTAATGACGGCGTATGAAGATTATAGGTCCATCAAAAAAGTAACACGACTGCATCATCAAAAAAAAAAGAATTTCTGCTTGGAGAAAATCAACAGATAAAGTAAACCCACGAGTTTCTGATCTTGTTTCCATTTTCCTTGTGACGCATATATATATATATATATATATATATATATTTTTTTTTTTTAATATATTTTTTATATATTTTATATATATATATATATATATATATATATATATATATATATATATATATATATATATATAATTTTTTTTTTTTATAGAACTCTCATATGCCTAAGTTTGAGCCAGTGAATATGCTAATTTTTATAACAATAAAAAGGACGGTAAAAATGTAAAAATGCACGGAGTGCAAAAATTATTTAAAGAATTTCCCATCATTGTACTTGCAGAATAAGAGTGTAGGGGTGCTATAAAAACTCATCATCCTCTCCTTCACTCTCTCTCGTGGTGCTGAGACGTAAGCACAGTAGGACAAAATAACTCGGCAAAACACAGTAAAACAGCTAAACAACTAACTAGATAACTAGATAAAAACTAGATAACTAGATAAAAAGCCACACTTCAACCCAAATCCGTCCAGACAGGCAAAGGGAATGATATCCCAGAATCCCTTGCGGTGCCGATCTATCAGCAGCACCAAAGTTACACCTACTTAATTGAATTAATTTGAATGAAAAGAAAATAATTGTCTGAAAACTATGTGTTATTTTTAAGGTGACTTAACAAAAAAATGATTTCTCTTAACTGAAGCAAATAATTAAGTTAGATCAAAGTAATAAAGTTCCTCTTTAAACATCCATATATGGTCTTATCAGCCTCTCACGGTGGAAAAAGTATCATCTGAGCTTCTTCATCCACTAAATCATCTTCAAATGGACACGCCATGCTGCTTCACCTCTCTGAAAACAAACTAACCTTCAACTAAACCTGCTCCAGACCAGGTTATGTTCAGAGCATGAGTTGCCATGGGAACTTGACCTACCCTGTAAGATACCTACATTTCTGGAACCGGAAGCTGAGGTTATCAACTTCCTTAGCCTCAAACTTACCATGGGAGCTAGCATAACCTGCTCTCTGGAATACCCCCCAGAAAACTCTGTTTATATTTGTTATTGTTTATGTTTATATTTTCTTCTCGAAGATTTTTTCTTTATTTCTTTTTAGATATTTTAGTTGCAGTAGTTTTATTTGCTCAGATCTGGCTTCACCTGCAAAGTTTCTAAGTATAATAGTGTAGATGCAGGAAATGGTCTATGTGTGTGTTTGTGTGTGTCTATGTGTGTGTATCCTATTGACTTTATATATTTTTTCCCATCAGGTCAAAATGAATCAATCTAATGTCCATATACTGTACATGAGAAGAAAACATCACAAACATTTTTACAGTGAATTTATTCAGTTTAACATCAGGTATTTCTGCTTTGCAGACCTGCAGACAATGACAAAGGGTCAAACAAAACCAGAAATAATTGTTGTTCTAATGTGAGACTTCAGATAAACTGAGGTTGGATGTAAAAATTCTCTTAAATATTAAAAACCAAAAAGCTTCAGTCTCTATTAAGTTTCAACTCTAAACAGTTCTTCATCTCCTAGACAGTCATTTTATGCTCACATCTTTGATTACAGTTTGGTTTTGTGGTTAATTCCTGTACATCGTTTAAAAAAAAGTACATCGTAAATCCTAGTGACGTCATATCCGCTTACCAACATTTTTTAAAAAATATTTTTGTTTTTTCAGATTTTTTTATGAAAATATATTTCGTGACTTAAAATGTTGTAAATTATTTTCGTAAAAAAACAAATATTCGGATTATCGAAATATAAAAGGATTTTTTCAGAATGAAGTAATCAGCGTGACCCGGAAGTAAACAGCAGCGCGCGGCGCTAGCAGCTTGTAGCTAGCTTGTGTTCAGAGACCGGCGGCGGTTTTGTCCGGACGTTCGTGACGTTTTTGGACCGAAAGGAGGATACGAACTGTCAGCATCGAGTGAAAAAGCAGCGTAAAGGAGGAGTTTGTGGGAGTTGGAGCTGAAGATCGGAGCAGGAACCATGTCTTCCCTTCAGTCTCTGAGAGAGTTGATCAGCGAGCGACTAGCTGCTGCTGCTGAAGAAATCTGCAGACTCTGTGAAGGAACCATCGTCCAGTACGAGGAGGAGCTCTGTCGTCAGCGCAGACTGCTGGATGTCATCTGGAAACCACAGCTGCAGCTACACCACATAGGTATTTAGCATTCGCGTTTACATCATAGTTTACGGTACACACGCTCAGTGAGCTGGAAAGACGGTATAAAGCACTAATAACATCCATGTCACTGTTACCCATCATCAAATAACATGAACTGTGCTCTTAAATCAAAGAGTTATTTCAAGCCCTATATTGTTATTTGATGTACAAATGTATTCATTAATATTGCATGTCTGTTTATTCCATAATAAACTACCAGAAATAACATGTTTTGTCTGAAATATAATCTATCAGACAGATTCTAAAGTGAGATTTAACACTGACTAGAGTGTTTTGTTGTTGATCATGACATGAAATGGAATCAAACAGAAATGAAGAAACTCCACGTAAAATCACATCTGGTCCTGTCAACTCTTTCTAAAGTTGCTTCATTTAAGGTGATACAAAAACTACACTGGATTATTGTTGATAATGATGTTTATGATCATCACAGTAGGTTTAAAGAAAAATGACTGGAGAAAATTACAGATATTTACATTATAGTTCACCTAAGCATCCTGACTTTATAGTTCAAGTATTACATATTACCTATTCAAAATGCCTCTTTATCAAAAGGTGACGCAAAACTTTCACTCGATTAATGTTAGTAATGTTGTTCATGATCATCACAGCAAGTCTGACGAAGAATGACTGTAGAAAAGTAAAGATATTGACATTATAGACCAATTCATACCTCCTCATTCATAGTATAACATGTTTATAAACCTCCATGTTAGGTAAATACATGGTTGGAGTATTTTTCTGCAGTCATTTTTCTTCAAACCTGCTGTGATGATCATGAACATCATTGCCAACAACAATCCAGTGAAAGTTTTGCATCACTTTTTGGTTTTTGGATGGTTCACATGTTATTCTCTAACTATGTATGAGGAGGCCTGAATTAGTCTGTTATGTCAATGTCTTTACTTTTCTACAGTCAATTTTCTGTTGTAAAAATGTAGAATATCAATCAATCCCATGGAAAAAACTTTCTTTCAGCTCATGTCAGTCTGTTCTGTTATGAGTGAAAGTTATAGTGTCCATGAATGTGTTTGAAATCTTTTTTCTTTAATGGAGACCTCTAGCGGCCATGCCAGGTACTGTTGTTCAACACTTTTGAATAATCTTTATTGAAAGTCCTGTCTCGAACAACAGGATAACCGCTTATTTTGAATGCTGCAGATAGAATATTTGTGTGGTAATGATATTCATGATCATTACAGGAAGTGTAAAGAAGATTGACTGGAGAAAATGACAGATATTGACATTATAGTCTAATTCAGCCTCCCTCATATGTAGTTAGAGTGTAATATGTGAACCATCCAAAATGGCATCTTATCAAAAGGTTACGCTAAACCTTCAGTGGATTATTGTTGGTAGATGTTCACTAACATCACAGCAGTTTGAAGAAGATTTACTGAAGAAAATTACAGATATTGAGATTATAGTACACCTGAAAAGTTGTGTTTGTACACAAGGGACCATGACAGGAAGGCTTGGCCGCTATTGATATGTTCACTTCAACAAAGCAGAGAGGCTCATCTTCCAGAACATTTGGATCCAAGTTCTAGTGGAGCGATGACTGCTTCGGTTTAGCCTTTAGATCAGGGGCGCACACACTTTTTTTGTCAGAAATACTAAGTTTGTGTAATAATAACCCAAAAATTACACAGTAAGAATTAGAGCTGTGACGGTGTTGGATTTTTGATCACCGCGGTGATGAACCACCAGGGGGCGCGGTGTTGCGGTTAACCGCAGCCCCACCCCCTCCCCCCCAAAAAAAGAAAAAAAAAAACACAAAATCCCCTTGCGGCCATATCAGAAATAAATACAATGACAACGTAGTATTCTTTATTAACAAATAACAGTAACAACTAACTGCTACCTATCTAACTAATGAACTAACTATAGGTGTTGTAGAATGACTGTGTGAGCGGTGCGTGGTATGTAGAACTAGGAGGAGGAGCGCACACGTGTGTTGGGGGTGCGCGTTGATCCTTCTGCAGAGGACAGCTCTCTAGCTGCATGAGAGGCAACATGGAGTGATTTTCATCGCACTTTACCAGCGCGTTCATGTTTGGTGTTACAGAGTGAACAGTAATACCCCCCCAACACAAAATCCTCCGGCGGGCGGCCGTGTCGCGGACTTAAGAACGCACGCAGCTTGGAATGGAAATGAATAATTAGAATGCAGTTAATTTGTCGTATTTCCTCGTGAGACGGAAACTTCTGTTGTAGAATGAGGATGTGCTTCTGAAAGTGCTCCTGTGTGTAAAGGAGCCACGTGCAGCGCAGAGGCAGACAGTGAGAGCCCCGCCTACTAGAGAGAGTGACAGGCGGAGGGAGAGAAGGAGAGAATATTCTGATAGAAAGAAGTTAAGTCTGAACACAGGACTAGCAGAAAAAGTAAATTATCAGCAAAGATGAATGTGTTTAATGTGTTTATTATAGTTCCAATCATGGACCATATGCTGAACTAAAAAAAAAAAAGTGCGGTGATGCGGTGATGTGGTTATGGTCACAGCCCTAGGAAGAATACACAAATGTTTGTGAGGAGATGGCTTTGTTGTCTGTATATTGTGGTTTTAGTCATACATAATAGGAACAGATAAGGTGTTTAATAATAAAAACAGAAAGCAGTGACAATGGCATTTCATGCTTTGCTGAAAACCATGTAATGTGAGGAGCATGACATTTCTAAAGTGTTGCTGGCTTCAGATAAGATAAGATAAACTTTATTTATCCCACGATGGGGAGATTCTGTTGTCTGCGGCAGCAGCAAAGTGACATTCAGCAAAAATAAAGCAACCTTCAAGTATTACAGTTAAACATTATTAAAAAAAAAACCAGAAGAACATCTGCAACTTGCATGACAGGGTAAATTAAATTGAACAAAATAAATAAGCAAAAATGCACACCAAAAGCAACAGTTCAAGAACAAAAGAACAACAACAAAAAATACAGCTGAAAGCAACAACTGCAGCAATAAGTAAATGAGGGTAACAGTCTGGTGCTGAAGGGCCACCAAGGGTCCCTAAATGTCTAAGGTGTAGTTAAAATTGGTGGGTAGGGTGGAGAGAGGACATTCCCTGATTACTCACAGTAATGTCCCATCACCCTCCCCACCAAGGGGCCCTAAATGTCTAAGGTGCGGTTAAAATTGGCGGGTAGGGTGCTAGGAGGACATCCGCTGCTAGCTGGCAGTGATGTCCAAGCACCCCCCCTACCAAGGGCCCTACGCATCTAAGGTGTAAATAAAACAGAGGGGGGGGACCCATTCCATACGGCAACCATGGGAGGGGGACCACTGCCAAGTAGCCCCCCCCCCCCCCCCCCCCCCAAAAGCGCATCGCAGGCTAAACCCCCCACCCCCTCACCCTAATATGAGAGCAGGAGTTGCCTGCTCCAGGGAGCAGCGACGACCAGGCCCCCCACCCTCTAAGTCATGGAGTTAGCTATGGGAGACCAGAGAGACTGAATTATTTCAAAGTTACTTGAACTTTGGGCTGACATTTTTTCCAAGCTGATATGATCAAAAAGCAGATTTCTGTATTGACTTATATTTATATTTTTCTTGTTTTTCCAGTTTATTAAGATGTTTTTTTTAGCAATACAAAGAGTTATGAAAATGATATTTAATAATTCTCCTTCTACCTCGATGGCACTCATGTCACCAAGCACACAAAGTGACGGTGAAGCCGTGATTGAAACCTTAAGCCAGGCTGATAGATCGGCACATACCTGCTGCCAGAGAGCCTGGACAGGCGTGCAGAGCCACAGTGCATGCATGTAACTATCAGGTAGATTACTGTCACAGTGTTCACAAATGTCTGAGTTACTAAGATCCATCTTGAACATCCTCTGTCCAGTGTAGTAAATCCTGTGAAGAGTTTTGAAATGGATTAGCTGCAGATTTGGACTTTTTGTCAGTTTAAAGGTGGTTAGACACATTTCAGACCAGAAGCTTTCATCTGTGCTGATGCTCAAATCTGCATCCCATTTTGTTATTGGAAATGAAAAAATATTATCTAAATTACATAAAAGTTTGTATATTTTGGAGAGAGTTTTATTAATTGAAAAATTAATCAGAGAGGTAACTACCTCTGGTAGCTTTAAATCGTTGTCTTTGTATTTAAACTTTTTAGTAATAATAGATTTAAGTTGCTGATATTCCAGGAAGTTATTTATTCCATGTTTGTCTTAAAGTTTTTGGGGAGTTATGAATCTTTTATCAATAATTAGGTGCTCTAGCCCAGAACTTTTTAACCAGTTTGTTAAGCCTCTTCCTGTCTTTTTACCACAGCTTAATCAACAGTGGCCCCCTGGTCTGTTGACAGGGCTTGAGAAATGTGTTTAATGTGGACACTGCTGCCTGAGTGGGCTCAGATTTCCTGGGCTGGAACCGTGGACCCGGCAATAGGCACCATGGCAGGACGGCTGGGTCAGACTGGGTGTCTCGGTTCTAACCGAGAATGCCTGCGGGCCTCAATAAAAGCCCTGTGTGTGACTGACTGATCAGGATATGGAGGAGTTTTACTGTCAGTTTTCAGCATTAATAACCGAACTACTAACATCACAGCATGAGAAGAATCTGGTTCAGTAGAATTCAGTGTCATCCTCCTGGAGATACACTGGACGTTCTTTTGAATTGAAATTATTACTATGAACACAGCTTTATTTAAAACTGAGATTCTTCTGGACAGTTTAGTTTGCTGATATCTAACGTGCTTTTCAGTTTAGTTTAGTCATCAATAATTAACCCAATGAAATGTATTTTCACAAATCTTTTTTTACCCTGCTTATTTTACCATTTCTATTTTTTTCTTTTCATAATGGTTACCAAACTGCATCAAATAACACAATGAAGTGTTCAGTGTCTATGAGGGGTTAATAGCTGATAGAAGAAAGATCTGTGAATGCTCCTTCTGACTGAAGGAGATCCTCTGTGCTTCCATGGTCTCACACAGAGGATGAAGAGGATTGTCCATGATGGATTCCAATTTTCGTAACATCTACCTTTTACCCATCACAGTCACAGACTCTAAGGAACATCCCAGTACAGAGCTGGATCTCTGCAGCAGTTTGTCGACCTTCCTCCTGTTCCTGTCCATGCATCCACTCCCCGCCAACACACGCCGTAGAAGAGGACAGATGCAATAACACAATCATAGATAGTCTGTAAGAGTCCTGCAAACTCTGAAGACCTTTGTCTCCTCAGCAAGTGGAGTCAACTGGCCCATCTTGTTCAAGATGTCTGTGTTAGTCATCTAGTCCAGTCTGTCATTGAGGTGAACACCCAGGTATTTTTAAGTCCAATGTCTTAAAGTCTTTTCCCTGGATGTTCACAGATGAAACGGAAGTGACTTCCTTCTAAACAGCCACAGCCTGTCCATCTTTGTGGTGGGGTGTATCCTCTTCCCCAAGGGGGTATATGTGGTCTTAAGAATGTCCAGGTTGCTTTAGAGTTACCCAGTGGCGGTAAAGCTGATTAGCTGCAGGCCTATTTGGCAAACAGCAAGTTCAGTGTTTTATTGCCCCTGCTCTGGCAGTCAACATACTGGGTGAAGTTGGGGGAGAGAGAGGAGCGGAGTTAAAGTCTCCATATATTATGAGAATGGACTGTGGATGTCTTTGATGAAGTTTTGTCTTGTGGTTTACACCATCTCCCATTAACGTACACCACAAGCCCCCTTCCTACCACCTACCAGTCTGGTCTCACTAGTTGGAAATCCTCCAGAGTTCCAGAGTTTGGTGTGAGGTCCATGAGCCAGGTCTCCATGAACAGCAGGAGACTGCTCTGCTGGTACTCCTACTGCAGTCTGGTTAGTGCTGTGAGGTCCTTCATTATTTTTGGAAAATATCTTACATTCTCTGTGAGGATGGATGGACACTTGACTTGTAGCGTTCCTTCCTCTCCTGGTGCTTAACTCAGTGTGGTAGTTCCTTATCTGGTTTACCGTGTTTAGTTAATCTTTTAGCCCTGATGGATAATCTGAGCCTGAATTGAGTGGTTTCATTGCTAAAAATGTCTATCTATTTATATCTATCTATAAATTAAAAATTACAAATGAAAAATGTTATTTTGAAACAACATTTTCTTGTAGAATCATTACCATGCAAAAATAGATTTTCTAAATAATGAAAGTAGAAAAAATATTGGACACCAACTTAAGTCTTGTGCCGAACTGTTCTTGGAAATATTGTCTGACGTCCCCCAGATGGGATAGCATAGAGGACAGAAGGTCAGTGACCACATCCCTTCTTGTGCAACACATGAGTTCATAGTGTGTTGGTGAAGGGATTGTGTGAATTAAGAGCTGTAGTTGGTATTAAAATTGGTGTGTAATATTTTAGAAATCATTAGTTTCTTGATGTGAGGTGTTTGACCCGAACTCTCACCTCACAGAGAAAAGGCTCTCGATTAAATCTCAGCTGGGTCCTTGCTATATGGAGTTTACATGTTCTCCTTGTGCCCCCACCATAACACCCGTAGGTGTGGATATGAGTGTGTGTGTGTGTTCTGTGGTCTTGTGATGGACTGGCAACCTGTCCATGGTGGACCCTGGCTTCGCCCAACAGTAGCTGGTATAAGCTCCAGGATTCCCATGACCTCAAAAGGGATTCAGGGGGTTCAGAAAATGGATGAATGGTTGGATTCTTTTTTAAATAAAAAATGTAAAGCAATTATCTTCTGATTGAAGTGATTACAATTTTTATTGGTACTTAACAAAGAACAAATTGTTGTTCTTTGTTAAGTGTAAAAAAAGTGTAAAAAAAAGCTTCTTGTTGTGTTTGTGTCCCTGCAGTCCTCCCTCAGCATTGGATGACTGAAGAGGAAGATATTTGCAACCAGCAGAGGAACTTAAGGATGGAACAGAAGGAGCCACAACATCCACAGATTAAAGAAGAACTGCAGGAACCAGAACCTTCAGAAATTAAAGAGGAACTAAAGGAACAAGAACCTCCACAGACTGAAGAGGAACTGCAGGAACCAGAACCTTCAGGAACTAAAGAGGAACTGCAGGAACCAGAACCTTCAGGAACTAAAGAGAAACTACAGGAACCAGAACCTGCAGAAGTTAAAGAGGAACTGAATGAACAAGAACCTCCACAGACTGAAGAGGAACTGCAGGAACCAGAACCTCCACATATGAAAGAGGAGCAAGAAGAGCTCTACATACATCAAGGTGAAGATCAGCTTGATCTGAAGCAGGAGACTGATACCTTGATGGAGATTCCTACTTATGAGGAAGATGAGAACAGTGAAGAAGATCTAAACAATCAGCAGAGCTTTATTGTAGCTAATAGTCAAGATGAAGAAGGAAACCAACACAAAGAACCAACATCAACTACAGATGGAGAGACAGATCCACAGAAGAAAGATCAGAGGAAGAGAAAAGACAGATGTCATGTTCAAAGTGTGGACAACTCTCACATCTCAGAAAGTCACTGTGACATCAACTCGGAGGAAATAACTGAAAATTGTGTTCGTGGCAAAAGTTTAAGGAAAAGTGCTTCAAAGAAGAAATGTAAAAAAAAAGAGAAACCAAAGAAATACTCTTGTAAAGAGTGTGGAAGAAGTTATACTACTGCTCAAAGTTTGAAGTATCACATGTCTACCCATACAGGAGAAAGGCCTTATTCCTGTAAAAAATGCAGCAAAAGGTTTGTTCAAAAGTCTCATGTCACGTGTCACATGTTAAGTCACACTGGAGAGAAGCCTTTTTGCTGCAAAGAATGCAACAAATGTTTCCGGTATAGTTCTGTGCTCACTCATCACATGTATACTCACACAGGAGAGAAGCCTTATTCCTGTAAAGAATGCAACATGAATTTCAGAAAAAAATCGAATCTCTCATCTCACATGCTAACTCACACTGGAGAGAAGCCTTATTCCTGTAAGGAATGTAGCAGAAGTTTCACTCAAAGGTCTCATTTAACACGTCACATGTTAACCCACACTGGAGAGAAGCCATATTCCTGTAACGAATGCAACAAATGTTTCCGGTATAGATCTGTGCTCACTCATCACATGTTAACTCACACAGGAGAGAAGCCTTATTCCTGTAAGGAATGCAACAAGGATTTCAGGAAAAAATCGAATCTCTCGTCTCACATGTTTACTCACGCAGCAGAGAAGCCTTATTCCTGTAAAAAATGCAGCAAAAGTTTCACTCAAAGGTCTCTTGTTACACGTCACATGTTAACCCACACACGGTAAAAAACAGCTTTGTAGTTCCAGTCCAACAATCATTCCTCCTTTTCAGGAGAAATAATTGCAGGTATCACTGTAAGTTTCACGTTAGGCAATAAATGATTCTTGTTTACAAAGGTTCAATTTTTTTTAAAGTAAAGTAGTTTTTTTTTAATCAGAGAAAATGTTTTCAAATGTTTATAAATAAATTATATTTTCAGCCATTTCTGAAGCACTCTGTGTGTGTCAATTCGGAACAAAAAACTTTGTGTGTGTTTTTTCTTTGTCAGTTCCATTTCGTATCTTGTTAAAAAGTGTCAAATAAAAGACAATATTTGTTAGTTTGTATTGGAGTTAATATGAAATAATATTGTTCATGAATTCATTTTGAAATGACAACTAAGTCATAGGTCCATCAACAGATACCTGTTAGCTAGTTTACCTTAGTCTAGACCTGTGTTTCTAAGTGAAGCAGGGTAGTTCAACAGAGAAAATGTTTATTAAATGTTCCTAAATAAATGATTTTCAGTTGTTTCTGAAGCCCTCTGTGTGTGTCTATCATTTCTAACAAAAACATAGTTTCTTTGTTAGTTGTAGTTGCCCTTGTATCAAGTTGAAATGCTTAACCCTTGTGCTATCCTAGGCACTTTACCGTTGGAAGTTGGGTCATCTAGACCCACTAGACAGTGCTCTGAACCTTTTTTTTTTCAATGATTTGTGATCTTCACTGGTTCAATGGATTACATGAAATTTGTCCACCTTTATCCACCCTTGTTATGGTAGGGAGAACACGTCAAAGTAAGGGCGGGGTCATCCAAGACAGCACAAGGGTTAATTAAATAAATAAAAAAATATTTGGCAATTTATATTTTAGCTTGTAGTTGTATGGTTAGACAAGTTAATTGTTCTCTTAGGACAGGGGTCCGCAGGGTATTTGCAGCCCCCAAAATGATATTTTGCCCCCCCCCCCCCCCCCATATGAAAGTTTAATGGTAGTGTGTCCCGCCAGTTTATATGAATAATACTTTTTCAGTATTGTGCACAGAGCTGACAAACCAACCAATCACAGTGGGGTATATGACTCTTGGGGGCGTGACATTGACTGGGCTTGAAAGCAGGGAAACATTAAAGCATTTAAGGCAGGAAATCTGACAGCCCCCTCCCCGGACCACCGTGAGGAGTTCCTTACTTTCCTTTTTAAAACGCATTTATTCACGTTATTTTCTAAATGCATGCAGTTAGTGCTAAACTTATTTCTGTGCTGCACAGACCCGAAGGAGGGTTAAGGTTATGGTTACGCACGGCTGCATATTAACCCCATATTAACCTCAATCAAACGGTTCTCATGCGTGGCTGTTACTTCAGCACACCATTCGCACAGGAGACGATGGGTCAGCTGAGGAGAATAAATGTCCCACACCTACATGCATGACAGCTAACGGGACTTTAACACTCAACACGTGCGAGCAACAAGATTTAGTCTTAGACGCACTAAAAATACGAGAGGAAAATGCAACGATAGACGTGTTTGAGATGATTATGTCACCAACATAAATTTCCATCCGTTTTTGAGCCTTTCTTTGATCTCAGGTATCTGTATCAATTGTTATGTTCTGATTTTTTAAGCCCGATCTTACCTCTACTTCAAAGCAAGCTGCAGCTTGGTTCAGACAAAGCTCCACATTCACACACAGATGTGATCCTGAAGAAGTCTGAACAGAACATTTCAGGAGAACTCTTCAGTCCAGAACATGAGCCTGCATTGTTCCTGAAACTGGGATCAGAGTTCTGCTCTCTGCTCCAACAGAACCACCTTCATGAGCTCCTGGTTTCTTCTGGATCCTCCAACATTCAGACGCTCTCTGACTGAGTTCATGTCTGCACAGAAACCTTCAGGATTCTCTTCTTCCACACGTCTTTCACTCTGAACTCCTGAATGTGGATCATCTCAGTCAGACGTTCAGCAGCATCAGAGCCGTGCATGTGCTCCTCCTCATGAGTCCTGAAGCTGCACCGTCAGCTGCAGAGCTTCAGAGCTGCTTCCTTCTCAGACTTTCCACTTTCTTTGGCTCTCTGGCTCTGATGCTGCTGCTGCTGCTGCAGAAAAACCAGCAGCTGCAGAAAAACTCTGCAGAGACTCACAGAGAGAGGATGGAGGCAGCAGATGAAGCTGCTGCAGACTGACAGCTGATGGAACTGAAGCACTTTCTACATTCTAGTTCCAGATGTTCTACAGAATCACTCAGAGGTTGAAAGTGTTCCTCAGTACTGGAGTACTTTAGTTCAGCAGCTCCTCTTTTCCTCTAAGGTGAAGCTTCATGTGGACGACTTCTTCTTCTTCTTCTCTCCTCTTTTCTGGAGCTTGGGCTCCATGCAGTCTGATCAGCTCTGATTTGGGCTTCAGTTGATGTTTGTGATCAGGAACTCTGGATTCTTCTTAGAAGGAGACGTTCTGCCTCTTTAGCAGAGAGCAGAACGTTGATCTGATCTGTTGGAAGCCACTCCATCCTGAAGCTGCACTCCTGTCAGGTTGGGACTTCCAATATATATAAACTATATCTTTTCACTTAATAAAAAACACTTCTGAATTTACAAAACTTTTTAATTCTCTTTTTTCTGTAATTATTGTGCTAAACTTTTCTTCCTGAAGGCTGAACCACAGTTGTCCTCTGGTCTTTCAGTCTCTCCAAACGCTCCATTTTCCACCCCTTTTCTTAGTTTCCAGCTAAATCACATAATCAGAGATCAAATCAAACAGCAGGGGATTTTCAAAATAAAGGAACAGTATTTGTGGTGAGGTCACAGCTTCCTCATTCCGGGTCTGACACTAAATGTTTCTGTTGAACAGAATGTTTTCTGATTGGTTTAGCCTTCTTTCCACTCTGGATCCTTCAGGTTCTCCATCTTTCTGGATCCAAATCCTTCCAGTCACAACAACTTCCTGTGTTTAGAGGATCAGATGCAGAAGAGAATCTGGGCTTAGAGGCAGAAACGTAAAGATTTGATTAGAGACAGTAATCTGCAGGATTCTGTTCAAAACAGTTTTCAATCAAATGAGTTCCAGTGTCAACCTGGTTGCTTTAGCCCATAAAGTGACTTATTTTTCTTCATTTTCTTGTCAAAACCTTCTGGTTGTTCCACAAATATTTCAGTCTCTTGGAGCATGTAAATAGATGTCTGTACATCCATTTGGTGTAGGATTGAACCTTCCTGTGCTGCTTTCTGCATCACACTCATCATGTCTGCAGTGGGTGAAAAAGTCTCACTGAAATCTTCTTTCTGGTTCTAGCCTTTAGCCACAAACCTTCCTTTATATTCATCACCTCCATCAGCGTCAGTTTTAACAGCATAGACCCCCCCCCACAGGTAACTTAGTGAGGCTGAAAGTCTTGTTGTCTATCAGTGACTTCATTTCTTCCTCCATAGCAGCTCTGACTCAGCTGATGCTGCTGGAACAGAAATCTACACACATTTGGAAATGTCATCACATTCAGTGTCATCATCTTATTTTTATTGAACATTTGCAGAATACAACACAAAAATACAACATTTATAACAATACAACACAAGTCTGAATACAAAATAAAATTGTTTTGACCTTCTGAAATTTTAACTATTAACAGAAATAGAAGTAAAAACCAAACTAAGCAAACACAGAAGAAAATAAAAAAAATTGAAAATAAAATAAATAATTAAAATAAAAGAAAAAACATTAGAAATTCAAGGGTTAACTTATGTCACTAAACCCAAAGATTTACAGATGTTTTTTTTGTATGCTCAGAGTTTTCATCATGGTCCTGTGAGCAGAATCGTCTCTATATTTTGTTTTCTCTTTTCACTTTAACATTTCTCTGTAATCCTCATGTTTTAAATGTTCCTTTTAGTCGCCTCCTTTCTGTCTGTAACTTGCATCTTTCAGGTATTTTTTCCGGATGACGTGCTTTAACGTCCTCTCGTTTTCTGCGTAGATTTTTCCTTTAACCTTTTTTGCTGTTTGTTGTCTTTTTTGGTATAACAAACATTTAGAAGTGAATTTTATGCATTTGCTCTGGTTGTCAATCATTGAAGTTGTCTGTAGAACAAATGTCACCTATTTCATGTGAACGCATGTAATATGTTTTTGTTTGTTGGCAGAAGGACAACAACCAGCACAGTGGTTCTGTTGTGGATCTTTAACGCACACAACAGTCTCAAAATGTGTTCGACCACAATTTTTAATATAAATGGCATTTTCACATATTTGTTGACTGCTGCTCTGGTGCCGAAGCCACCTGCCATCAAACAAGACAAAAACATTTACTCCTAATAAATCAGCTGTGGCCTGAATTTCTACGTCTGTGGCCCAAACACTAACAAAACGCATCCTAGATTTATTGATGTACTCAGCCACAGAGGAGTACTCCCGCCCAATTACCCAGCTATACAGATCAGGGTTTGTTTCTAATTGTTTCACGACCGCTAACCGAATTTTTCTGTGGCTGTTATGGGATCCGCTCACAGCCTGAGAGATGGCCCTAAAGTAACAATTTCCATCTCCTATTATTCTTTCGTTGGTGCAGGGGGGCCCTAACAAACCAATGGGAGGAGCAGGTGGGGCATTACAATGTTGGAACTCAATATTTAACATTGAGCACAGAGCCTGGCAGACATCCTGATTTAAAGGGTTAAAATAGAAAATTTCCTGCTCAGACTCACTAAAAATGACTTCCTGTTCCTCCACAGCAACATCATCTAATTTGAACTTCTTCAGGCTTTCAATTGAAGGGCCTGCATCATCAATCTTTAATTCAATTTTTCGTTTTGTTGCTGTCTTTTGGTGTTCTACAGTGACATCTATTGAAGTGTCAGTCAAGAGGCTCTCTTTGCAGAGGTTCAGGGAGTTCCTTTCTGCAGGACTTCCTAAGAAAGGGTCAAACATTTCTGAAGCCGAAAAAACAACAACCCCAACTATTTCAAACTCTGTGAGGGCAATGCCCTTGACTGACCTCTGCAGGTAGTCATGAACTTCCCCCACAGAGTCAAAAAACAGAACTATGCTGGATCCATCAGGGACCCTCATCCCTTCAGGACTGCGAGAATGGGAGTCTATAACAGCCCAGCGTCCATTCTCAGCAATGACGGCACACGTGTTCTCACACAGTGTCAGCAGACACGTGTTGTACTGTGCCGTCATCCGAACAAGCCCCTCCTTCAGGGGAACCAACACACCAGCATCAATAAACTCACCCGAATTGATTCTAGCATCCCCACTAACAACTTCCCCAAAAACACAGGACAGTTCAACTCCATCTACCACTACTTGACCTGGAAGTTCAGTCACTCTCAGAAAACCTGCAGAGTCAGAGATTTTGTTCTGTCTCTGCAGGTCCGAGTAAACCTGATCTCCAGCAAGTAGCACAGAATCTAACTCACTACTGTCCCACTGAGAGATGGCCATGCACTGCCGCCCACTGTTGCTGCCAAACAGCTCACTGCCCTGGTGGAACGATCCTCTGATGCTGGGGAACTTTAACGTTCCAGCAGCAGGAACAGGACCAGGCTCCTGGACCTCAGAAGTTTCCAGCTCATCATCCGAGGAGCCAAACGTCACACCAACCGGTAGCACCAGCTGGTTCTGATGGGACGTTCTGTTTCAGTTCTGCAGAAAAGGAACCAAAGAAGGCAATGATCCAACCTTTGAGCAGCAGCGGTGACCTCACACTAACATGGAAATAAAGATCAGACCACCCCCCCTCTGTCCCACATCAACAGGGAAAGAGGTTTTTACTCCCAGAAGATGTTGGTGATGTCAGAGTCCAAAACACCAGCGGCACCAAGATCAGCACAAATGACCAGGACACGCCCCTCAGCGACTGCCGCAGCTTCAGCATCACGACCCCGACTACGCCGCCGCCCGACCTCTGCAGCTCCTCTTCCTCCTCGTGTTCCTCTGGGTTTGAGGGACAGAAGGAAACACCAGAACATCAGACCAGAGGAGCGCGGAACAACCTGAAGACGCTGGAAGCTCCTCCCACCTGCATCTGGCTTCCTGGTTCAATGTAGTTCCTCGCCAAGAATTTGAGTGCCTCGTCCATCAAGATGACAGGAAGCGACAGATTCAGGACCACCCCCCACTGAGTCCAGGAGAGAGGCCGGATCTGGAAGACCACCTGCAGACACGCCCCCTCGCCAGAACCTCAGACACCACAGTACGCGGCTTCTGAGGTTCTGCGGGTTCTTGAAACAATGACTGTTCATAGTGATGGTCCTGGTAGGACAGTGAACATCTCATTTGTAGTTCCACATTCACAACGTGAAGAAACTTGGTATGCAAAGCATGTGTTACTTTTTTCTCTATTTCAAACCTTTTATGGGTCAAACGTCTTAATAAACCTTTAATGTCCTCGTTCTTGGTGTGACTTACATAACCTTATGGTCCTGCAGAAAGGGTCACTCAGACGGGAAAGAAGCTCACAATTCCCCTGGCAGACATTTCTATCACATGTCTGGGTGGTGACGTCCTGCAATAGAAAAACATACAAATTCTTAGTGTGTATAGAAATGTCTGAGCTGCATTTGTTAAAGATGAGAATGACATGTCAATCATACACTGAGTCTACTAATCCATAATGATCCATGAGCCGTTCTTCTCTGTCATGTCAGCATCAGTCTGTCAACCATTTTTCTCCTGGTTTCATCTTTCAAAGACTTGCTTCCATTAGATTCAGGTTTTTGGCTGAGAATGGATTCCAGCAACTAAAACCACAGATGGAACCCCCATCATCCCATGGACTAGATGATAACCCTTTGGTTTTAGGGATAAACAGGAAATACAAACATCACTGCATTTATTATGAAGAAAATACTACAAATAGGTGATGTCTCCAGAATTTTCCTACTAAGAAGAGTTGGAATTGAAACATTATTAGACATTTTTTTGTCTTTTGTTTTTAATTAACCTCCACACATACAGTTAAAAGGGTTAAAGTGTTAACAGGCTGATCGCTGCTCTGCTACGTCGTGTCCAAAAACTGGAGAGCTCCTTTCACTTTGAGCAAGCAGGAAATCCAACCTGCAGTCCTCACCTAGCTGATATTCAGGACAACTGTTGGAGAAAGAAAATGTTCTGCAGACAAACTCTGACTGTACAGCAGAGGAAGAGGAGGAAGAGGAGGAAGAGGAGGCGGGAATCTCTGAGGTGTGGGGGTTGGAATCGGTGTGGGTCGGTGTGCTCGGTCTACCACAGAGTCCAGAAAAGACGGATCTATGGTCCATTTAATGAAAGTCCCCTTTAGAACTTTGAACATTTGTTTTAGGTCGTTTTTAGCTACATAGAGACAGACTAACCCAACACGTTACACTACATGCTAAAGCTAGTAACTGTTAGCATTTAGCTGCTTATTGTAATAAAACGATCAGTTTAGAAACATCTAGAAAAATCATTACTTACATGACATCAGTTTCTACAATTGGAAACAGAAAGTTGACTGAAAACCATCGTAGCTCCAAGCTTTCAGCGTCAGCTCCGCCCCTCACCAACGTCTGACTCTCTCTGACGTCACTGAAACGATGATTTCTTTTTTTTCAACAACTTTATTGCACATTATGCCATTTTACAAGACAGTACTTTTAGGTATGCAATAATAAAAATAAAAAAACCCAGCATATATCAAATACACATCTGTAACATACAGAAGAACAAGAATAGAAATAAGAACAAGAAATAGAAATAAGCCAGGGGGTTAAACTCTATGAAAAAATACTGAATCTATCACATACAGACAATGATCTGATTGCTTTTTGTTTCTCTGAATTTCGAATACTGTTGATATATTGACCTAAATCAGAAAGGAATACAGTGAAACAGGGTTTTTTACCAGAAAATGTACATTTATGAACATGGAATTTAGCCAAAATGAGTAAAAGATTTAAAAGTAAACCAGAGTCCTTTTGCACATGTTTTGATATTAGACCCAACAAGACATCTTTCCAGAATAAGACAAAACAAGAATCAATTTTATCATTAATAAAATCACACAACTTCTGCCAAAACACCTTCACTTTGGGACAATACCAGAAAAGATGGATGACTGTTTCAGGGGAATTACAACCAAAACTACAAAATGTCTCAATGTTTAACTTAAATCTATTCTGAATAAACGTTTTAGATGGATAAATTCTATGGATAATCTTAAAAGAAACTTCTTTAACCTTATTAGTGATTAAAAATTTATTGGGTATTTGCCAAACCTCCTTCCATGCAATGTCTGCAACAAACATGTTCCAATAAGACATGCTACGAGGTAGTGAAACAACGTTCGTTTGAAATAGTGTTCTAATGGCTTTGTTGTTTTTCCTGGGATAACAGGTCAGACATATTTACCCTACAGGAGTATTAATGGGAGAGAGTAGAAAAGGCTCCTCAACATGAACTCTGTGTTGGAACTTAAACAGCATGCAGACACCAGAGGGAATCGCTCCAAACACTCTAGCATATTCTAAAGGGGGAACAGGGAAGTTACATTTAGATAGAAATTCCTCATAAATTAAAAGTAAGCCCTGGTTATTAAATAATTGAGACACAAAAATAATCTTATTTCGAAACCAATGTTCTATGAAGAGTGATTTACGTTTATATAAAATGTCTCTGTTATTCCAGATAGAATATTTTTGAGGTGAAAAGTTGTGTTTGTATACAAGGGACCCTGAAAGGAAGGTTTGGCAATAAAATGCAGATAACTTAAGTGGGATTTTACATACATCATAATTACACATGAGAAAGAAATCAACACCACCAACTTTAGATAAAATATGAAGAGGTATAGTGTTCCAAATGGAGCTGGGATTTCTAAAAAGTTGTTTCAGCCAATTAATTTTAAATGTGTTATTTAAGGTATAAAAATCAAGAAAATTGAGGCCACCTTTGTCATAGGAGTTCATGAGAACATTTTTTCTTAAGTAATGGGTTCTGTTTTTCCAGATGAAATTAAAAAGCATTTTGTCAATTTCTTTGATAATTTTATCATCAACATGTAAAGCCAAAGCTGCGTACGTTAAGCGGGATATACCTTCTGCTTTGCTGAGTAAAATCCTTCTTCTCAAAGCTAAATCTCTGGAGAGCCACTGATTCAATTTGCTTTGAGTTTTTTCTATTATTGGGTTAAAATTTAGGGAGCTTCTTGCTTGTTGGTCTTTTGTTATTAAAATACCTAAATATTTCACTTCAGATTTAACTGGAAGATTATACAAAGTGGTAGCAGCACATTCTTTAATTGCCATTAATTCGCATTTATTCACATTCTAACAAAGACCGGACGCCTTTGAAAACGTCCCAATAACGTCAAAAGCAACAGGAATTTGCTTTTCATTTTTTAGAAAAAGTGTAGTGTCATCTGCAAGTTGAGTAATGATTAGTTCTTTGTCAATGAGATTGATACCTTCTACTGCACTGGATTTAATGTGATCTGTTGACAATTGAGAAACTAAAAGGAACAGATACGGAAAAACTGGACAACCTTACCTAATTCCTCTCTCTAGATTAAATCTGGGAGAGGTGCCACCAGCTAATTTAATAGAGCTGTTACAGTTTTTGTATAATGTAACAATAGCTGAATAAAAGTATTCTCCAAAACCAAATTTTTTAAGACAATGCAAAATGAATTTATGTTCTACGGTATCAAATGCTTTGTAAAAATCTAGAAATAAAATAAAACCATTGTCATTTATAATGTCTGGATAATCTAAAATGTCCAAAACTAGCCTGATATGATTCATTATATGTCTTCCTGACATAAAGCCAAACTGGGTCTCATCAATTACTGAGTCCAGTGTCAGTTTTAGTCTCTTAGCCAAGATTGTTGCAAAGATCTTATAATCATTGTTGAGTAGTGATATTGGACGCCAGTTATCTAAGAACAATGGGTCTTTTCCGGATTTTGGAATTAATGTTGTCAAGCCTTGAGTCAATGTCGTAGGAAGAAGTTCTTTATCTATACTTTCTAAAAACATTTGATGCAAAAAGGGAGACAGATCCTCAGCAAAACATTTATAAAACTCTGAAGTCAGCCCGTCTGTCCCTGGTGATTTATTGGATTGAAGTTGTTCTATGGCCTTTTGTACTTCCTCCAGTGTAATCATGCTCTCACATTGCTCCTTTTCACTTTCAGTGATGGTCTTGACTGTTAACAAATCTATGAAGGCATCTGTTGAACCTTGACTACATTTAGAGTTATAAAGTTTCTGGTAAAATTCACAACAATAGTTAGAAATGACTTTATGGTCTTCTGAAATAGTTTCATCTATATGAATTCTGTGAATGCTACTACTTTTAGAATGGTGTCTCTCCAGAGTAAAGAAGTAATGTGAATTTTGTTCACCGTTTTCAAGCCATCTTGATCGAGATCTCACAAAAGCTCCCTTGGCTTTTTGAAGATATAAATGATCCAGTTCAGTTTGAAGGTTAGAGAGTTGGAGTTTCTCTTCATCTGATAGTGTGTCAGCATTATTTTGACACAAGTGAGTGATTCTTGAAATGACATTTGCTTCATGTGCTCTTCTACTTTTAGCTTTATCACTACTTACTTTTCTAAGATATTTACTTATTTCAAATTTAAAAAGCTCCCAGTGTAAACCATATTTCTTGTCTATGTTAGCTTTAGACCAAAAAATGCTATTTCTCTTTTGATTTGTTTTTTAACAGTGTCGTCCAATAAAATAGAGCTATTCAGTTTCCAATAAGCTGAATGAGTGGCATAAGACTTAGAGGTGGTAAACTTTATCTTAATAACTATGGCTTTGTGATCTGTGAGAGGAGTGGGGCAAATATTTACATCAATCTGATCTATAGCAACATTTTTTGAAACCAACCAAAAGTCAATTCTGGACTGATTTGTACCAGCTTTGTTACTCCATGTAAAGCATTTGACATCAGGGTTTTTCCTTCTCCATAGATCATGGAGGTCAAATTTCTCCATAAATTTCTTTAGCTTGGTGTTGCTTCCATCCGGCCCACGAGGAGGACACCTATCTACATTACTATCTGGAACATTATTGAAGTCACCCCCCAACAATATGATGGCATTTGGAAATTTTTCTAACCATTTTAACAGTAAGTTTTCTATAGAGAAGAAGTTGATCATTTTCTTTGACAGTGTTGTATCCATAAATATTGGCTGAAATAACAATATTATCATCACATTGTAGTATTTGGCAAATATAATGACCTGGGGCCTGTTTCAGAAAGGAGGTTCAACCAACTCTGAGGTTGAACTTGAACTCTGAGTTGGTCAATCGGGAGATTAACAACTCTGAGTTTTCTGTTTCAGAGCAGCTGATCTGAGTTAGGTCAATCAACTCTGAGTGGACTGAATCAGAGTTGAGCGTGCGCACTGCGACTATAAGAAGCCATTATCAATGGAGCGCAGATATTACGAGTCACCATGGCAACCGTGGAAACAAAGAGGTCTGCATATTTTTCTCCAGCTGAACTTGACGTGCTGTTGCAGAGTTCCAGTGAATATGAGCACATATTCCAGAAGAAAAGCAACACCGCTGCATCTGCAAAACAGAGACAGTTAGCGTGGTGAAAACATAGCTGCTAGAGTTAATGCGTAAGTTTGCATTTAAATCATTGTCATAAAATATTGGCTGTAATAACTTTCTAAATAGCGTAAGGTGTGAAATAAAAATGGCGATATTTCGGTGTCCTTTTGAAGTGTTATTCCTGGTGTAATTGCATGAAATGCTGCATAGTGTACAGAACCAATCTGGGGGGGGATGCATTTAACGTCGGTAATGTTTAGAGGACTTTTTTGTTAACCTTCCCCTCTTGCAAACGTTGGTCAGTTTAATATCAATACATGCAACTGTGTTTTTAAAAGTGAACTTTTGTCTACTGTTGAACCTTTCGAAGACTTCTCCTTTCTTTTCTCTCGTCTTTCCGATCGTGGTCAGCAGCGCAGGGGAGATTTCCTTCAGAAGGCAATTCTCCTTCGGGGTTCACTTCCCCGTTCAAAACCCTCAACCTCCAGAGCGGATTAAGAATGACTCCAAAACAGTTATTCTGGGAATGACACCTTCTCTTTATTTAACTAAGTGCTCCGTCCTCCGAACACACAATATATACCACGCACACGCCTCCGCTCCGTGCTCACCCCCCCCCCATCTGCACCTGCACTCGCCCCTCCCCTTGTCTCTCGTGGATCGCACCCCGCTCAGCACAAACAAGCTGCAACACTACCCTTGTATTGATCAAGTGGTATAGGTTTATAATGGATTAAGAAAGTAAGCAGTACTAGCAAATTGTGTTTCCAAAAAGTAATTGTTACATTAATCTAATTCAATGTCCCTGATTTCATTTTCATGTAGATGCAATCCTGCGGGAAGTAAAAGAACATGGCAGCAGCTAAAAATGAAGTATAAAAACATAATTCAATCAGGTCAAATGTGAGCATGTCATGATGTAGGCTTTGTTGACAATATTTGACATATGAAACATCTACATAGCAATATCTAATGTTGTTTTCATTGTATATATGTAATTGACTGCAACAAAAAACGGTAAAGCTCAAACAAAAACGTATGGGGAAATGACAAAAAATCGAGTCTTCTCAAAATCCTCGTACGAGGTAAATATAATTCTCTATGAATTAATGCAGCCTCCTCGTCTATTGGGTCCTCCAAAAAAGAACAAGTCATTCTTGTCACTTAGATCGTCTCTGTGTGACTGGAATGTGGGCAATGAAGGTTAAAGCGAAAAATACCGCTTTGTCTTTAAAAAGGGGAGGGGACCGGCAGAAACTTTGAGTTTAGAGAATAAAACCTGCTCCCGACCAGGTTAGGTTCACAGCATAAGTAACCATGGATACTGACTCAGAGTAGAAGTTACCTCTCTTTCAGAAACGGGTTTGACTTACTCTGCTTTCTCTGGTTTAACAAACCTCCCATTCTGAAACGGAAAACCCAGAGTTTCCCTGATTTCAGGGTTAACTCACTCAGAGTTTACACTTAACCTCCTTTCTGAAACAGGCCCCTGATGGATCACTTTCAGTAAGTAAAATATCCCCACTAAACTTATTTTTTAGAGTTGTTACCCCGGCTGATCGCTCTGTACCGTGTGAAAACCATAAGGAATTACCCCATTGACACTTCCAAAATTTGACATCATCAGATATTGAATGAGACTCTTGTAAAAAACAGAGATCTGACTGAAACTGCTTAGCAAATAGAAATAAAGCTTTGCGTTTAACATTGTTGCGTAGCCCCCTGGCATTAAAAGAAACAAAAGATAGAGTAAACAGATTAACTTGAACAATAAACAACACACAGAAAAAAGGTTTTGTTTTATAAAAACTATAAAGCTATTTAACAAATAGTGCAATATCGAGAACAGCACCAAAATAAATTTTAGCAGCTTTAGGAGAAAATAAAATGTTAAACTCCTTTTTTTCCCCCTTTCCTCCCCTTTTTTCCTTTCTGCCCCTTCTTCCTCCTTCCTTTGTGACCCCCATACAAACAAAACAAGAGGGAATTATCTCAAATAAAAAATTGAAAAGGGATTTGGGAGGGGGAAAATGTCCTGAGAATACAGAGGAGAACACACTGGACTCCTCACATGGTTGGAGAAAAAAATAAAAATAAAAAAAAAATCTCTTCTTTATTCATTTTTCTTTCCTTTCTTTATTCACGGGTGAACTTCTGATCCATTAATAAATCCACAGCCTCCCATGAAGTGAGCCGCCTTTCCCTCCTCTCGTGCTTTCTTGATGTTCGGCCACAGCTTCTGCCGATTCTCCCTGTCCTCCTTTGTTAGGTCCTCGTTGAAGCGCAGGCCTTTGGCTTGGAGAAACCCGTTCTTCTTGGCCGCTCTCCAAACCTCCTCCTTCAGACGCCGGGAGATGAATCTGATTAGAACCCCTCGAGGCCTCTGGTCCTCCTGGCGTTTTCTTCCCATCCGATGAGCGACATCAACAGCATCGGGAAACTTTTCTTTTTCTGAGGGCAGAACATGCTGGCAAATGTTGATCACCTCCTCGTGCACGTTTTCCTTCTCAGCCTCAGGAAGACCGTAGAGCCTCAGATTCCATCGTCGACCATAAGCTTCCACATCTGCAACCCGGGCCAAGCATTTCGATGTATATTCCTCATTTTTTTCCACACGTTTTTCCATAGCATCAACTTTGTCATTTATGAGTTTAATTTCGGAACGGACAGTTTCAACCATTTTTTCAAGAGCATCGCTTCTTGAGTTGATCAGATCGGCGAGCATATTGACTGCTTCATCCGATTTCATAGACCATGGTAGGCTTTTTAGCAAGAGGAGGCTTCCTTGGGGTCACTGGGAGTGAAGGAAATTCTTCCTCTGAAGTCACGGCTATGTCCATGCTGCTGCCGGAGTAGTCGTGCTCGTCGGCTAACAACAAGGTAGCGGAGCTTTGTTTTTCTTTTGAAGATTCGCTTCTTTTAGGAGGTTTTGGCATTTTGAATGGTGGGAATTTTTTTTAAAAAGTATCCAAAAACTACAATCCACAACGTTCCCCGGTCGTTTTAGAGAAAAGGCAAAATCTTGCTGCTTCAAAAAAGCTCAATAAAAAAGTTAGGTGCTCGGAGCTCGATATAAACAAACCGGTCACGCCGCCATCTTGCCGGCCCCCCCACTGAAACGATGATTCCATCGTTCCTCTGAGGACACGCCCACTCATCTCTGATTGGATGGATTATTGTACAGACAGATAACACAGCAAATCAAAAAATACATACAGGTTAGGTTGTGGGGCAAAATAAAACTTTTACAACATAGAAGACCAAACAAACTTGATTCCCAATAAAACTTTTTTCTGTTTCTGTTTTTTATGTTTTTGTTATCAAAAGCTGCAGAAAGCAGAGACTCAGCGTTTTCCAGCAGCTTCAACAGTTTGTCAGAGCTTCATCCTGCAGAAACATCAGCAGAAGAGAAGCAGCAGCCATGAAGGGACTGAGGACAGACGGACATCCAAGCAGAATCCAAGCAGCACCTTCATCCTGATGAAGCTCCGCCCTCTGACCTTCAGCAGTCATGTCCAGGCTCCGCCCCCAGTCTGTGACGGCTGGATGATGCTGTCCTCCACCTGCAGCTGGACCTGGATGTTCTCTCAGACCATGTGGCCTCATGGATCAGAAGGTTGAGGGTTCAAGTCCCTTCATGGTTGGAGGCAGGACTTTCAGAGGCTCCCACAGTGAGACACCTGCTGGCTGTTCTTTGTAACTGCAGCTTCTAGAAACGTCTTTGTTTCTGTTTTCATCTTTTCCAACAGTTTGTTTTCTTCACATGAAGCCTAAAGAAATGTCCTCAGAATGATGGAAACAGTTTTTCTGCAGCTTGAAGCTGTTCTGGAAGATTTTCTTCTTTAGTGCAGAGAAATCTCTCCTTTGATGAGACGGAGGAACTGCAGCAACGTTTCCTGGAAAACCTCCACATTTCACTGAAACCATGTTGGAACTTTGTCCATGAGGTCACATGGTCTGGAAGAAGCCCCAGTTCCAGCTGACAGAAGTCTGGTTCTGATCCATCAGATCTCACTAGCAACAGAACCAAACCTTCACGTGTTGCAGCAACAGTTTCCATGTTTGGGAGGATCTTCTGAAGAACAGCTCAGTTCCAGATCACATCATGATGTTTGATGTTTTCTTCATTCCAGGAAATCATCTGTGTCTCCTTTGATCTGTGCTGAGTCAGCACTTTGACTTCTTTTCAACTTTAGATCCATCATTTACAATCAAGGATTCATTGATAAATATTATTTATTGACAGAAAATAAAGAGTAAATGTATTTCTCATCCAGCAGTGATTGTAAGTCTTTTATTTTGAAATTCCTCAAGGATGATCATCATGGTGGGATTTCTAGATCTGCATGAACTCATCCTGAATCCAAAAGACACTGGAGCATCAAAGAATCCAACCCATCTCTGCCAACATGAGGCTCTTACTTTGAAAAGTCTCAGACTTCCTGCAGGGAAACAGGCTTTCTGCTGCTGCACTGACAGATGTGCACCAGCTTGAAAGAGCTTCCTGACTGAGGAGCTGCAGACTTTCTCCTGCAGAGCAGCAGCTGACTTCAGCGTCGTCATGGGAACACAGTCTGCTGCTGCTTCTGGAAACGTCTTCAAGGCTGTGGTGGGACTTGTTGGTCTGGAGGACAGATTCTGGGAGCAAATGCTGCTTCAGCTTCAAGCTTCAGCTCTTTTCTTCTGGCAGAGCTTAGAAGAAATGGAAACCTCCTTTGTTCTGACTGTTGGCTCCAAATCCCAGATTCAGGAATTCCTCCAAGAAGTTCAGCTCAGAGATCATCAGCAGAGAAAAGCCTGAAGTTCTGATGACAACAGAACATGATCAATATTATTGATCCCCATGGAATCCAGAAGAAACTCTGAGGTGAAGACATGAAGACACAAGCTTCAGAGACATGAGGACAAGTCAGAGTGGATTCATTCTGGACTTTCTTCTCACATCTTCTCTTCAGAACATCTTTGTCTTTGATCCTTCAAATCTTCTGAAATCTGATCATCCATGGATTGTTTTTGTGGATCAGATCCAGAGTTGCTGAAAGTTCTGCTGCCCTCTGCTGGTCAAAGTGTCCAAACAGCAGAGAGGAGATTCTCTGGGATTCATTGGAGTCCAGATTCTCCTGGATGTGAACAGTCTCTGCTTCTGGAACAGAAGAGTCCTTCTCAGAGCAGCATTGAGGATCTGTTCTGTCCGGCTGAGAGCGCTCCCTGCTGGTAGGAGACAGAAGCACATCAGCTGCTTTTCTGTGGCTGTTCAGAAACAGTCTGGAGACTCTAAAAAACCTCCACTTCCTGAAGCAAACGGATGCAGAGCATCATGTTTGATCCTCTTCCTTCAGAAACGGCTCCATTGTTCCATCGCTCAGCAGTTTGACTAAAGCAGCTGAGAGTCTGGATGCAAACAGACCTCAGCAGCTCATCCAGAACGCCATGACAGAAGCACATGCAGCAGCACGTGCACGCTCCCAGAGAACAGCAGCTGATCCAAGTCCTGACTTTGAGGTGAGACCTTTCTGTTCTGCTTGGACCACACTTCAACATGAACTTCATTTCCCATCATTCCATCTGTCAGGAGAGAACAGCTGCAATGAGCTTCCTTCAGGAATGACTGCAGCTAGAAGGATCTTTCATTCTTCAGCACCACCAGGACCCACATCCAGCCCATCAACAGCCAGAACATCAGTGACATCAGCGTCTGATCTTCATCACATCATCATCATCAAAGGACCACCTCTACGTTTTTACAATCTGATGGATTTCAGTCTTTCTGCAGCTTCTCATCAAGTGGATTGTCAAATATTATATTTTCCTGTTTTATGTTTTAAACGTTGAAGAAAAATATTTCCAGTTTCAAAAAGATGAGACTAATAAAGTTATTGGAAAGACCCTGTCTGCTGCAGGACCTGTGCAGGTGCATTGTGGGTAATAATGTTCTGTTTGGGATATTTGCTGGATTCTGGATGTTGACAGTTGTGTTGGTCTTGATTGTTTACCGTTGTGGTTTGGATGTTTGTTGTTATTTGTAGCACAGCTGAGTAGGTTCTTCATAGACAACATGTTGCTCTGCCAATGTGCCTTTGGGCCAACTTGATTGGGCTGTTTGGAAGAATAATGAGGATAAATGAGAGCCTCCATCAGATCATGTTTCTGCTGTTTTTCAGAACTGCATCTGAACCTGAAAGCTGTCTGTCATATTTATGCAGCCTTTTTCAATAGAAACTGATCCAAACTGCAGATTCTATTGATTTCTCCATCAGATTTATGTCTACTTCATTCTATTTTTCAGTCACAAACACACTGGTTATATTTTAATTTATCTATTTATACTATTAAACCTGACAAAACACGTATGGGGCTGTTTTCACTGCCGGCTCTGTGTGTGTGTGGGTGTGTGTGTGTGTGTGTGTGTGTACACACAAGTCAAGAAAACAAAGAAACATTTCAGTTCAACATTATATTTCTGCTCAGCAGACATGCAGACGGTGGAAAATAGTCAAATAAAAATAGGAAAAACAGTTCTTCTAATGTGTGATTTTTTCCTTGATAATAATACGGGGGTTAAAATATTAGTAGGCTGAAAGATCATATTGTGCGTCAACAATACATTATCCAATAAACAATGTCAAAATAATTTAAATACATCATCGTTATATTTCTCTGCAGTGAGGCCTTTTGATATTCTATGCATTTTGGTTCTTAACTGCACTGTTTATCTGAGTTGTTACCTACAAATACACATTGGTATTTATTGATCATTTTATTTTAGTGTTAACTTAAAGAATATGAATAAGGTACCAGAGTGAAAAGCAGCAGATTAAGAGGAGTTAATAGATCAGATCTTAATGATGCCCATCTCTACTAGATGTTAGCTCTAATAATTCAAAACAACTTAGTTCTATTAACAGGTACATCTAAAATAATTCATTTTGTGAAAGAAAGTTTTGCATATTTTGTCAGCAGTGAAACTCATTGTCTAGTATCATTACACATAGACTAAATTGTATTGATCCTTTACTTCTTTGCTTTTGATAATTGTGGCTTAGAGAAGATGAAAACCTAAAAAAGCTGTCCAAGAAAGTCAGGATAAGACAAGACAAAACTTTATTGATCCCTGGAGGGAAATTCAGTTGTTACAGCAGCCAAACAAGAAATATAGCAGTTACAAAAACTAATAGTCAGTAAAAATTAAAAAAGGTAATAAAAAGTGGAAGTAAAAGTTCACATCATAAATTAATAAGTAAATCCAGCAGCAGTTTCAGCAGTCCTAAACTGTGTCATTCTATAGTCTAACTGCTGTTGGGAACAAAGGACCACCTGTAGTGAATCATTTATCAAAACAACTAAAGTTTTTTTCCTTTTGCTTTTTTAATTTTTATTTTAGAAAAATTCATTTCTACACATTCCATACTCACTTGAGCCTCCCTCTAATGAAGTTACTGCATCAATATGGTATGGAGGCCATCAGCCTGTGGCTCTGTGTACATGAAATGAAAGCTCAGGTTGCTATGGAGTTCATTAGAACATTGGGGTTCCACCCCAGAAGTTTTAAGCATTAAAAACTTATTTTAAAATATTTAATTTTTCTGAGATACAGAACTTTCCCCCTATAAAATAAAGTATTCTGCTGATTCTGATTCTGGTACAGAGGTTGAGAGGTTGACTTCTTATTACAAAAGTTTTGAATTTACAGTTTACACTAAATCCTTACATTGTCAAGAAAAAGTCTTACAAGTTCTCATGTGTTTGTTGAGATGAGATATTTGACTGAAACTTTTTTTACATTCTTTACAAGAAAAAGGCTTTTCTCCTGTGTGAGTTCTAATGTGTGATTTGAGATTAGATATTGTACTAAAACTTTTTTTACATTCTTTACAAGAAAAAGGCTTTTCTCCTGTGTGAGTTCTCATGTGTGTTTTGAGATTAAATACATGACTAAAACTTTTTTTACATTCTTTACAAGAAAAAGGCTTTTCTCCTGTGTGAGTTCTCATGTGTCTTTTGAGATGAGATACATGACTAAAACTTTTATCACATTCTTTACAAGAATAAGGCTTTTCTCCTGTATGAGTTATCATGTGGCTATCGACATGAGATGTACTACTATAACTTTTCTCACATTCATTACAAGTAAATCTCTCATCTTCTGCATGGATTCTTGCATGAATTCTGAACAGAGATATGTTACAAAAGCTTTTACCACATTCTTTACAGATATAACATCTTTCATCAGATCCAGTTTCCATGTAGTCAGACGGGTTAGTAATTATTCTTGAGTTTTTACCAGACCTGATAGAGGAAAGTTTCTCTTCTTTTTGAGATTGTTTGTATTTCTTACCAAGATTTGTTTTCTTTTGATTTTTTCCAACATCAGAGTCACACTGACCTGCTGACATGTGAGAGCTGTCCACACTTTGGACATGACTTCTGTCTCTCCTCTTCCTCTGATCTCTGTTTTGTGATTCTGTCTCTTCATCTGTAGTTGATGTTGATTCTGTCTCTTCATCTGTAGTTGATGTTGATTCTGTCTCTTCATCTGTAGTTGATGTTGATTCTGTCTCTTCATCTGTAGTTGATGTTGATTCTTCATGTTGGTTTCCTTCTTCATCCTGACTATCAGTTACATTAAAGCTCTGCTGATTGTTTAGATCTGCTTCACTGTTCTCATCTTCCTCATTAGTAGGAATCTCCATCAAGGTATCAGTCTCCTGCTTCAGATCAAGATGCTCTTCATCCTGACTGATGCAGAGTTCCCCTGGTTCCTCTTTAATCTGTGGAGGTTCTGGTTCCTCCTGTTCTTCTTTAATCTGTGGAGGTTCTGGTTCCTCCTGTTCATCTTTAATCTGTGGAGGTTCTGGTTCCTCCTGTTCCTCTTTAACCTGTGGAGGTTCTGGTTCCTCCTTTTCCTCTTGAATCTGTGGAGGTTCTGGTTCCTCCTGTTCCTCTTGAATCTGTGGAGGTTCTGGTTCCTCCTGTTCCTCTTTAATCTGTGGAGGTTCTGGTTCCTCCTGTTCCTCTTTAACCTGTGGAGGTTCTGGTTCCCCCTGTTCCTCTTGAATCTGTGGAGGTTCTGGTTCCTCCTGTTCCTCTTTAATCTGTGGAGGTTCTGGTTCCTCCTGTTCCACCCTGAAGTTCCTCTGCTGGTTGCAGAGATCTTCCTCTTCAGTCATCCAATGCTGGGGGAGAACTGCAGGGACACAAACACAACAAGGAGAATTTTATTCGTTTACAGGGCTTTTGGTTAGAGCTGTGATGGTGTGGGATTTTTTTATCACCACAGTGATGAACCAGCAGGGGGCGCGGTGTGACGGTTAACCGCAGGCCCCCCCCAAAAGAAAACAAAATCCCCTGGTGGCCGCTTTACACATGAATACAATTAAAACAAAGTATCTTTTATTAACAGATAACAGTAACTACAAACTATCTACATAATGAACTAACTATATAGGTGTTGTAGAATGACTATGCATGTGTGTGTGTCTGTGCGCTGCATGTCTGTCTATATATATATATATATGTCTGCCTGCCTGTCTATATATACATATATATATACCCAGGCTGTGTCCCACCAAAGTGCGGTAGCCTACACAGGGCACAAATTCTTACCTCCCTCCTTCTCTTCCCCCAAACCCTCCTCCTTCAGTGTGTGTGTGTGTGTGTATGTGTGTGTGTGTCTGATCTAAGGCCTGGTCTAAACCACACCACACTGCACCAGGGTCAGCTGCACAGTCCAGTGTGGGCACCTCCACAGTAGGGCCTCAGCCAAGGCTGTAAATGCATAAACTGAGAACCAAAAGCTATAACCCAAAGCACAATCATATTTCTCAGTTGGCGATTTGTTTTCAGGCCATTCTGAAATCCTGTTTTTGAGTTGCAGTTTATTTTGAAATCGTCTTTTTGAGTTGCACTTTTATTTTTTGCGGTTTTGATTCTAAAACCTTTCTACATGAAAAAACAGCGACATATCAGTCAAGGGGAGGAGAGGCGGGACAGTCCCGACATCCAGAAGCTCATTGGCTACCGAATAACACCGAGTCTTATGTCAACATACCACTTTCAAAGGGTGAGTCTCTCATGTTTTTCAAATATTTTGCTATATTAAATGATCAAACCTGTACTTTATGTAGGACGCCAGCACAGTCAGATGAGGAGCTCCACCAGTAGCTGCTAGTGAAAAAAGATGTTAGAAATTAAGATGTTGCTTGACAAACTATCACCATTGTTCTCCTGAGTTAGCATGCTAGCTAGCTCAATGCTAGCAGGGTTTTCAGCTCTTTTCATGACTCAAATGCAGGGGTGTCCAAACCGCGGCCCACGGGTCTGTTTTTATTGGCCCGCAGCAAATTTAAAAAAAATAATTGAATATGGCCCGCACATGCACTTCTCAGTTTCAACACTAGATGGAGTTGGTCACAGAAAGGTGTTTCTCCACCAAACAAAATGAAGCAAAGAAGAATATTTACCACGAGTCACCAGAAATGGCAGCACCGAAGAAACGCAAGATAGCAAGTGAGTGTGGAAGATAATGGAAGCATTTCTGTAGCATAATTAAAAAGAAAAGGCAAAACTAGAAATGCTTTTTCATTTTCAAAATAAAGCTGCATTTTTTGACTCAAAATTAAAATGAAAAAGCAACTCACCAAAATGCTTTTTCATTTCCTTCCTCAACACAGCTTATTCTGTCACTTAATTAAAATAATAATGAAAATCGTATTTGACATTTCATTTTCAAATTGTTCTCTGGTAAATGTGTAGCATAATTCATTTAGAAATGTCTAATTTGACAATTAAAATGGATTAACAGAAATGCTTTTTCATTTTCAAAATGAAGCTGCATTTTTTGACTCAAAATTAAAAAGAAAAATATTTCAGAATGCTTTTTCATTTTATACTTCAACACAGCTTTTTCTGTCACTTAATTAAAATGATAATGAAAATGGAATTTGACATTTAATTTTCAAAAAGTCATCTGGTAAATGTGTAGCAAAATTCATTTAGAAATGTCTAATCTGACAATTAAAATGGATTAACAGAAATGCTTTTTAATTTTCAAAATGTAGCTGCATCAAATGACTAAAAACTAAAATGAAAAAGCAATATTTCAAAATGCTTTTTCATTTTATACTTAAAACCGCTTATTCTGTGTCATAATTAAAACGATAATGCAAAGAGGGGATTGCATTTGCATTTTCACATCCACCCTGGGAGTTTTGTTGCAAAATTCTTTCTCGCTGAGCATTAGCAGAGGGGAGGCGGGGCGATGACGTCACTGCTTTCGTCGTGTGTGTCCGGCCGTTGAGAGACACACACACGCACCATGAGCAAACTGTTAGCGGCAGAGAAGACGGCTTTGAGTTGGTTGTGAACTTCTGATGAGTTTCCACAGCTTCTCAGGACTACGTAGCAGCATTTTGCGCCTTCTGCGGTCCTCCTCCTGACGCACCGCGGACAAGCTTTGTTCTGCGGACCGCCAGCTGCCTCCGCATAGCGGAGCGCGAAGCTCCGATCATGATCGCTGAAGGCGGAAATGCTGCTACGATCTGAGAAACCATCATATGAATTTGTGTTTAAAAGTGGTGTCCAGAACAAAATAAAGACAGATGTCAGCTGTGTTGAGGAAGGAAATGAAAAAGCATTTTGGTGGATTGCTTTTTCATTTTAATTTTGAGTCAAAAAATGCAGCTTCATTTTGAAAATGAAAAAGCATTTCTAGTTTTGCCTTTTCTTTTTAATTATGCTACAGAAATGCTTCCATAGAAGATTTCAAACACGGTGGGAAAATGAATATTTCTTTAAGGAAATCAACGGAAAGTGTGTCTGTTTGATTTACACTAAAGATGTTGTCATGATGAAAGAGTAAAATGTCCGTCGGCACTATGAGACCAAGCATCAGAGCAGCTACGCTTCGTACACAGGTGCCGGTGTTTTTTACATGTCGAAAGGTTTTAAAGTAAAAAAAAAAAAAAAGAAAAATGAAGTATTAGCTACCTCTTCCATTCCCAACCATAAAAGGGGTCAAATTCTGCAGCAGGATGGTGCTCCATGGCATACTTCCATCTCTACATCAAAGTTCCTCAAGGAGAAGAAGATCAAGGTGCTCCAGGACTGGCCAGCCCAGTCAGCAGACATGAACATCATTGAGCATGTCTGGATAGAATGAAAGAGGAAGCATGGAAGACCAAACCAAAGAATCTGGATGAACTCTGGGAGGCATGGAAGACTGCTTTCTTTGCTATTCCTGATGACTTCATCCATAAATTGTAGGAATCATTGTCAAACCGCATGGATGCTGTCCTTCAAGCTCATGGAAGTCATACAAGATATTAAATATGGATCTCACAGTAGCACTACTTCATTCACTGATGTTATGCAACATATTTTTGTTTTTAAAGTCAATTATTTGTTACATTTTCACATTAGTCTCTGTAGACGACAAAAATTTTGTCTTGCCAAAATGTGACCTTTCTGTGTTCATTAAATGATCAATCTTTCTGCAGTGAAGCAATTTTATTTTAGTATATTGAACATAATTTGGGAGGGTTTTATCATTCATATGAGACATTTTTAAAACCAATTGATTCATTCAAAGTGAGGTTATACGCTTTTGTTTCTACAAAATGGAGAAGCAACAAGACTTTGGTCAGGGACTGTAAAAGCTGTTTCAATGTCAACAGAGAGTTCCTGATGAGGAGCCTTTTCTGCTCTCTCCCATAAATACTCATGAGGGGGAAATATGTCTGTCCAGTTCTCCCTGGAAAAACAATCAACCCATAAGGACATTCTTTCAAATCAACATTGTTTCACTACCTCTGAGCAGGTCTTATTGCAGTGCTTCTCAAATAGTGGGGCGCGCCCGATGCGATGCCAGGGGGGGGGGCAGTGTTGTAGTGGCTTTGGGCACAGCTGATACTGGCAATTTAACAGGGGGGGGGGGTGACAGAGGCTCAGTGCTTGGAAAACATCTGCACCTCTATTGGTTTACTATTATCCATTATGTCACAGAGTTTGTAACAGAATGAAATCTGTGGTTTGCCGTCCCTGCAGCTGCTCCCGTCTCCTGTCCCACATGTGACAATAAAAGGGGAGGGGCAGTGGGCTCAGGCTGCGAGGTGGAACGGGGGCGTGGCGAGCTGCAAGCGCTGCCTGGATTGTGCAACACCAGGATCATCGTGTGCATTCAGATCCCTCAGCTCATGCTAATAATGTCATTCTTATTAATTAATGTAGACATTTTGATGACGTGTCTTTATTTTCCATATTCTTTGTCTGTCTGTGGTTTAGTTGGTGTCAGTATTTGACATAAAGACAGCAGTAATGCAGGAAAACAGCTGCACTTTATGACATCATAGATAAACAATCATCATGTAGAAAAGAAATCAACCCAATGTTTTTTATCTGTTTCTTCAGACTAAAACATTAAATATATTGGTGCTGCTGTGTTCATTTTTCAGATCAATTTACATCAAATGGTTCAGTTGGTCAAAATGTTTCTAGTTTAAATAATGACAGATTAGTTTATTTCAGGTACTTTAAGCTTCTTTTCTGTTTTAGACTAGAACAGGGTTTCTGTGGCTAAATAAAGTTAATATTTGTTGAAAGTGGATTCATATTGATTTTTTTATTTTTTATTGTTAAAGGTTTAAGTAAACTTACTTAACTTATTATTGATACTAACCTAATATACTGTCACCGCATGGCTTTGTGTGGGGGCGGGGGGACATTTTCTTTTTTGTAGGGGGGGCCTGGCAAAAAATGATTGAGAAGGAGTGTCTTATTGGAACATGTTTGTTGAAGATATTGCATGGAAGGAGGTTTGGCTAATTCCTAATCTGTAATAAATTCTTGATCATCAATAGAGTAAAAAGTTCATTTTAAGATTATCCACATAATGTACCAAGCTAAAACTTTTATTCAAATTAGATTTAGATTAAACATTGATACACTCTGTAGTAGTGATGCAACATTATGACTTTCTACAACCGATACGGATACCAATAGTCAACTGATATTTTTAAAATACTTCTCAAATGCCCAGAAACTTTCCTTTTTATTTCTTTGAATGAGTGCTAGCGCTTAAAATGGAGTTTCAGGGCAGTTTATAAACTTGTTTTTAATCACGACTTCTGAGTCAAATTTACAAGAACAAAGCCATAGATTAACGAGGAAAAAACACCAAAGTTTTCCGTTTATTGGAGCCTAGCTTAAAGAGGAAATATGTGGATCCTTTTGTGAAGCTTTATTTCCAGATAGGTTTGAAAAACAAAGAGATTCAGAACCTTTTGGCGACTCCAAATCAAATTATTGTCAGTGTTGGTAAAGCAGAGTTTCATATGTAAAATAAGGAGCTCAAAGACACATTTGGGTGTAGAGGACGGCAGCTTTATTTTCTTTCATTCACATACCCAGAAACCCCCTAGTCACCTGACGTCATTAGCTGCTCTGTATGCTCACCTCCACTTTAGTTTCTTAAATTTACGAGTTTTTTTTCTCGTAAATCATCAACTTTAAATCTTGTAATTTTTTTTTGGTGGCCCCTAAAACTGTGGTAAGCACCAGCAATGACAGCAGCTTCATATTCTTTCCACACATGGTGGTGGTGAATTTTCAAATAGCTTGTGAGATTGTGGTGTTAAAGCTTGACCTTTGACCCTCTTTGGGACACTTCTGTCAAAGACATTTTGCAAACAGCGAGTGAGTCGTTGGTCTCAGACACGGTAAAATCAGCCCCCATGGGGGAGAGCTGCTCCATGCTGCAGACGGAGGTCTTTAGAGCAGACACTGAGAGATGTCAAACACCATTCTCTTTATCATTTTCATTCAGTGACAGAATAATCAATGTTGAAGTAGAAAATGAAAAAGCATTTTGGTGGAATTCTTTTTAGTTTAATTTTGAGTCAAAAATGCAGCTTCATTTTGAAAATGAAAAAGCATTTATGATTTTGACTTTTATTTTTAATTATGCTACAGAATCACTTCCATAGAAAGCGACAACAGGTTAAGCTTTAAGTCATCTCTCAATTTAATCAGGGAATTTTTTTCTTATCTGAATCATCAGCAGGACGTTGTACTGTCCAATATCTGCCTACAATTATCTTATTATCTGATGCTATCATGCTATCAACTACTCTGTAGTTTTTGCTGCATAATTCCACTGAAACAGTGATCCATCTATTCTGATATTGTCCTGAAGTTAAAGAAGATTTATGCTAAATGACTCTGATTTGCTGACATTTCTTGCACATTTTGGCCACATTTCATATTGTCGCGTGCGTGTGTTGTTCAATTGTGTTCTTCTGTGTTTGTGTGATGAAGGTGACATACCTATGTGGTGGAGCTGCAGCTGTGGTTTCCAGATGACATCCAGCAGTCTGCGCTGACGACAGAGCTCCTCCTCGTACTGGACGATGGTTCCTTCACAGAGTCTGCAGATTTCTTCAGCAGCAGCAGCTAGTCGCTCGCTGATCAACTCTCTCAGAGACTGAAGGGAAGACATGGTTCCTGCTCCGATCTTCAGCTCCAACTCCCACAAACTCCTCCTTTACGCTGCTTTTTCACTCGATGCTGACAGTTCGTATCCTCCTTTCGGTCCAAAAACGTCACGAACGTCCGGACAAAACCGCCGCCGGTCTCTGAACACAAGCTAGCTACAAGCTGCTAGCGCCGCGCGCCGCTGTTTACTTCCGGGTCACGCTGATTACTTCATTCTGAAAAAGCCTTTTACATTTCGATAATCCGAATATTTATTTTTTTACAAAAATAATTTACAACATTTTAAGTCACGAAATATATTTTAATAAAAAAAATCTAAAAAAACAAAATTATTTTTGTCAAAAATGCTTGGTAAGCGGATATGACGTCACTAGAATTTACGATGTACTTTTTTTTAAACGATGTACAGGAATCAACCACAAAACCAAACTGTAATCAAAGATGTGAGCATAAAATGACTGTTTAGGAGATGAAGAACTGTTTAGAGTTGAGACTTAATAGAGACTGAAGCTTTTTTGTTTTTAATATTTAAGAGAATTTTTACATCCAACCTCAGTTTATCTGAAGTCTCACATTAGAACAACAATTATTTCTGGTTTTGTTTGACCCTTTGTCATTGTCTGCAGGTCTGCAAAGCAGAAATACCTGATGTTAAACTGAATAAATTCACTGTAGAAATGTTTGTATTGTTTTCTTCTCGTGTAAAAAAGACAATAATGATGGAGCTGCGGCAGGATTACTTGGCTCAGGTTTTATTTTTTAACTTACATTTAAAAATAATTACAAAACTCTCGCAGACACAACCACCCAATGATTCAAAGCACATCTCTTAACAAAAAAACAAAACAAAAAAATCTATACACATAAAAATATAAAAAAACTTTCAGTATAAATTCAAATGTAAGGCAGTCAACAATCTAGACCCTATATCAGTAACCATTTTGTAGCAGATTTACAAAAGTCATTAATGAAAGGACTTGGGTTCTGAATACGTTTTAATGAGGATGAATACAGTTTGACTTCATTCTTGAAACACATTAATTGGCTCAGGTACAGTGGGGGGGTAATTGTCATGGGCAGCATTTGGCTATTGGAACCGCCCACTTCCATTCACATAACTACAACAGAAAGAAATAAAAAGAAATAGATACAACTAAAAAAATACATTTAGAATTGTAGTTCACAATACTAGGGATTGTCATACAACATGTGATCTTCAATGAAAATGGACAGTTTTATTGCTTTCTTTTTTTCATGTATTTTAATGATTTAAAATATAAACAGTTCTTAAATGTAGTGAATAATGGTTTGGTTTTAAACAAAATCTACTCTTATGAATGAAGAATTTTCCAGAAATTAATACAGTATTAAATGCCAAATCAAATAAATTATCACCAGAAACTACTAATAATACGATGTGTTTTTGTAACTGAATAGAAATAGGAAAAGGAAACTTTGAGGAGCACCAACAAAAAAATCCTCCCAAAAACTGTTAACATAAATACATTCAAAACACAGATGATCAAGTGATTCTATATTGCAGAAAAACAGTTATTTTCTTGAAAAAAAAACTTTAGGAGTCTCCACCTCCTTTAGCTATTCAGGTCTTCAGCAAACTGAATCTCTGTTTGTGGTTTTTTTTGTGTGCATTTATTTTAACTGGTCTATTTTATTTGTTTTTTAACATTTTTTAATAAAATTATTATAACATTGGTACCTCCGTCTCCTGCCTTTGTGTGCATCCACCAAAATGTTCCTCTGGACCACCTTTAGATAAAGGGAGTAGGGCAGTGGTCCCCAACCTTTTTAGCGCCACAGCCAAAGTTTTCATGGACCAGCCTTTTTTTTTCTTCAATAAACTTTATTGCACGACTTTCTATTAAACAAACCGGTCTTTAAGATGTTGGCGGAGGATTACTGTAGCAACGCCATGCAGAAGGAGGAACAGATATGTGACAACACAAACCCTGAGCTTTAATTTTGACACGCATAGACACAACATCGCACAGGTGTCTTCATCCTCTCCCCGACCCTCACTCATGGTGCAAAAAAGAAGTACTGTCTATTAAATCTAGCTTTCTTTTTTTGGAAGTCGAAGGCTCCTCTTCTGTGTCCTGGCTGGGCCTTTTCCCCTTGGCGAAGAATCTTTCCAAAGACGTTTGTTTTTTACCCATTTTAATAGCTCCTGGGTTTTATCTTACCAGTAACCTATCACGTGACCGAGAAGAGCGCCTTGGCCTGCGTTAATGGTGACATAGACGGATGTGACAGAGAATCGGGCAATTTTTCAAAATAAAACATCTTTCGGATTCCTATATAAATACACTAGAAGTAAAGTAAGTTATTTCTTATTTCTGTGCGGCCCGGTACCAAATGACCCATGGACCGTTACCGGTCCACAGCCCAGGGGGGTTGGGGGCCACTGCTGTAGGGGGTTCAGGGATTGTGGAGCGGTTGCTGTTTCCTTCTGTGTTAAAGTGCAGTTTTGTGTAACCTCCCAAAGAGGAGAAACCCAAAAAAGAAAGGAAAAGCACAGAGACAGGTGGAAGCCATCATGATATTCCTTTCAAACAGGAAGTTCTTTGTCATTTCATGCACTAGTTTCATTTAGCTCTAGTTGTTGAACATTCTAGAAACTCCTAAAAACATTTTCTGTCCACTTTGAAACCATATGGGGCTGACTTGGCCTTGCTCGCTGGGATACGGCCAACATCCAGAAATCTACCAACAGACATGTTTAGCTCTAGTTGTTGAACATTCTATGTTTGGAAGAGGCAGGCTCTCCTAAAAGAAACTAGCAGGAGCCCCAGCGCTGGTCTCTGCTTGGATTTGGTTTAGACTTGTTCAGAGTCAAATGCATGTTTTAAGGGGAGGAGGATTATTTTGTTGTTGCTGTTTTTGTTCCTATGATTACAATCCACTATATGTCCCGTGTTGAATTCTACTATTAAAATGTGGGAAACAAATGTTTATCAAATCCAAATCAATCCAAAAGCCTGGAGACTGGATGGCCGTGGTCCTCCCTTTGACCTGGACACTGGTTGCCATGGCGACTTGCACACTCACCAAGCTGGAACTTAGAAGAAGAAAAAGAGACCAAAATGATTGATAAAGCAGATTTTCCAGGGAAATACCACAAAGTGCTTTCCAAGCTAGAACTAAGAATACCCAGCATGCATTTGGAAAAACTCATTAGCTTCTTGTGGAAAATGATGAGTCATTTGAAGAGCATTCTATGAATGCTCAGAAAACTTCCTCTAAGGTTGTGGTTGTTTGGAGAAGTCCTCCTCTTCAAAGAAGTTCTCCTGACCATCTTCAAAGCCACTTTCTGCTTTTTCAAACGCTACTGTTCAACAAAAACTTGGTTTCTGCCACCTAACCAACCTTAGACACTGAAACAGAATGAATCCAATGCAGAAATGTGTTGACACCTTTAATTCAAAGCTTCAATCAGTTTGAATCTCATGAAGAACATTTCAAAAATCCACATTTGGATCAGGCGTCTTCATCAGAGCACAACTCATGTTTCCAGGACTGTGACTCACCAATAGATCCTCATTTCCTTTACACAATCTGTTTCCATCATTTGGATTTTTCATAAAAACTTGAGTTAGAAAAGAATTGTTGCCCCAAAATGTCCAGTTTGAATAGTCTACAGTTTGTTGTGTTTGGTTGCTAGGTAACAGGGTCTTTAATGTCTATGATGTCATGGTGGCTTTCAGAGTTGAACTCCTGAATATGACGGTAAACATTTGGATTGAACCAAAATGGGATTGAAGCTCATGCTAAATCCTGATCTCAATGCTGAAAAAACGTCCTCCTAGATTCTGGTTGTTTGGAGAAGTCCTCCTCTTCCCAGAATTCCTGAAAAAAGCCCTCATTTCTCCTGACCATCTTCAAAGCCACTTTCTGCTTTAGTTTAGTCCAAACTTGCTTTATGCTGACAACATTTACAGCTTGAATCCATCTGAAGAATCCAAGGAAACAAACCAATCTAAGTCTGCATTCATGCCACTTCAGAACCAACAAAGCATGTTTCCAGGACGCTGACTTACCAATAGAAAAAGTTCAAAAAGTAAAAGGCCTAAGTATTTCTGTTTCAAATAGTTTTATCATTTGGCCAGTAAAATATATATTGTCAAAACTTAAATGTTATATCCTGTGTGGAGGTATTTCAGTTCATTATAAACTGACATAAATGAGTAACGTTCACTGCAAACTGTGCAGAAGGCATGTTCTTTCTAAAACTGGAAATAGCACCAACCTTTTTTATCACCTGAAGCTGAGTCTCCATTTGATAATTCAATCAAAATAACATTTCATTTCCTCATTAGAAAGCAACTTTATTGGAGTTTCATTTGTCATTGGTCTTTTTGAGGCAAAATCCTGAAGAAATCAAAACAAAAGGCTTTTCCAACAGAATCAGAACGTTAGCACGTGACCTAAGTTTGTTCACTTTGTGCTAAACGTTGATTTCTTTGACTGTTGTGTTAATAATATCAACAGTTCTCTGTCGCCCTCTGGTGGTTCATCAGATAAGCCAAACTTCCACAGAAAGTGAATCAATAAACATGAGCTAATTCTAGATGCAGGTTTGAAAACACAGATGGAAAACAGCATCAATCCAAATATTAGTCAATGTTTCCTTGAATGGAACAATTTCAGGATTTGTTGTCATAAAGTTGTGAAAAACTGTCTTGTAAAGTGTGTGGTGACGGTCCACTGTGGAAAATGACTGTTGGTGGAACATTGAGATGTGCTCAGTGATTTTGGTTTAGGACACTTTGGTTTCATTTCAAACGTTGGTTTCTCCTAAATCTACAAACTCTCTCCACAAACTGTCTCCTAACTCTCAGGGATTCCTGCTGCTGGCAAAACTCACGGCTCAAGGAACCACTTCATGAATCAGTCACGCTTTGAATGAACTTTATTGAACAACATGTCATGGTCTGGAAGAAGCCCCAGTTCCAGCTGACAGAAGTCTGGTTCTGATCCATCATAGGTGGTTCTTTCAGAGGTGCTGATGTTGGATGGTAGAACAAGTCTCTCAGGTGATGGAAGCAGCTGATATTGGAGGAGAAGATTTCATCTGAGAATACGGACAACTCCCAGACCAAAGCTGTTCCTGTCTCCAACAGTCTAGAACAGTTTGTCCTGCAGGAAGTTCCTGACATTTACTTCTCTGCTAGAGTTCCATTTTCCAGTGTTTCCACAACTGATGATGTCATCAATCTGATCTTTAAAAACACTTGATATCCTGGTTTCATTGACAGCAAATGTTCCTAAAGATCTGACCCCCTAAAAGCTCCAATAGCAGCTCAGCAGAAACTCTGATCTTTCTTGATGTGGAGGGGCGGAGCCTGAAGAGGAAGCATCTTTCTGCAGGTGGTGCTGCAGCTTTGGGCATGTTTTCCAACTCTGTAGCTTCTGCTGTTCATGGAGTCGTGTCCCTCTGTTCTTGGAAAGGAGAAACATGCAGAGAACTTTTCCCATTTCCACTCCCTCCTTTCAGCTGCTGCCCACTGTTCCCCTCTGAATCAGGAGGGAGGGGCTCTCATCTGTTCTGCCCACCCCCATCTAGAAAGACATCAGCACCACCTGAACATTCCAAAGCTGTTTTCCAACCCATTTCTACTGAGAAGGAACCAAACACATGAAGATTAGAACAGCTGGAACAGGATGAGGGGGAAGGCTAAAGATTCAAGTCTGTTTGTGAGTCAAAGATAGAATGAAGACAGACATCAATAGAAAACACAGAGTTGATTCAAAAGAGCATTTATTAGACCCAAACAGGCTGCAGGAGTTTGACAGACAGCTTTCAGTTTGAAGATGCAGTTCTGCAAACAGCCAGCAGGTGTCTCCCGTATCCCTCCTGCTTCACTGCAGTTAGTTTCATATGCGCCACAGAAAACCATAAAAGGCAGAAATAACACTCTGATGGAACTAAATGATTGATAAAGAAAAAGTGGGGTCATAAAAACTGAATCTTAAAGTTGAGTTAGTAAAAAACAGAAATCCACCATAGAGTAAGTCCTGGGATCCACACGGTGACGTCTCCAGAGTTTCCTCTGTTCTCTACAGACAATAGTTATTTTCCAAGAAAAGTCAATTCATTAACTGATGGTTTAGTGTAGCAGGAAAATTCTTGAAACTGCTGACTCGGCATTGGATGTTTCAATCCTCATTTCAAAGTGGATCAAAGTGGAAATGATGGATTTGACATTGAAAAATGTGAGCATAGAGGCTGAATCCTGCATGAACTCTTTCAGAGGAAAGACTTTTACAAACTGAACAAAAAAGAATCATCAAACTGATAGAAAAAACAGGAGAAAATGTCACAATAATGTACACAAACAGCTTCATGAACAGAGAAACACAGATGTCAGCTGACAGGAAGAATGACATCCGTTACTATGGCAACACAAGAGAGAAGAGAAGCTGAAGATTTCCCTGAACTCCAAGTAAGAATAAGAAGAGGAAGTGCAGTTCTCCATCAGTCCACCGGGGGAGCTGCAGCACAATAACTGAGAGACAGTGGAGCTGATCTCAGATCAGTTCCTGCTGCAGCTCTGACACTCATCTCCACTTCCTCTGATTCCTCCATCACTCTGCTCTCCACCTCCCAGGAACACCGTCCAGTCACCACATCTCTGCAGACCAGCTGCTGCTGCTGCTCCTCTCTGCTCCTCCAGGAGGAACATCAGACTCTTTAACTCCACCTGCAGAGAGAAAGTGTAGAGCCAGAGATGAAGGAGTGTCTCCTGATCCTGGTCTGTCAGTCAGTGATGCAGCACAGCAGCAGAAAGAGCAGCAGGAGCTTCAGTCCTGTTCAGAGCAGCAGCTTCCTGTCATCTTCACCTGTTGGAGCTTCTGCTGCTCTGATTGGCTGACTGTTGTCCTGAAGCCTGTCATCATTCTCCTCAGAGCTTCACTGAGAAGCTGCAGCTTCACAGGAAACTCTGCATCTTTGCTCTCAGACTAACTTTAGGACCAAACATCTGGAAGCAGCTGGACCGACTCCAACCCTCTACTGACCTCAGAGTCTGCAGTTTCGAGTTTGGACACTCCACCAGATCCTGGAGCTGCTGAACATCTGAAGAACGAAGGTTGTTGTTCCACAGGTCCAGTTCTGTCAGGTGGGACGGGTTAGACTTCAGAGCTGAGACCAGAGCAGCACAGCTGGACTTTGACAAACTGCAGTCCCACAACCTGAATCCAGAAGAAAGAGTTGAGTTTAAAGACAAAGTTCCTGTTTTTCATCCTTCACTTCTTCTAAAGAGTTCAGAGCTGAAGAAGATCAGAAAGTTTAGAAAAAGTCCAAAGAAATGAAGCAACAGCAGCAGATCAGAAGCAGAGAAGAACTGTCTGCTCCCAAACTTCAGCCGCTGGACTCTCAGCTGCATCTGCTGAAACACAGCAGCAGGACTCAGAGTGCATGTGAGCGTGCACGGCTGCTTCTTCTGCACGCGCTCTAAAGGAGTCTGTTGGAGCAAAGACACAGAGAAGAGCTGATGGCTGCAAGCAGAACTTTGTGGAGAACAAATGTCAGCACACAGCTTTGAAACAAGCAGCTTCAGGAAGAAAAGAAGAAGAAGTTCTGCCATAGATGAGAAATGACTAGAAATGAAGTGAAAACAGACGAGGAATTGAAATGTCATTGATCATCAGGAATTATTCAGGACTACATGTTTACAATCACATAGATGTAAAGCTTCCATTTATGTTATGTTGTTGTGTTTAGTGTTTTTGTGATCTCCATCTAGTTCCAGTTCCACTTTGGTTGTGTTATTTGTTGCATTTGAGTTTGTGACCTTCTTTTGACCTTTGCAGTCTGTCATTCACATAAACGGCTGCACTGACAGCCTTTAGCCCGTACGGCCTTCATATTATTTCTTTATGTTCCCCTCCCTTGGGGTGGATTTAACACATACGTATATGTAGAAGCACTTCAAAAGGTCTAGATTTCACATCACACAATGCAGAACCCACATGGAGTCCAGCAACGTTTAGTTGCCCCACAGGGGGCAAAAGAACCCCAAAAACCAACCCGCCCACAGTCCAGAGCAATGTAAGTGCACTGGGATGTGTGATTTCAGTGTGTGGCAGTCCATTGGGGCCGTGGTGTGGGCATAAACTGAGTGAGAGGTTTCTTCTACTAAGAGCCCCCCCTACATGAACCCTATGTTTCTTTCCAGTAACAAGCAGGATAACATATTCCTGCTCCTGTTGTTTCAGTTTGCAAACAGTTTATACAAATATAGCTCTAACTGCACCAGATTCAACTACAAACATCCAATCAGCATAGAAAACAACTCTCAGTAGTAGAACTCATTCTTACATTGGATTCACCACATTTGCTTTGGCTCCCGCCCACTCACGGATCAGGAACCAATTAGGGATGGGTATGGTGAAGGTTTTAACGGTACTACTACTCTTATCGATACTTTTTGAGGACGAAAAATAAATAAATAAATAACAAATTAAGAACATAAAGTGTTTTAGTTCCTCATTATGCAACAACATTGTTTTATTAACAAAACATTTTACTTTATACATGAGAATGTTCCAGACAGGATATTCATTTAATTATTTTTAATCTAATTATTTTTATTCTTCATGAGCGTGATGTTTCCTTTGATCTTTTGTCCATTTTCCACAACCTTGAATAGCCTTTTCTGTCTGTCAAACACCAGAGTTAAGATGAATGAGATGATGGAAACAAAATCACTTTGATGAAGACTCCTTTCTATTTATTTATTTTTCTTTAAATCCAGTAAACCCAATAAATGATATTAATGTTACGGATGACAACTATCATTAGTTATTAATTATTATTAAGTATTAGGAAGCAACTCATAGTTTGTTGCGGGTCTGGAATCATAAGCGGTGAGTCTAAGCCCCGCCTCTTTACCTGTTTGTTGTTTGTTTGCTCTGCGTGCCGCGTGTGTGGCAGCTCATCTGGGCAGCTCTACCTTTTTGTGTTCCTCACTTTGCGTTTTTTAATATTTTCTTCCACCTTATTTGTGTTTTTTGTATTTTTCAACAACTAATATGAAGTTCTGCGACAAAGGACAGGAACATCATTACTTTTGCTTATTGTTTTTTTTATTTTTTCTCAACTTTTTGAACCGGCCTCGGGGAATCCGTTAGGATGCAGCTCCATTGTTTACACTGGAGATCAGCTGTTAGCTCTTGGCCGAGCTGAGATTCTCCTCGCTGGAAAGCCAGATATTCCAGCTGAAATACGGAGGAAACGACGAGGCTGCAGAGCTGGAGTCAAACGCCGGGAGAGATGACGGAGGTACAGCCATATTTACCATCCGTTACTATGGAAACGTCCGCGCTCTCTCTAACAAGCTGGACAAGCTAACGGCGCTCATGCGTCTGCAGCGGGTGTACCGGGAGAGCAGCCTGCTGTGTTTCACCGAGACGTGGCTCCACCAGGACATGACAGACTCCGTGGTCTCAGTTAATGGATTCACGCTGGTGCGGGCGGACCGGAGCGCGGAGCTGAGCGGAAAGAAGAAAGGCGGTGGTCTGGCGGTGTTGGTGAATGACAGGTGGTGTAACCCGAACCACATCACTGTGAAAGACCAGCACTGCAGCAGGACATTGAACTGGTGGCAGTCAGCGTTCGGCCGTACTACCTCCCACGGGAGTTCTCCATGTGCAGTTGGTCACTGTTTACACCCCCCCGTCAGCTGACGCTGCTGTTGCTTGTGAGCGCGTGTACAGCACTGTGTCCCAGCTGCAGACACAACACCCACAGGCCCTGATCCTTTAACCATGCATGCACCCCCCTCTCCGCCACTCTGTCCACCTTCACCCAGTATGTGAGCTGTCATACGAGGGACAGAAAAACTCTGGACCTTTTCTATGCTAATGTCAAGAATGCATATACTTCTGCCCCCCTCCCTCCTTTAGGACGCTCTGACCACAACCTGGTCCATCTCTCCTCTGCTTACACTCCAGTGGTGAAACAGCAGAAACCACAGGTTAAAGCGGTGAAGATCTGGACTGAGGAAGTAACAGAGCAACTAAGGGACTGTTTTAACACCACAGACTGGGACGTTCTCTGCAGTACACACGGGGGGGGGGGCAGTGACAGTCTCACTGACTGCATCACAGACAGTGCAGTGTTTTTCCAACAATAAGCCCTGGGTCACTCCTGAGCTGAAGACCCTCCTAAATGAGAAGAAGAGGGCTTTTCTCTCTGGGGACAAGGAGGAGCTGCAGAGTACAGAGGGACCTGAAATACAGCATCAGGAAGTGCAAGGACTGCTACAGGAAGAAGCTGGAGCAGCGCCTGGAACAGAACAACATCCGTGATGTGTGGAGAGGTCTGAAACACATCTCAGGCCACGGTGAGGCTGGAAATGGTCGCCAGGTCACAGGTGACCAAGCCTGGGCAAATGAACTGAACCTGTTCTTCAACAGATTTGATTCTGTCCAGCCCCCCGTCTCCATCCACACAGCCCCCTCTTCACACCTTTCCAGCTCAGACGTCTCCTCCCAGCTCCAGCTGTTACCACCTCAGCACCAAGCAGTCCCCTCTCCCCTTCTTCCAACAGAAGCAAAGGGACCCCCCCACCGACTCACGGCACCAGACCAGCCACCGCCCACCCACCCTCCAACCCCCCTCTGCCTCACCCTGAATCAGGTTAGGAAGGAGTTAAGGAGAACAAAGGCCAGGAAGGCTACAGGTCCTGACAACATCACCTCCAGGCTCCTCAGGGAGTGTGCAGACCAGCTCTGTGTGGTGATGCTGTTCATATTTAATATGAGCCTCAGACTGGAGAAGGTACCAGTCCTCTGGAGGACTTCCTGCCTGGTTCCGGTTCCAAAGGTACCTCGTCCTACAGAACCGAAGCACTTCAGACCTGTTGCCTTGACTTCCCACCTGATGAAGACTATGGAGAGGATCATCCTCAGCCATCTCCGCACCCAGGTGAGCTCAGCACTGGACCCGCTGCAGTTTGGACCAGGCATCGGGGTGGATGATGCCATCATCTACCTGCAGCATCGGGCCCTGTCTCACCTGGAGGCCCCTGGGAGCCCTGTGAGAGTCATGTTTTTTGATTTCTCCAGTGCTTTCAACACCATCCAGCCATCACTGCTGAGGAGGAAGCTGGAGGTTGCAGGTGTGGACCAACATCTGGCTGCTTGGACCATCAACTACCTCACAGACAGGCCACAGTTTGTGAGGCTGCGTGACTGTGTGTCTGATGTGGGGGTCTGCAGCACGGGGGCACCTCAGGGGACTGTGCTCTCCCCATTCCTGTTCACCCTGTACACATCAGACTTCACCTACGACTCCCACCACTGTCATCTGCAGAAGTTCTCAGATGACAGTGCCATTGTGGGCTGTGTGTCAGGGGGGGGGGGCGAGCAGGAGTACAGGGGGGTCATCTCTGACTTTGTTGGCTGGTGTGAAGTTAACCACCTGCTGCTAAACACCAGTAAGACGAAGGAGCTGGTCCTGGACTTCAGGATGTCCCCTACACCACAGTCACTGGTGAACATCCAGGGTTCAGACATTGAGGTCGTGGACACATTTAAATATCTGGGTGTTCACCTGAACAACAGACTGGACTGGTCCAACAACACGGATGCTCTGTACAGGAGGGGCCAGAGTCGCCTCCACCTGCTGAGGAGACTGAGGTCTTTTGGTGTGTGCAGACAGCTACTGAGGACCTTTTATGACACTGTGGGGGCCTCAGTGGTCCTCTATGGAGTTGTGTGCTGGGCGGGGGGCAGTGCAGGCAGAGACACGAGGAGGCTTAACAAACTGGGTAGGAGGGCCGGCTCTGTCCTGGGCTGCACACTGGAGTCCATGGAGGAGGTGGCGGACAGGAGGATGTTGGCTAAGCTAACATCCATCATGGATAACCCCTCCCACCCCCTGCACCAAACTGTAGAGGCGCTGACCAGCTCCTTCAGCACCAGACTGTTACCCCCACAGTGCAAGAAGGAGCTACTGCAGGTCACCCCCCCACAGCCATCAGACTGTACAACACGGTGTTACAGTGATACTCCACGGTCCCAGGGTGTTTTTCTTTCTTTTACTCATTGACTCATTTACTTTTGTTACAGTTTTTACAATTGTACAATTAAAAAAAAAAAAACATTTGACAATGGCGGGTTGCATAAGGAATCGAGCATTTACAGTTGACCACATATTTTTGTATATATTTTATTTTATTGGTGTGATTGTTGTTATTATTATTGTTATTACTATTATTATTAGTAGTAGTAGTATTTAATATGTATTTATTTAATATGAATCTCATTTTTGATAATAATTTCAATAATAATTTTAACTATAATTTTTTAATATTCTTAATAGTTAATATGAATGTCATTTGTGATGTCCCTTTCTGATGTTATATTGTATAGATTGTTTGTGAATGTCGTTTTTGCTGCCACAGATAAATGAAATTTCCTCATTGTGGGATTAATAAAGTCATCTATCATCTATCTATCTAGACACGCCGTTCAGAATAGTCTGCCCCCATCAGACTCATTCTGATCAGAATGTCTTTCTGATGGAGACAGGTGGTTCTGTCCATTGTTGATCCCATCGTGGTGCATGTAAACACTTGGTTCAGATCTGGGGCCTGTTTCAGAAAGGAGGTTCAACCAACTCTGAGGTTAAACTTGAACTCTGAGTTGGTCTACCGAGAGATTAACAACTCTGAGTTTTCTGTTTCAGAGAAGCTGATCGGAGTAAGGTTAATCAACTCTGAGTGGACTGAATCGGAGTTGAGCGTGCGCACCGCGACCATAAGAAGCCATTATCAATGGAGCGCAGATATTACGAGTCCCCATGGCAACCGTGGAAACAAAGAGGTCTGCATATTTTTCGCCAGCTGAACTTGACGTGCTGCTGCAGAGTTACAGTGAATATGAGCACATATTTCAGAAGAAAAGCAACACCGCTGCATCTGCAAAACAGAGACAGTTAGCGTGGGAAAACATAGCTGCTCGAGTTAATGCGTAAGTTTGCATTTAAATCATTGTCATAAAATATTGGCTGTAATAAATAACTTTTTGAGTAGCGTAAGGTGTGAAATTAAAAAATGGCGATATTTAGGTGTACTTTTGAAGTGTTATTCCTGGTGTAATTGCATGAAATGCTGCATAGTGTACAACCAATGGGGGGGGGGGGGGGATGCATTTAACGTCGGTAATGTTTAGAGGACTTTTTTGTTAACCTTCCCCTCTTGCAAACGTTGGTCAGTTTAATATTAATACATGCAATTGTGTTTTTAAAATGTGTCTACTGTTGAACCTTTCGCTGCGCGAAGACTTCTCCTTTCTTTTCTCTCGTCTTTCCGACCCTGGTCAGAAGCGCAGGGGAGATTTCCTTCAGAAGGCAATTCTCCTTCGGGGTTCACTTCCCCGTTCAAAACCCTCAACCTCCAGAGCAAATTAAGAATGACTCCAAAACAGTTATTCTGGGAATGACACCTTCTCTTTATTTAACTAAGTGCTCCGTCCTCCGAACACACAAAATATACCACGCACACGCCTCCGCTCCGTGCTCACCCCCCCCCCCCCCATCTGCACCTGCACTCGCCCCTCCCCTTGTCTCTCGTGGATCGCACCCCGCTCAGCACACACACACTGCAACACTACCCTTGTATTGATCAAGTGGTATAGGTTTATATGGGATTAAGAAAGTAAGCAGTGCCATCAAATTGTGTTTCCAAAAAGTAATTGTTACATGAATCTAATTCAATGTCCCTGATTTCATTTTCATGTAGATGCAATCCTGCGGGAAGTAAAAGAACATGGCAGCAGCTAAAAATGAAGTATAAAAACATAATTCAATCAGGTCAAATTTGAGCATGTCATGATGTAGGCTTTGTTGACAATATTTGACATATGAAACATCTACATAGCAATACATATCTAATGTTGTTTTCATTGTATATATGTAATTGACTGCAACGAAAAACAGTAACGCTCAAACAAAAACGTGTGGGGAAATGAGAAAAAATCGAGTCTTCTCAAAATCCTCGTACGAGGTAAATATAATTCTCTATGAATTAATGCAGCCTCTTCGTCTATTGGGTCCTCCAAAAAAGAACAAGTCATTCGTGTCACTTAGACCGTCTCTGTGTGACTGGAATGTGGGCAATGAAGGTTAAAGCGAAACATACCGCTTTGTCTTTAAAAAGGGGAGGGGACCGGCAGAAACTTTGAGTTTGGAGAATAAAACCTGCTCCTGACCAGGTTAGGTTCACAGCATAAGTAACCATGGACACTGACTCAGAGTAGAAGTTACCTCTCTTTCAGAAACGGGTTTGACTTACTCTGCTTTCTCTGGTTTAACAAACCTCCCATTCTGAAACGGAAAACCCAGAGTTTCCCTGATTTCAGGGTTAACTCACTCAGAGTTTACACTTAACCTCCTTTCTGAAACAGGCCCCAGGTGTCTCTACTGCTCTGGTTGACGGTGTTTGGACCCCCAACAGGACCGACCGGCTGCTGCTCCACGCCACAAACCATGTCTCTGCTCAGAGCAGCCGCATTTCTAGCTTCTTTGTTTGTGGGTGGGGGAGGGGGCCTTGTTACGGCGTGTGCTCCGGAGGAGACTTCAAACCGCAGTCTAACCGCAGGAGAACCGCGTCTCCCAGAAGAACCGTGTTTCCACGTAGAGGAGCGGCTAACGGAGGAACTTTAGAATGAACAGTCCAGACCAAATAAAGCTGATGTTTCTCCCACTCTTTCCCCTCATTCTCCCCCTCATTTAACATTGACCTAAACTACTCTCAAATAATCCCTTAACTTCACCCTCAGCATATTTACCTACTCCTGTTTTCCCTCAACATGAGCCTTTAGTAACGGATTCAGTTTGGTGGTAAGCGGAGGACTCCCCTCCACTGTGGTCACTGCGTCCTTAATGCCTTAAAGCAGCACAACAGAACACACATCAGTGGACGGCACAACTGCAGCTCTCTACGTGATGACAGGAAAGAAGAGGATCCAAACCAGAACACATGAAAGCTAGTTCAGAGGAAATGATTCCACAGCAGTTTCATCCATTTAGAGACATGTTGAAGAAGCTAACAGCCGTTTTTCAGCAGCTAACTCAGAATACTGGAGACTGCAGAAACACAACTCCCCAGCTCAGACTGCTCACTCCACCTGAACAGGGAGGGGCTGCATGGTGAAGGCAGGGGGTGTCGCACTAATTACCTTCCCTGCTCAACAGGTGACAGTGTGGAACCAATGTTTGTAATCAAATAACTGGAAGATTAACAACATGATTATTTATATAATGTGTTGACTCAAAATAAAATCATTTCTAAATTAAATCATCCCTGTGAAGTTTTGAGAATGTTCATTAAAAATAAAAATCAATTTCCTAAACCTTACCCCTTAATTTTACCCTTACCTTAACATTTACCTAATCTTCCATGACTTTACCCTTAGCCTCAGCAGAATTACATATCCTGTATTTAACCTTAACATTACCCTTAACCAGTGGAGCCTCCAGAAATGTTTATGGGGGGGGGCCTGTAGGGGGCCACTTTAAATCACTGCCATTACATATTTGCCTAAACTCTTTTGTTCCTTGACATTCCCCTTAAAATGAGCCTTAGCTGTACCCTTAATGTTAGCCTAAGCTTAACCTATGCACCTACACTGTGATTGGACCCTAGTTCTTCCTCAACATTATTGTTACCTTCAACCGGTGGACCCAGTGGTTGATGTAGATCCTGCAGCCTTTAACCCAAGAGGCCTCAATCTGCTTCACTTCACAGGATGTGAAGCAGATTGAAGCAGCAGTACCCGTGCTCACAAGTTTTCTCTTTCGGGCGTTTTTCATATGGAGCTTGACACGGAAACAAAGTGGCGCATTACCGCCACCACCTGGTCTGGAGGGGAACTACTACTATTTAACACGGAGAATGACACCCATTTGTCAAAGTAAAAACATAATAAATATGAACATTTTATGAAGACTATTTATCAATCTGCTGTGTTCTGATCATGGAAAACGTGGCTGATTTATAAATAATAAAATTACAAACACATTGGTGTAGATTTAATGCAGGGGTGGCGAACACGAGGCTCGTGAGCCGCATGCCGCCAATCATCTGCGCCAATCATGACCGCCAATCATCTGCGCGGGTTACGCCCACTGTCGGAACACATCTATAAAGATTTGATGTGCGTGCAGACTGTTACCCTCATGGTCAAAATGGTGAAATTCAGAGTATAAAGATAAACACAGGACATTTCTGGAAGAACGGGAAGATTCTTACTTTTTACTGAACAGAATGGAAAGTCACGATGTTTATCATTATGAGCTTCTGGAAGCAGTAACATTGGTCATGGCAGAAAAGAACAAAACGTATCCCGGAGAAAATTAAAAACTCTTCCTGATCATCTGACACAAATTGTCTCCTTTATTAACAAGTTGAAGCTTTTCTAAGTCCACATTCAAAACGACAATCATCCCACGTTCCTTCTTTGTGGAGCTCACAGCAGAAGCTGCAATCAGAATGAATGAAGCAGAACGTGACGCTGCTGCTGAACAGAAACCACCGCAGATCACTTTTCTCATGGATTTAATGCAGAGACTGACTGATGAGATCCCCGCTGGTCACTGATGAGGCAGCGAGAGAACCAGAGATAAATGAGCAGAAATCTCTCTGAAAGAAGGCCCTGTTATAATGTGGAGAACAGACATCGGTCCGTTCTGACCGACACTCACATAAAGGAGCTGATCAGTGTTGCCAGATAGTGACACAGTTTTCCAGCCCAAAAGTCATGAGAAAACTGCCAGACCCAGCAAAAAAACGCCCAATCCGCCCACCCCGCACACATATGTATAGTGTGGGGATCTGGGGGTTAGCCCCGTCATGGGAGGAGTCATGGGAAGTGGGGAATTTTCAGTGTAAAACCATGAGCCAGGTAGCTGTTAGCAGAATTAACCTGCATGCCGTTTGGCTGAATGAGTGTGAAATGAAGTTACTGGGTTCCCAAAAATGAGCAGGAAGGAGAGGCGTGAATAACGCAGCCAGTTAAATTTAAACTCAGTACTTGTTGGATTAATACTCCTAAGTATGAACTGACTCATTGCAATGTATTAATATTAAATAGATTATTTATCTTTGATGCAGATGTCAGTCATTTAATTTTAAATTAAAAACCTATAAAAGCAAGATATTCTAATGAAGGTCAAAATTAATTTAAGTTGCACACAACTGAAATGTAATGTATTTAATGTGTTTATTGTGAATATGAATCACTCAGACACCAGAAGGATGCTCTGTCCAGATCTTTGTGTATTTGTTGGTGTGAGGGTCATTGAAAGAGGAATGTTGAGTTACAAAGAATTACCAGTTAAATACTGTTGGATAAATGGTGAAATATTCAGTTTTTATCATCGTAAATCTGACTTCAGAGGAGTCTGTGCCTCTCCAGCATCAACCTCACTGCCCGTCACTGTGTGGTTGTGTGTGTCAGAGAAAAGAGTGAGATGAAGAGAGAGAGTGTGTGTGTGGAGGGGGTCTCTGACCTCCAGGGTAGTCTCTGTGTTAACTCTGGTTTAGCTGCATTGATGTGTGTATTGATGGTGGATACTTGAAATAAACACAAGTACAATACTTGCTGTTCTGTTGTAGGGAGATGAGTGTGTTACAGAAAGTAATACGGCTTTAATTGTGTGTTTGTGTGTACGTTTTGGCAGGTCAGTGTGTAGTGTGGCTCTTTGACTCTCACAGTGAAAAAATTCGGCTCTTGGTGTCAAACTTGTTCGCCACCCCTGATTTAATGTCTTTGTTCAGAAATAAACCCCCATGTTATTACTCCATGGCAATATTTATTTTTGTGCCACTGAATGATTAACTTGCTCTTGGGAGGAGGCATTTTTTTCTGTAGTTTTCTCTTCTACCTTACTGTAAATGGCTTTGAATATGAATCTGTCCTGGAAATGATTCCACCGTTTTTCGAGGGATCAAACTGAAAACGAGCAGATATGCAGCAACACAGAGCAGCCAGGAGAAGCAGACGTCTCAGAAGATTTCCTCTGGATGCCCTGACCAGACATGAACAACCTGTAAGTTAAACTTAACGTTGTTTAGTTAAACTTAAGCATTTGTCACTAAATGTGCTCAAGGTTACACAGTCTGCTGGGTAAGAGTTTAACATTCTTTTTCAACATTGAATTATGAGTTGTATAGTCTAACTACATGAAACACTTGTGAGTTCAAAGTTTAGTATTTTTTATTCAGAGTCAAACCATATCACTTGTTTAAAAAAAAAAAAAAAACTTTAATTTTTAAATATTTATATGAAATCCAAAAACCCAGCCAAAAAAAAACACAAGATTTTCCAGCATTTATAAATACTTTATAAACTAAAATGTAAGACATCAAAATAAAATGAAACATTCAAAATATCAGATTTAATTTCCTCTATGAAATAATTAATGTTCTATTTTCCAGGGTCTTCCACGTCTCTACTGCTTTACCAACATAAAGGTGTCTGTCCTGGCCCTTTATGCTGACGTTCAGTCCGACACAAGACTGGATTTTCGGTTGACCCGCAGGACCATGGAGCATCTGGTGGAGCAGCTTCGGGTTCCTCACACTCTGGGGGGGTACAGGAGACTGAGGTCCTGGTGTTCCTTTTCTGGCTGGCGTGTGGCACATCTTACAGTGTGGTAACCAGGGCCTTTGACATGACACGGTCCACTGTGAGCGACATTGTCCACAGGACGGCAGACCGCATCCTCCAGCTGATGAGCAGGATCATCCAGCTTCCCAGTGGGAATGAACTACCATTAGTCACCTCAGGTTTTTTAGCAGCTCGTTTGGTCTTCCACCTTCCAAAAGGTCGTAGGGAGCATCGATGGCTGCCACTGAAGAATCAAGGCCCTAAAAGAAAATGCAGCTTGTTATTTTAACAGGAAGCTTTTTTATTTCATTCAATTGCAGGCTGTATGTGACTCTAATGCCAAATTTATAGATATTTTTTTTGGGAATCATGGATCAATCCATGATTCACAGGTTCTACGTAAAAGTCCAATTTATGTAAATCAAACAAACCCACCTGAAGGATCCTTTTGGGTGATGGTGGGTATCCCTGCATTGCTCATCCCATCACGCTGCTGACACCCTACAGGGAACCCATGATGAATGTGGTTCAGGCCCGTTACAACCAGAACCACTCCAGAACATGCTCTGTGGTGGAAAGAGGATTTGACATGATAAAGATGAGGAGGAGAGCAATATTTCTGGGGGCACTGGAAGTAAAACCAACCTTTGCAATGAAAATCATTGCCTGCAGTTCAGTTCTGCACAATCTGTGCATCAGTGAAGGAGACTGCTGGGAGCCACAGATGTTGAGCCACACCAGGATCCAGCAGGACGAGCAAAGTGGCGTCCGTCTGCGAGGACAAATCTCTGCTTTCTTTTCAGCTCCAACTGTGACACACATGACTCTAGAAGACCAGGATTATGGTTAACATGTATAAAATAAATGTTAACATATAAAACAAAATTGTAAATATGTACATCTAATATTTATATGAAAATCCTTTTGCGATTGTTAAAAATAGCTCAGATTTAAAAAATACATGTAAATAATTCATTTTTGTTTATGCATTTATTAAACTAATTGCAAAAACGACGACGACGTTACATTTTTGAACAATATTTTAAACTCAGGTAAGCTTAACAAACTCTCCTGTCACTCTTCCTCCCTTCTTGCGCTTTCCTTTTTTTTTCTATACTTGTTCTGTCCAACAACTCAGCAAACAGATCAGAGCTTCAGGCCTTTTGTGTTGGACAGGTTTACTATCACAAAAAGAGGTTATAGAACTTTAGAAGCCAGAGTGTAGATTTGAATTAACCCCTTTTTGTTGTATTATTTATTTCTTTCTTTATTTGTTACATTTAGTGTGTGTGTGTGTGGGGGGGGGGGGTGAAGAGAGTAAAAGGAAGCCTTCTCACTCTTTCCTCCTCTCCTCTTTCAACAAGAACCTTTACCCAAACATGACAACGATCAACGGTTTATTTACAAATGAAGTCAAATCTGATCAAGTGTCTCTATCATCCAGCACTAGCTTGACTGATAACTAACAGGCTATCTTTCTCCATCCACAGATGGATCAGATTTTCCTCTTCCTCGTCAGTCCCTACATATATAGACACATTTAAATGACTTATGACTACGGTTAGAACTCACTGCTTTTTTGATGTAATATCAACAGCGTTTGTTTTTAGCGTTCAGCGCTAATTCACGCTAGCGATAGCATTACCGAAATTGATGAGATTCAAAACAATGTAGGTTGACGATTGAGGAATATAACATATTACACACACCATCATACGTATTTACAAATGTATTTTACAACAGATACTAGATCCTTTTAAATATACTTACATTTTTCAGTCTTCTTTCTTGCGCAATCGTCCGCCATATTCAAATAATACAAACGCAGTGCATTGTGGGTCACACGCAATGCATTCTGGTATGAACGCAGTGCATTCTGGACAATATTCGCCGATTGAGGGAGCATCGATCCACACTGGTTTTTCAAAGAGAATTCTGGGAAGTTTCTAGTGCACATGATTTTTGAACTGTAGATTCGGACAGCACTACAAAATGGCGACCGCACTATATAGTGCTCTATATAGGGGTTAGGGCGCTAATTCGGACACAGCATATGTCATGAGTGAGAATGACCATAAATGGTTCAATAATTCTTCCTCATTATAATCTTGGCTGCTGCAGAAACTGGTCAAATCTTTCATTTGTGTCCCTTTAGCAGCATTGAACTGGTCACTAACAGGTGGTTGGATTGACCGTTGGAGACATTGAACGTCTCACTTCTGTCTCCAGTCAGAGATTCACAGATGATCAGCTGATGTTCTTTATGTGTCTATTTGCCATTGCAGGTCTGTTTCTGAATGTCATCATTTGTTTGTGAAGGGTCTCCGTGGCAACCCTTGCTGAACTGGATAAGCTGTAGAGGAAGTGCTAGAGCATTGCAGCTAGCTTAGTTATCTGTCAGTGTTTCCCTTTTTATATTAAGATGAAATTCATGATATGTATTTGTATTGCAGGTCCATCAGGGATCCTGGAGGACAGAAGTTTGAGTCCTGATCAGTGGTGCTGCCAGCATTGTGTCATGTGTCCAGAGTGATGAAACCTGTGAGGATGAGCCAGCAGACTTGGCTACATTCAGAGAGAACTTTCCAACAGACATGGAAAGCTGTGAGGCTCAAATGAACATCATGGCTGAGGACAGCAACTGATCCTGATCCTCCAGTGTCTGAGTGGACACCAGAGACCAGAGGAGTGGAGGTCAGTCAGTGCTTCACTCAGGGAGGGGCATAGCAGAAGGCCTAGAACCATTGTAGGAGCCTCCACCACCTACAAAGACAATCCTGAAAGTCTTCTGTGGATTTCCTTAGATTTCCTCCACTGCTGGATTCAACACAGTTGTGTGTTTAGTTGAATGGAAACGTCTACCATTCAGTCAGTGAACTTTCAATGACACTTCTTTTTGGTTCATGTCCATCAGTTGTTTGCAGTTTTTCATTGTGTTCATGAAGTGTTGAACTCTGTTCTAAATGTCCTTTGGTTGTCTTTGGCTCTGAGTTGAACTTTTTAGCTTTCAGAATTTTTTAGTCTCCAGAAAACTTTTCTGAATCCAAAGTTCCAAAAATAAAGAGTCATTTTTTAGTGACAGTTTTTCATTTCTAGTGGTAAATGAATCTGCATTTGTCATTTCTGGTTTCAGTGACTGAATGATGCTCTGACCAAACAACACTTTGTGTGTTTTTGTTGTTCTAGTGACATTCAGAGGAAGTGTCTGTTCTAGATTCAATAGTTAAAGATCTGTTCTAACTATTTTCTTCACGGCTGCAGACAGAAAATCTTCCAGTGAAACATCAGAAAGTTCTTCACCTGATCCGTTCTTCTCATCCTTCAGGTAGTTCAGCTTCTTTACTGACCTCAGAGTCTGCAGTCTGCAGTCTGGACTCTCCAGAAAACCACACAGATGAACAACTCCTGAATCCTGCAGGTTCTGGTTCCAGCTCAGGTCCAGTTCTGTCAGATTAGACAGGTTTTTCTTCAGAGCTGACCCCAGAACTTCACAGCTGATCTCTGACAAACGGCAGTACTCCAATCTGCAATGAGACATAAAAGTGTGTTCAGGAGCAGTGATGCAGCTGGAGGTCCAGGAACTTGGTCCATTCAGTCAGGTGGGACCCGCCCTGATGACAGACTGACAGATGACATTTTCACTGTTTGCTCATTTCTTTGGGATTTGGACCCAAAAACATGATCAGGAATGAAAATGACATAGATGAGAAATGACTAGAAATGAAGTGAAAACAGACGAGGAATTGAAATGTCATTGATCATCAGGAATTATTCAGGACTACAGATTTACAATCCAATAGATTTAAAGCTTCCATTTAGAAAATGTCAGATTTCATAAAATAAAAAGAGACTCAGGCTGTGTCCACATTCCCGCCCTACTCCCTAACTGCTTGATAGGGAGGACTGTGAGGATACTAATAAGCCACTCCGTGTGTCATCGGTAAACGACCACAAGCTGGTTGAATGTCAGACAGTTTTTCATGGAACAGTACCACGGTAGCTCAAACTTATCGTGGTAACTAGTAGGGGTGTCACGATTTCGACTTTAAATCAAAATCGATTGAAATTAAGTCACAGTCTTGAACCTCGTATTAAAAAATGGAATGGTTGATGCTGCCACGCCCTCATGTTGCGTCCGGTTACTTGCCAAGCGTAAAAAAACACTTGTGTTGAAGTGCTGCGAGTCAGGACTTCCATCCCTGCAGGTGGCGCTCACGTCTCCTTTGACACGCGGCTCCCGTGTGACAGAATGAAAGGGGTTTCGTGTGTGGGGGGGGGCGAAATTTTTTCTTTTTCCTAGGGGGGGCCTTTCAAAAAATAATTGAGAAGCACTGTGTTAAAGCAACAACTACACAAACTACTCTTCTGTCGTCGTTTGGAATTAAACTTCCAAGCAACCCATGGTATAGAGATCAGCCAGCTGAGTGTCCTTCCTCTAAACCATCATTTCTGATCACTTTCTGATTACCTTCCAGTTTAATTTAGAACATGATACTGCCCCAGTGAATAAGAAACAACTTAGAACTTAACTGTGCCTGAGTTTAAACTCAACGTTCAGCCAGTACTTAGTGATATTCTGAGCAAATACTCTGAGACCAGCTCCCATAGCATCATCTACTATGATTAGAGATGGGTATTGTTAAGGTTTTAACGGTACTACTACTCTTATTGATACTGCTTATCGATCTGGTATTTTAACAATACACTTATCGATACTTTTTGAGGAAGATGGTAGTATCAGGTGACACAAAGGGGTAGGAACCTTTGTATGATTGATATGTGCTGGAGGGGAGTTTAATAAAAAGCGGAACCTGTGTGAAGCTACAAGCGTGTCTCGTGTGTTGGTGATATAAAAATATACAAACTCAGCCACTTGAACATGGTGTCAGAAGTGAACCCAGGAGAGGTTTGAACGGGGGAACTCAGAAGAAGTTAAAAAAGTGTGGATTTTGCCGCTCGTGGTCGCCATCGAAGTCCGGGACTGCCGCCATGAGTTGATTTCAGGTGCCCCCACCTCAGCAGTTTTCCTTCAAGGCAGATGATTGGCCAAAGTGGATAAAGCGTTTTGAAAGGTTCCGGATTGCGTCTGGTTTGGAGACTCAAGCCGAGGAGAACCAAGTGAATGCGTTGATTTATTCCATGGGGGAGGAAGCCGAGGATATTCTGGTCTCGCTGCACCCGAGTCCCGAGGAGGCAGTCCACTCCACACGGTCAAGACACGGCTGGACGCTCATTTTGTGGATCGCAGAAATATAATTTTTTAAAGAGCAAAGTTCAACCAACGACAGCAGGAGATGGAGGAGACGGTCGACAGCTTCCACACTGCGCTGCAATGCCTGGCAGAGCACTGCGGCTATGGCGCTCTTCACAGCGAGATGGTAAAAGACAGATTTGTTGTGGGTTTGAAAGACAAACGGTTATCGGAACAACTCCAGATGGATCCAGAGCTGACTTTAGAAAAAGCAGTTAATAGAGCACGACAGAGTGAGCAGGTTAAAAGGCAGCAGGAGATGCTAACCAGTAACTTCAGAGCGGAGGTGCAGGTGGATGGCGTGCACACGCGTCAACACGGCAGCGTGCGTCCGAAGGCGAGAGCGCCGCCACACCGCCAAAAAGTAAAGACACACGCACAGGACACAGTAATTCAGTGCACTAGATGTAGAGATTCAAGAGGACATAGCATGCAGCAATGTCCAGTACGTGAAGCACTGTGCAATCAGTGCAGGAAAAAGGGACATTATGCAAGAGTCTGCAGAACCAAACAGAGAAAAGACATGAAAATCGCTATGGTGACAGAGGATTCAGATGATGGATTTGCTTTCTTAGGCTCAATGTCTGATAAAGACACAATAAGTCCATGGATCACAGAAGTAGATGTGAACAGCCATAGCACAGTGTTTAAACTTGACACTGGAGCTGATGTGACTGCAGTTTCAGAGATGCTGTACAATGAAGGACAGTTTGGCAAGCTGGAGAAGCCAACAAAAGTCTTACGAGGACCAGGAGGTTCACGTTTACAAGTTCAAGATATGATAAGAACATCATTCTGGACTCCACAGCCACTGGTAAAAGGGAGTTCCCTAGGCTTTTCAGTGGACTCGAAAAAATGGAGGGAGAGTACATCATTGTGCTGAAGCCGAACGCTCAGCCTTTCTCTCTGTCCACACCAAGACGCATATCTCTTCCCCTTATGCCAAAGGTTAAGGAGGAGCTGACCCGAATGGAGCAGCAGGGAGTCATCTCAAAAGTGGACCAGCCGACTGAGTGGTGTGCACCCATGGTGGTGGTGCCCAAACGCACAGGCAGGGTGAGGATCTGCACTGACCTAACTGAACTGAATAAATCTGTGTTAAGAGAAAAACATCCTCTTCCTTCTGTTGAAAACACATTAGGGCAGCTGGCTGGAGCCAAAGTCTTTTCAAAGTTGGATGCTAATGCTGGATTCTGGCAGATTCCACTATCTAAAGACTCTTCTCTGTTGACCACCTTTATAACTCCTTTTGGACGATACTGCTACAATCGTTTGTGTTTTGGGATCTCGTCTGCGCCCGAGCACTTCCAGAAACGAATGTCACGTATCCTGGAAGGTCTCGAAGGAGTTCTGTGTCAGATGGATGACGTTCTCATCTGGGGAACCACACAAAGAACATGATGAGAGACTGAGAAGAGCATTATCTCGTCTCCAGGAGGCAGGCGTCACATTAAATGACAAATGTGAGTTTTCAAAAAGCAAGATTAAATTCTTGGGTCAGATTATTAAGGCATCAGGTGTCAGCCCAGGCCCTGAAAAGGTTAAAGCCATCACGGGCATGCAGGAGCCTAACAATGTGAGCGAGGTGAGACGTTTTCTTGGAATGGCAAATCACCTTGGAAAGTTTTTGCCTCACCTGGCAGAAAAGACCGCCCTCTGAGAGACCTGCTGAGGAAGTCCAACATGTGGACCTGGGGTTCACAGCAGCAGACAGCCTTTGAGAGCATCAGAGCTGATCTGACAGCACCCCCGGGACTCGCTCTGTATAACCCAAATGCTGAAATGCTGGTGTCTGCAGATTCTTCTTCCTATGGGATGGGGGCGGTTCTCCTCCAAAAACAAGAAAATGGAGGATGGAAACCGGTTGCGTATGCGTCCAGAGCTTTGAGCGAAACAGAGCAGCGCTACACCCAAATTGAGAAGGAGGCGTTGGCCTTGAGGTGGGCATGTGAGAGGTTTCAAGAGTTTCTTATCGGGAAAAGTTTTCACATGGAAACGGATCACAAACCGTTAGTCCCACTGCTGGGCTCAAAGAGATTGGATGAGCTGCCACCCCGCTTACAACGCTTACGTATGAGACTGATGAGGTTTTCTTTTACCATCTCTCATGTAGCAGGCAAAAACATCGTGACGGCAGACGTTCTGTCAAGAGCTCCTGTTGGAGGGAATGATTCTGACTTATCGGAGGAAGATATCAACCTGTATGTGGACGCGGTCACAAGCAGCCTACCAGCTACTGAGAGCAGGCTTTAGCAGATTAAGACCCATCAGGAGAATGACGTCATAGTTCAGCAACTCAAAAAGTGCTGCGTCGAAGGATGGCCAGATAAATTCTCAGCTGACAGATCCCTGCAGCCTTATTTGCAGTACTCAGGAGATCTCTCAGTTCACAGCGGATTGGTACTTTACGGTAGCAGAATAGTGATTCCTGCATCACTGAAGAAAGACATTCTTTCAAAGCTGCATGAAGGACATCCGGGGATAACAAAGTGCAGAGCAAGAGCCAAGCAGTCAGTTTGGTGGCAAGGTCTCAGTAAAGAGTTGAGAGAAATGATAGAAAACTGTGATGTCTGTGCTCGTGAGAGAACAAACTTGAGGGAAACTTTGATTCCTACTGAGTTTCCTACAAGACCATGGTCCACAGTAGGAGCAGATCTGTTTCAGTTTGGTTCGCAGCATTACTTGGTTGTGGTGGACTATCATTCCAGGTACTTTGAAGTGGCCAAGCTGACATCTACAACATCTGAAGGGGTTATTGAACATTTTAAATCTGTGTTCGCACGACACAGCATTCCAGATGAGGTGCGCATGGATAATGGACCACAATTTAGTTCTGAGCACTTCTGTAAGTTCGCGCGCTGCTGGAACTTCAAACACGTGACTTCAAGCCCGCATTTCCCACAGAGCAATGGTGAGGCGGAACGCGCTGTGAGGACAGTCAAGAATCTTCTCAAGAAGTCTGGGGATCCATATCTTGCTCTAATGGCTTATCGTTCTGCGCCTCTAGCGAATGGATACAGCCCTGCAGAACTTCTGATGGGTAGAAGGATAAGAACGACTGTTCCTATGATCACTTCTCAGCTTAATCCAGAAGGTGCGGATATAAAGCGGCTGAGAGAGATTGAGCAGAAGTACAGACAAAAGCTTCAGCAAGATTATAACAGCAGACACAGAGCACATGATTTGTCTCAGTTACAGCCTGGAGATCATGTGTGGGTTAAAGGTCTGCAGGAGAGGGGCACGGTTGTTTCGGCTGCAGATACTCCAAGGTCGTACGTCATAGATACACCAAAGGGGGTCCTGCGGAGGAACAGATACCATCTTTCACCAACCCCTGTGGCACCAGAAACACCAGCTCTCTCTTCCCCAGAAGATAAGAAGAGGAAGTGGGGCCCCTGAAGAACTCGAGTTGGAACAGGAGACTTCAGTGTCTGAGAGACGTTTTCCAGTAAGAACCAGGGCGCCACCAGCGTACCTAAAGGAACTGAGTGAGTTCTGGGGCAGAATGACCCCACACTCAGATTGAGGATCTGAGTAGTCTATCTCATTCCTCATAGACAGATGTTTTTGGTTTTATGTTGAGATGAATGAAGTTGTTAATGGTTTCACTAGGATGTGCACTTCATGTTGTTTATGTGTGTGAACACTTTACAGAGGAGCCGTGCAGTCTTACTGATGAGAATTCCTTTTGTTATGTTACCCTGACATTCTTCATTTAAGAAAGGGGGATGTAGTATCAGGTGACACAAAGGGGTAGGAACCTTTCTATGTGTTGATATGTGCTGGAGGGGAGTTTAATAAAAAGCGGAACCTGTGTGAAGCTACAAGCGTGTCTCGTGTGTTGGTGATATAAAAATATACAAACTCAGCCACTTGAACAAAGATAACTAACTATAGGCCTGGGCGATAAATCGATCAAATGAATTAATTCTAATTTTTTGTTACGGGCGATTTCAAAAATAACTAAATTTTTGCATTTTTGGCTCCCCACAGCTTCCGTAGCATTACACACGGCAGTATGGCCCGCGACAAACAACACACAAAACAGCACGCGACAGCATGGCTACCGGTGACAGTGGGAGGTTTGTTCCAAAGAAAGGAATAAAATCATCTGTTGTTTGGAACTGGTCTGGGTTTATGCCACAGATAAGGAGGACCCCCCCCCCCCGCCCCACGCTGCCTAAAGCCCATCAGAGTCAAAGGCTCTCACGTGCGCTTGCGTGGCACGCGCTCAGTCCTCTACACACGCAGTTATTTGTTGTAGTTATTTGTTTATAAAGAATACTGCGTTGTAATTATTATGTGTACCGGTATATTCATTTGCGACGCGGCCGCCGTAGGATTTTGTTTTTGGAGGAGGGGGGGGGTGGACCGCGACTCCTGCTGCTTCATCATCTTCTCCGTTGAAAAGACGGGGTTTATTATTTTAAAACCTGTTATTATATAAATAATATTCATTATTTTACTTTATTACTTTATTTATTTTATTTCCCAAACAATGACTCATCCACGATGATCCAGTCGAAACTGAGGGAAGTGACTTTAAAAAAATAAAATAAACAAAATAGAAAAGAAGTGCTCCGGTCCTGCGTTTGATTAGACCGGTGGAGCGAGCGACCATGTCTCTAGCAGAGCAGACTGACTTACAGTTTTGTGTTTTAGGGGAAGTAAGGATGCTTTGTTACGTGTGGGAGACTTAGGACTATGATCCGTCCCGCAGCGCTAAGTGAACGAGCTACCGGAATCTAGGAGAAGCGGGTCTACCAGTAAAAGTGTGTGTCGGGGCAGAGCTCGGAGTGCTAGCTAACGCAGTGTGTGAGCTTTGAAGCAGAAATGCCGCTCAGTCCTTAGAAGACATTCACGTGGATTTGTGTTTCCAGTCGTGTCTTGACAAAATAAAGGCTGATATTATTCCCACATATTTACATGCAGCCAAGATGCAGATTGCAGCGTTTCACGCATGGATTTTATGTTCATGCTAATGTTGTTAGCCCGTGTTAGCATACTGCTAATCCTGGCTTCTGGCTCCGTTTTTCAACAGAAAAAGCACTGACCACATGGATTAAAATTAAAATGATGAGCTAAGAGGCGCTTCATAATAACCGTAACATTAATAAAAGCACGATGGTATCGTCCATCGGCACAACCCTAACTGTAACCATTCCTTAATGTTAAAAAACTCATTATTATCTATATTAACTTTTTGAAGTGTCAATTACAGTTGCATAGAAAACACGTTTTCTTGTTACTCTACATCAGGGGTCGGGAACCTTTCTGGCCGAGAGAGCCACAAACGCCACATATTTTCAAATGTAATTTCCAAAGAGCGATACATTAATGTAGCGTCCCTGTCCCACACTGAGGCACGAAGACTTAACCTCTTTTAAGGTTCTTTATTCTGGTTACTGTTGACTGCAACAAACGCAGAACAATTAATTCAGCAACTCCTGAATCTCTCCTGCTGAGACGAGAGCGCTTCTCCCAACTTTATACCCCCCCCTCCCGCTCCAGCGCTCCCATTTCCCTTATTCGGCCCATAGCTGAACCCCATTGGTCCAAACTACCTAACAACAGGCTGAGTGACAGAACTGAGAGCCAATCAGATCTCTGCTTGATGTGTTCATTGAACTCCAGAACTTTTAACGCGTCCCAACAGCGGACCCAACTCAGTCCACTAGAATATGTTTAAAACTAAATATAGACGTGAATGTGAGCATTTGATGTAATTTCAACATTTTTAAAGTACAATAAGTCTATGGATTCTTTTTAATAACATTATTATGCTGTTGCTAATAATGATGAGTATTTCTCGTGGTGGTTTTGCTGATGGTCTAGTCTGGTTGATACGTGGTGAGTTTCAGCTTCATGCAGGCGTTGAGACTTTAAACGTGATCGTAGGTCTGAATGTTCTGTAGATGTGACAAAGACGTGGAGCCAAACACACTCACACACTGCAGTGAGTGACGGGGAGCGTGATGTATGTTTTTACAATCCCTGCGCGATTCACATTGCTGCCTGTCCCCACACCCCTCCCACCCCACCCTCTGCTTTCTTCTTCACATCCCGTCCCCTCATCTGCGCGCTCTTTCTCAGAGACGGGAGCGCGCAGGTTTAGGCACGGCAATTAATAGGTTTCCTGCTGGAATAAACTCTGTGAAATAGTAGATAATAGTAAACTGAGTGCTGGCGCAGATTTTTCTCTCCAAGCACCGCTACTACTGCGCGCCCCTCTGGCATCGCATCGCGCACGAGAAGGACTGGTCTAATGAAAAAAAAAATGGTATAAATAAAGATTTGTCTGCGAGCCATACGTGACCATCAAAAGAGCCACATGTGGCTCGCGAGCCATAGGTTCCCGACCCCTGCTCTACATAAATCCTTTTAAATTGTCTCTGCTTATTTAAACCCACATAACTCCATTAATGAAGGATCAGACATAGAACTGAGCTAGAAAGAACATTTATTATATGTGCAACATTTAGCAAAAAAAGGCTGCACACAGCCGTGCATCCAACTGATGGTTTGATGACAACAATTTGTCTGCAGACACACGTAAGACCTGCAAACATTGAATAATTACAACAGGAGCTACACATAAATAATATGTAATCAATTAAAGAAACATTTGTAGAAACTTTTATGCTTTTGCAGGCCACATGAAATGACATGGAGGGCCACATGAAATGACATGGAGGGCCTTGAGTTTGACACATGTCATTTAGAAAATGGTGCTACAGTCAAAGTGTGACTGAAAACAAAGCTGGGATTTTAAACTATTTATTTAAATTATATAAACAACACAAGTCCAAAAGGGAGTGAGAAGAACAATCTTATATTTAACTTTGATTCCAAGAGTGTGTTCATTTATTTATTATTCATCCCAGAAATGGGGGTTACATTTGTCTTGCGTTAGATTAAATAAAAGCAACGTTTGCTATAAGTTGTCTGCCGTTTGTACTCATTGCTTTCCTTTAGTAGGATGGGGGGGGGGGGTAATCGGGGAAAAATCGGAAATCGAATCCAATCGAATTTCCTCATTATGCAACAACATTGTTTTTTTAACAAGACCTTTTACTTTATACATTTTTCCAACTTCAAAAGTAAAATAGATGAAATAGAAGTTATTTAAATGTGACAGACAGGGCTGTGGGTGGTAGTTTGTCCCTCCTGGTGTTCCATAGATGAACATTCATGGCCAGCACCTGTCTGTTGAGCTGTGATTGGCTCATGAGGCTGATAAATAGCAGCTGTGGGAGTTCCAACTAGATGCTGGCTTCCTGGTTTGGCCTTGGTGAGTGATCTTGACATGTGGACCTTTTTTTTACTAAAGCTTTTAATCATTTGAGTTTGGAACATTTTAAATTCTATTTATATTAACAGGTGGTGGCATGAGTTCTGACCCTGGGGCATGAGAGGTAACATAAGGGTTTGTAAAGATGTGTTTTGTCCCAGGGAGAACTAACTTATTTTTCTTTTTCAAGTAGAGTTGCCACTGCTGTTTTGCTTGTAGTGTTTTTAGTCATTGTTTTTAATGTTTTAATCAAGCTTGACACCCTTGCTTTTATCCATTTTTAAACTGTTTTGTGCTCATTTTTAGTATCTTGGTGTCTGGACTAGGGATGGGTATCATTAAGGTTTTAACAATACTACTACTCTTATCAATACTGCTTATCGATCTGGTATTTATAACGGTACTCTTATCGATACTTTTTGAGGACGAAAAATAAATTAATAAATAACACATTTAGAACATAAAGTGTTTTATTTCCTCATTATGCAACAACATTGTTTTTTTTTAACAAAACATTTTACTTTATACATGAGAATTTTCCAGAGAGGATGTTCATTTAATTATTTAATCTACTTATTTTTATTATTTATGAGTGTGATGTTTCCTTTGAACTTTTGTCCATTTTCCACAACCTTGAATAGACTTTTCTGTCTGTCAAACAGAAACACCAGAGTTAAGTTAAGTGAGATGATGGAAACAGATTCACTTTGATGCAGACTCCTTTCTATTTATTTATTTTTCTTTAAATCCAGTAAACCCAATAAATTATATTAATTTTACGGAGGACAACTATCCGTAGTTATTAAGTATTAGGAAGCAGCTGATAGTTTGTCGCGGGTCTGGAATCATAAGCGGTGAATCTAAGCCCCGCCTCTCTATCCCCCACCCCCGGCGTCGCTGCCCCAGCGTGTTCTACACAAACAGTGCAACATACGGTCATCGTAGCAGCAAGGTGACAGCAAGGTGGGGGCTCCTTGACGCAAACTTAATAAATTTTACACAGAAACATTAGTTCTTAGTCTAGGGCGCTCACGTGTCCCGTATGAGATCGCGACTGACTGTGTGTGCGCTGCCTTGTCTTGTGTGTGTGTGCGCGCGCGGCGCGAGCTGTCAGAACAACAGCCCCGCCCCCCGCGCACACAAATAGACGGACAGAGCGCTCCGCTTCAACGAGAATACCGAAATTAATATCATCATTAATTAACGGAAAATTGACTGAATTGGTGAGTTAAATATGGCAGATAACGTTTGTGGGACACAAAAAAAAAAAGAAAAAGTAACTTCTTCAGTACCGATAGCAGAACCGTTCAGGTCAGATCTTAACTATACTGCGGTCTTGAAGAATGTGGCCCTGGGGCTGGTTCAATACCGGGGCACGGTACCCATCCCTAGTCTGGACCTGGCTGAAGGTGGCTGCCTCCTCCTTTTATCCTTATGGTAGCTGGTGGGTACCATATATAGTATTGTGTAAGGGGGACCCCCCTGTTTTCAGCCCCTAAATTGGTGGTGACCTGCTCAGGTGCACCTCTTCTGTTTTGTATTTTCTTTTAATCACTGTTTGGGTTGTGGTGTGTTTTTGGGTGCATTTGGGCCCTGAGCAGGTATTCCTGGTGAGAGTTGGATCAGAGATCTCCCTTGGTGGTGTTTGTGGCTCCCCGCCAGTGCAGTGGGGCTGAGGCGATCTTGGAGGCAGCCGCCCTCATGCAGTGTTGGAGTGCGGTCCAACTGTCCGAGTCTATTTTAACTTTCTCTTTTATGGAACCTGTGTCAAGTTTTTAATAAATTATATGTTTTTAACTTATCAAATCCAGTCTCCATTTGGGTTACAAATGTAAGAGGGCATTCGGTCACATAAAGGAAAATGTTTTGACATATTGCTGTCATGATGTAAATATAAAACAAATAGCCGTAGGTCGTGTGGCCGCCCCATAATGATTTCAAAACTTCTTTGGGATATCCCCGACACGTGTGTTTTGGTTTCGCGGCTGTATTTTGAAGTACATTTTTTTGGGCCCCATACGCGATTTTCGGCCCATTCATTTTTTTGACGGGATCGCTGGCCGTGATGTCATCGTCTTCGGGGGGGTGACGTTGACTTTGTGGAAAATTCATTTGCAATTTATCCCAGGTGTGTGCACATTTTGGTGACTTTTCGAGCATGCGGCGGGGGTCAAATTCTCGCTGAAAGGAGGCGAAGTCGTCGTTCCAACTGCGAAAACAATATGATCCTTGCAGTCAGTGACTGCTGCTGCGGGCCATAACTAAATAAATGTTTGATATCATAAGATCATCCCAGAGAGTCTCTGCTTCAACTCCCGCAGAGAAAAGCTGTGTCTAGACTACGTCCTAGAAGGACGTAGGTGGAGTACTGATGCTGTAGTATCGCGAGACCCAACGAGACGAGTGTGGTGAGTCAACTTGGCGGCACGTATGCAGTGTACAAACATTTTCGATCTTGTTTCAATATTCCGCGATATTAAATTAATCCGAGCAACTAACATAACTTGATAAGATTATTAAACCTTTGTCAGCCTGGAGGACCTGGAGAAATTAATTGACGAGTGTTATAATACCTGCGTCATGGGGAAACCCAACACCCCCTCCTCCAAGTGAGGACTCCCTGAAGACTCTCCCGGGGCTGCCTCCTCTCCAGGCAGCGGCGTGAGCGACATCCTTGATTCCATTGATAAAAAGCTCTCCAGCCTTGATTGCCGCATTAATCTGCTGGAGATCCTCCACAAAGAATTTCAAGGCCTGCGGGGGTCTCTGGAGTTCAGCCAGCAGCAGGTGCGGGAGCTAGCAGCGGAGAACCAGGCCCTCAGAGAGACCGTGAAGATCCTGAGCAATGACACCGCTCGTCTCTCCGAGGAGAACAGATCCATCAAGGAAACCCTCCTGGATCTTCAGGCGAGGAGCATGAGGGACAATCTAGTGTTCTCGGGGATTCCAGAGGAGGCAGGAGAGGTCCCGGAGGACACGGTGAAGTCCTTTCTGGAAGTCCACCTGAAGCTCCCCAAGGAGGAGGTGCAGAAGATCTCTTTCCACAGGGTTCACCGCCTCGGAGGAAGAAGGTCCGATAGCCAGCGCCTGCGTCCCATTGTCGCTAAGTTTGAACAATTTAAACAAAAGGAGCTGGTGAAGGGCCGCGGACGGGAGCTGAAAGGAACGCATTACAGCGTGAATGACCAGTTCCCGGCAGAAATCCTCCGTAGAAGGAAGATCCTGTTCCCGCTGAGGAGGAAGCATCTGACTGCCGGTTCTAGAGCGGTTGTGGCCGTTGATAAGCTATATGTCGACGGGCGGCTGTTCCGGGACCCAGAGATCACCCCCTGGCTGTGCTGAAGACTTTCAGATCCGCGCTGAGAACATCTGCGCTGCCCAGAAGAAACCCGCTAATCCCATCACATCATCAATAATCCACACCTCCATCTCAGGAAAAGTCTTGTTGCTTCACCTCAGTCCCACTCATGTTTCTGTTGTTGTTTTGTTGTTTTTGTTTTCTATTTCTTCTCTTGTTTTCTATCTTTTCCTTGCCCCCCCCCCCCCCCCCCCCCCTCCCCCTTCCTTATATGTAAATCACTGAAAAACAACGCATCCTCGGTAAGTATTTATTTACGCACTGAACGGGCGCGCGCACACATGGACGTGCACAAGAGATCCCGCACACACACGCCGACAAACTGCAAACACCTCACACAGCCTCTCATAAGACGCACGCAACACGCAGCTCACATAGCCAGAAAACGTTCACGCGCACACATGCACAGCGCTTCTCTGTGCAGCGGGTTTGCAATGCGGGCACGCGCACACGGACGGGCACACACGCATTACTTAGCTTTACACCTTTCTAGTCAGAGCAGTTATGAATAGTCTTAACATCGTTAGCTGGAATGTGCGTGGACTTGGCTCTGGGCCAAAGAGATTGAAAGTGTTTAATCACCTGAATGATCTTAAAGCAGATATAGCTCTACTGCAGGAGACCCATTTATCTAATTCACAGAAGCATCTCCTGTGCGGTTTACAATTTCAAGTTATGTACTCTGCTAGTTACAACTCCAAACAAAGAGGAGTTGCAGTTTTGATTAATCAAAACGTTACATTTACTCACAAGGATACAGTTACTGACCCAGAAGGCAGATTTGTAATCATTAATATATCCATTCAGAATAAGGACTATTGTATAGCCAGTATCTATGGCCCGAATGTTGACGACTCTTCCTTCTTTCACAGATTCTTCACTTCACTCTCAGTTCACTCTGACTCCACAATCATTATAGGAGAAGACTTCAACCTTGTTTTGGACCCTGAACTTGACAGACTCAGCATAGCAGCAAACCAACGCATATGGAGGTCTGCATGTATCACAAAGCAGTACATGAATGATCTGGGTCTCTGCGACGCTTGGCGCTCATATCATCCAAACACTAAGGGGTTCACCTTTTTCTCTCCAGTTCACCATTCACACTCTCGTTTAGACTGTTTATTAATTAGTAACTCTCTCTTAAAAGATATCCAAAGTTCCAACATTCACCCAATAATTATCAGTGATCATGCACCAGTTTCTGTAAATATTTCTAGGGAAATAGCCACACCCTCAGGTTCAATCTGGAGGTTTAATACGTCTCTGTTAAAAGACCAGGAATCTATTGAATTCTTTAAAAAAGAATGGGCAACCTTCTTAGAATTCAACAACACTAAGGATATTTCACCATGCCTTCTTTGGGAAACCGCAAAAGCAGTCATGAGAGGGAAAATCATCTCTTATTCAACGCATAAAAAACGCAAAGAGAAAGCAGATTTATTAGAACTAGAAAATAAAATCAAAACTCTGGAGACTGCTTATGCTGCCTCTGCAAAGGAACACATTCTGGGCGACCTGAAAAATTTAAAACTGCAGTTACATGACATCATCAATAAACAAACACAATTCCAGATACAAAGGCTACGACTTGAAACATTTGAAAACTCAAACAGATCTGGCAAATTTCTTGCTAATCAGCTTAAAATTAATAGAGAAAAATCAACAATTACTTCCATCGTTGATGAAAAAGGAGATGTCACTCATGATCCGGTCAAAATAAATACTGCGTTTAAAGACTTTTATAAAAATGTATACACATCACAGATTAACCCATCAGAACAAAGCATCAACTCATTTCTAGATAAAATAAACCTACCCAGATTAACTGAAGATCAGATGTTAAACCTAGACTCACAGCTTTCATTGTCTGAGCTTCATGAAGCTCTATCACTTATGCCAAACGGTAAAGCACCAGGGCCTGACGGCTTTCCTGCTGAGTTTTATAAAGAATTCTGGGAACAGCTGGCACCAACGTTTTTTGAAATGGTAACATTTATCAAGGAAAGCAAATCAATGCCACCTAACATGAACTCCGCCAACATAATTCTCCTCCTTAAACCAGAAAAAGATCCCACTAGCCCTTCAAGCTATCGCCCCATTTCTTTAATCAATGCAGATGTTAAAATTATCTGCAAAGCACTAGCACAGAGAATAGAAAAAATCACCCCTCACATAATTCACCTCGATCAAACTGGTTTCATCAAAGGCAGACACTCTGATGACAATGTCCGCAGACTCATTAATGTAATTGACTTTGCCACCATTAAAAACCAGGAAATGACCATATTGTCGCTGGATGCTGAAAAAGCTTTCGACAGAGTAAATTGGAAGTTCCTCATTGCTGCCCTCCATAGGTTTGGTTTTGGAGAATCATTCATCAACTGGATCAAAATATTATATCACAACCCCAATGCATCTGTCAGAACTAATAAACAGACTTCCAACAGATTTTTTTCTCGGAAGAGGAACCAGACAGGGTTGCCCACTCTCCCCCTCTCTCTTTGCTATATTTATTGAGCCCCTAGCTGCAGCAATAAGACAGAATGAGAGCATTAAAGGAATTAAAACCAAGCACAGCCATCATAAAATTAGTCTCTATGCAGATGACATATTACTGTTCTTAAATAATTCACACTCTGTAAATGAAACGGCAACAACCATTAATGAATTCTCCTCCATATCAGACTACTCCATTAATTGGAACAAATCTGTTTTATTACCATTGAACAGTTATGCGGAGCGAAGAATCACAATACCAGTTAAATCAGGCAATATCAAATATCTAGGTATTTATTTTTCCCCCAAATTCTCAGAAGTGGTGCAGCTAAACCACACCCCATTACTGAAAAGCATACAGGACGATCTAACCCGCTGGACCAACCTGCCTCTGTCCCTCATGGGCAAGGTAACCACGGTTAAAATGAAAATCTTACCCAAAGTCAATTATCTCTTCTCAATGATCCCCACACAACCACCACTAAAATGGTTCAAAGCATTAGACTCATCCATATCAAGCTTTCTATGCAACAATAAACCTGCAAGAATTAATCTAAAAACTTTAAAATCTGCAAAAAGCTGTGGAGGCTTGGAACTACCTAACTTCCACAAATACTTTCTTGCAAATAGTTTACAATACATCTTAAAATGGTTAAAAAATAACCCAGAAGGGGGGGCGTGGCTTGACAGAGCATGGAGTGAGACGTGTTTGGCGGAGCGGAGCGGAATAATTGCCTTAAAGTATAATTCTTGGCACGATTGTGGAGTAAATTCTAGCCTGGACTTTGTTTAAAGTTGCGGTGACACAAAATAAATACTTAACATGTCTGGAAAACCAACGAGAGGAAAGCAGACAACTCTTTTACAGGTGAGGCCCGCCACACCGACCCAGCCTGCGGCCTCCACTAGCAAAGACCCCGCAGGTGAGGAGGAACTAGCTGCGGCTAGCTTAGCAGCCCACACCGAAGTTATTAAGCAGGATATTCTGTCATCCCTTCGGAAAGACCTGGTGGACACTCTTAAAACTGAAGTCCGGAATGTTTTGGGAAGCGAGTTGGCATCAGTGAGAGCGGACATAAACACGGTCAGATCTGAAATACGGGAGTACAGAGAATCTGTCACATCAGAGCTGACATCGCTCAACGCCACGGTGAGGGGGATGGAGGAGAGCCTCTCCACCTGCACAGATGATGTTTTA
>CM043707.1:31197571-31225071 GCA_023969325.1 Oryzias curvinotus
AGTGTCCAAACAGCAGAGAGGAGATTCTCTGGGATTCATTGGAGCCAGATTCTCCTGGATGTGAACAGTCTCTGCTTCTGGAACAGAAGAGTCCTTCTCAGAGCAGCATTGAGGATCTGTTCTGTCCGGCTGAGAGCGCTCCCTGCTGGTAGGAGACAGAAGCACATCAGCTGCTTTTCTGTGGCCGTTCAGAAACAGTCTGGAGACTCTAAAAAACCTCCACTTCCTGAAGCAAACGGATGCAGAGCATCATGTTTGATCCTCTTCCTTCAGAAACGGCTCCACTGTTCCATCGCTCAGCAGTTTGACTAAAGCAGCTGAGAGTCTGGATGCAAACAGACCTCAGCAGCTCATCCAGAACGCCATGACAGAAGCACATGCAGCAGCACGTGCACGCTCCCAGAGAACAGCAGCTGATCCAAGTCCTGACTTTGGGGTGAGACCTTTCTGTTCTGCTTGGAGCACACTTCAACATGAACTTCATTTCCCATCATTCCATCTGTCAGGAGAGAACAGCTGCAATGAGCTTCCTTCAGGAATGACTGCAGCTAGAAGGATCTTTCATCTTCAGCACCACCAGGACCCACATCCAGCCCATCAACAGCCAGAACATCAGTGACATCAGCGTCTGATCTTCATCACACATCATCATCAAAGGACCACCTCTACGTTTTTACAATCTGATGGGTTTCAGTCTTTCTGCAGCTTCTCATCAAGTGGATTGTCAAATATTTTCATTTCCTGTTTTATGTTTGAAATGTTGAAAAAATCTTTCCAGTTTTAAAAAGATCAAACTAATAAAGTTATTGGAAAGACCCTGTCTGCTGCAGGACCTGTGCAGGTGCGTTGTGGGTAATAATGTTCTGTTTGGGATATTTGCTGGATTCTGGATGTTGACAGTTGTATTGGTCTTGATTGTTTACCGTTGTGGTTTGGATGTTTGTTGTTATTTGTAGCACAGCTGAGCAGGTTCTTCATAGACAACATGTTGCTCTGCCAATGTGCCTTTGGGCCAACTTGATCAAACTGATCAAAACTGCAGATTCTACTGATTTCTCCATCAGATTTATGTCTAGGGGTGTAACGATACGCTAACATCTCAATTCGGTTCCATTCAGAGTTTCATAGGGCTCGGTTCAGTATGGCTGTTTAACAAATCTACCTGATGTGAACTTCTGTTTTATGAATTATTATTTTATTGTTATTTGTTGTGTGTGTTTGTGTGACTTTTTATCTTCCACTCTGAATTAGCATGGTGTGTCCATTTGAATAGGATTTAGTGGCACCTAACCTAAGGTGTAACTTTGGTGCTGCTGTTAGATCAGCACAGCAAGGGATTGTGGGATACCATTCCCTTTGCCTGTCTGGACGGATTGTTCCTGCTCTGTTCTCACCATCTTCCTTCATCTCAAGGTCGTCTCCTCCAAAACTAAAACCATGTCTAGAGGAAGATCTGCACGGATACATAATGAAACTTCAAAATAAAAGTCCTTCCTCTTTACTGTATTTGCATCAATGACCAATTGAAAATAGAAATGCATCAAATGAGTAACAATAGATTTAACTTAAAAATGGTTAATCTACAACACTAAACACATTTTATTTAGGAAAATAATATTTGATTAACTTTATCAATCTCTTTAGTATCCCAACATTCTGGAAACATTTTTGCAGGTTTACTGTGAAAAGACTAACCTGTTCAAAAGATAAAACAGATCAAAGTAAAAAAAAAATATTTTTTTTATATACTGCTCTCTTACCTGTACTGCTGCTGCAACAAGGAAATTTCCCCTTTCGTGGGACTAATAAAGGAATATCTTATCTTTTCTTAAAAACACAATCATAAAAGCTGCAAATGCTGAATTCATCTTCCAAGACCAAATCTGGTTTCAAAGAGACTCTAAGTCAGACTGAAGTTTACAGATGTCTTGGAGCGAACCTCACTGCTGCACTCAGACTGATGATAAAACTACAGAGAAGCCGTTTGTTTGCTTCAGTCTTCTTACAGCTTCTGATGGAGCTCTGTGATCTCACCTCAGTCCTGAGTTCAGCAGTCAGAACTGGACCTGTAGAGTCCAGCTTTGGAACCAGCAGAGAAGCAGCAAACAGCAGAAACCCACACTGTAGGAAAGACTCCACACTTCTGACTGATGTTCACGTCCATTTTATTCCTCACAGTAAAGACTGGAACAGAACACTGAGAACCAAAAAGAACAGAGGAACAGTTCTAATGTCTACTAGAAAACCAGGAATCACAAGAACACACCAGCCTCTTCCTTCATACATTTAGGAGGAAAATCCTTTCCTAAAGAAAGTCTTTGCTCATATGACCCAAAAAAATATAAACTGTAGTCACTACTTTTTAAAACTATCACCGATCACATAAAAAGTGTTTGAATTGAACCAAATATTTCCAGTGTTGTCATGGTAACACAGGCAAAGACAACATACACATGTATCAGCATAAACTACAACCACAATTAAGCTGTTCAAGAGATGAAGATTAAACCAGGATCATCAAAAACAACACATTTCTCATTACAGGTCCATCTATTAAAAAAGCAAATTGAAGTTTAGAAGATTTAGTTGGATTCTGGTGGTTGTAGCTTATAGATGACAACCCCAAAAAGGTGTATGAGAAAGATGTTCTCAGGACACATCAGATGTTAGAAAACTCTTCATTATTTCCATTCAATGTTCACTTCTGCCTCCTTTTACGTAAATGACTGCATCAATGTGGTTCTGTGTGCATGTTTTATGATTGTATGCAGGGAAATTGTTGATACCAAAGCGCTATAAAAAAAAAAAACCCCAGCAATCTCTGACCACATTTGTGTTGCCAGGGGACAAAAGCTGATTGTGTAGACAATACATTAGCGGATTGTTTCGGGCCCAGAAGTTTTGGGAAGTAGTCCACAAAAATAGTATCATGCATGCCTCTTACTGGGTGCAAATCCATGATTGTCAAAAAAAAGAGATTATAATAGAGAATGATAAAACAAAACTAACAAAAACAAGTGAGCTAATTAAGAGCCAAAGTAGGCTAACTGGACTCTGACTGTTAAAATTAGAAAAAAGTCATAAGATCATCAGGATCAGAAAAACCATCTTGGTTTTTTGGAAATTTTCTGCAGGCATATGGCAGGAGCTGCTTTGTTATAGCTTTATCTACACACCCCAATAATGGATTTTTTCTATTGCATTGTTGTTCATAAACCACACTTCCTCTTGTTAAGGACATCACTGCTGTGACATTAAGGATGGTAGTGATTATATCTAAACATTTGATCAATGTTCTTTATTTACATTACATGAATAAATTAATGCCCCAAAAAATAAAAGATGTAAACTTCATCAGTGTTTGATTGCTTCCATTGTGCAGGCATCTTCTTTTCCTGACTTTCTATCTTTAGTTGTAGAAAACTATGCATACACATTTTTTTTTCAATCGAGTGACTGGATATCAATACCTTGAAACCTTACGTATTTTAAAGTGATCCAACAAGACAAATTTCTTGTTCAAAATCATAGTCAAAAGAAAGAAAAGTAATATTCAAAAAATAATTTTATACTAAAAACTAATTGTTCTATTTTATTATTTCTTTTTAAAGCATTCAAAACTTACTTTATCAGAATACATTTTAATCAGGCAGTTATCTAACCCTGTTGCATGGTTTAAACTTGCAAGCCATCAGCTACAAGGTGGAACATGGGAACAGCTGCAGAAAATACAAGATGAATTAGTCCATGATTCACAAGTGGATGAAGCTAGAAAACGAACTCCAAAAGTCAAGATGATGCAGCTAAATTTCCGTGGAAAAAAGGCGACTCGATGGATTAACGATCAGCGAACAGTTTGGAGACACTTCTCTGCAGTCACCATTCGACTGAGGGCAGTAACGCTATTAACAGAGAGAATATTCACCTTCACCTTATGAAACGCCATCATCTTTCCATCCAGGCTAGGATTGCAATGCCGCAGCAACTTCCTGTGGACTACAATGAAAAGTTGTTCATCTTCCACTCCTAGTGCAGTAGAAAGATCGTTGACTAACACCTCCAGCCCAGCCACATCACCAACATGGACGAAGCGCCGCTGACTTTTAACATCCTGGTGAGTCATAATGTCCAGAAGAACGGGAGCAGGGCGGTAGGATATGTCCAACAGGGCAGGAAACGTCAGCTTTTGTTGTTCTGGGAGGCAGCGCCGGGCGAGTTATGCCACACTTTGTGAACGGATTGTAAAAAGCTTGGGCTAACATTTCTGCGTGGACTGTTCTTTGAGCTTTAGCAAAAGCCGGCATCATTCATGAGGAGCCAGACGGCCACCAGAAAGACTCTGACAATGACGAAAGGGAACCTGCCGTGTTTGATAGAACTTTAGCCCAGCTGTTCATGTCAGATAAAGAGTATTAGGACTTTGATGGAGTTTTGGATCCTCTTTTATGACTGAAAAAATGAAAAGTAAATCATAACCAACACCCGCTGCCTTTTTAAACACACTCTGAGTGTGTGTGCTGAAGCCGCTGTGTTGGCGCCCACGCATGTGCAGGAAGCAGGGGGGGAGCCCTCAGTGCAAGCGAGTGCGTGGAGCATGCATTCCGTTTGTGTTACTCGGTTACAGAGACCAGTAATAATTAACATTTCCTCTAAAAGAACGGAGACTGGTTCTTTTCCTCTAAAAGAACGGAGACTGGTTCTTCTATTAACCCGCTCTGGAGGCTCTGAGGGTCCAAACAGGGAAGTGAACCCTGAAGGAAGATCCCCCATTGGCCCTGGAGAGGATCTCCCTTGGGTCTTTCGACCGCAGTCAGAAACAACGCAGTAACGGTTCAACACTAGCACGCGTGTTTTACTGGTATGTGTTAACTTACCCGTGCCTTAAACCCAGTGGACCTTTTGTATGTATTAAATACAGAAAAAGCAAACCATAACTAAGACTGTGTCCTATAACCCAGTGCGCCTTAAGGTCATGAAAATACAGTACCATTTTTTCTTCTTTGACACATACAAGAGGTGCACTGGGTGTTAAGGCCCAGGCACGTTAATGCTCTGTTCGGGCTAAACAGAGTTTCTAGAGTGGGTTAATAAAAAAAAATCCAGACTCTGATTTTTTTAAAGGACACTTTTTTTGTTACTGTTCTCCCTCCCTAACTGAACACAAACTGAATGGTCGCTCATTTGCCCCTTCCTCCATATCCTACAAAAGCACTAAACACACAGCACACACACAGATATGCGCTAGAAAACGCTACTTTTTCCAGTGTGATTTCTCATGTGTCTTTTGAGATTAAACATTTGATTAAAACCTTTTTTACATTCTTTACAAGAAAAAGGCTTTTCTCCTGTGTGACTTCTCATGTGTGTTTTGAGATTAGATATTTGATTAAAACTTTTTTTACATTCTTTACAAGAAAAAGGCTTTTCTCCTGTGTGACTTCTCATGTGTGTTTTAAGATGAGATATTTGATTAAAACTTTTTTTACATTCTTTACAAGAAAAAGGCTTTTCTCCTGTGTGACTTCTCATGTGTGTTTTGAGATGAGATATTTGATTAAAACTTTTTTTACATTCTTTACAAGAAAAAGGCTTCTCTCCCGTGTGAATTCTCATGTGTATTTTGAGATCATATTTATCTCTACTACATTTGCCACAATATTTACAACAAAAAGGCATTTTTCCAGTGTGATTTATCATGTGTCTTTTGAGATTAGACATTTGATTAAAACCTTTTTTACATTCTTTACAAGAAAAAGGCTTTTCTCCTGTGTGAGTTCTCATGTGTGTTTTGAGATGAGATATTTGATTAAAACTTTTTTTACATTCTTTACAAGAAAAAGGCTTTTCTCCTGTGTGAGTTCTCATGTGTGTTTTGAGACAAGATTTTCGACTAAAACCTTTATCACATTCTTTACAAGAAAAAGGTTTGTCTCCTGTGTGAGTTCTCATGAGAATGTTAACTCGAGACAATTGATGAAAGCTTATACCATATTTTTTACAGACTCTTTCAGAATCCGTTTTCTGTGGATCTGTCTCTTCATCTGTAGTTGATGTTGATTCTGTCTCTTCATCAGTAGTTGATGTTGATTCTGTCTCTTCATCTGTAGTTGATGTTGATTCTGTCTCTTCATCTGTAGTTGATGTTGATTCTGTCTCTTCATCTGTAGTTGATGTTGATTCTGTCTCTTCATCTGTAGTTGATGTTGATTCTTCATGTTGGTTTCCTTCTTCATCCTGACTATCAGTTACATTAAAGCTCTGCTGATTGTTTAGATCTGCTTCACTGTTCTCATCTTCCTCATAAGTAGGAATCTCCATCAAGGTATCAGTCTCCTGCTTCAGATCAAGCTGATCTTCATCCTGACTGATAAAGAGTTTCCCTGGTTCCTCTTTAATCTTTGGAAGTACTAGTTCCTCTTGTTCTCTTTTAAAGTGTGGAGGTTCTTGTTCCTCATGCTCTTCTTTATAATGCGAAGGTTCTTGTTCCTCCTGTTCCTCTTTAATCTGTGGAGATTCTTGTTCCTCATGCTCCTCTTTAATCTTTGGAGGCTCTCGTTCGTCTTGCTCTTCTTTATGATGTGAAGGTTCTGGTTCCTCCTGCTCCTCTTTAATCTGTGGAAGTTCTTGATCCTCCTGCTCTTTTTTATAATGCGGAGTTTCTTGTTTCTCATGTTCTACTCTGAAGTTCTTCTGCTGGTTGCAGAGATCCTCTTCAGTCATCCAATACTGGGGGAGGACTGCAGCAACAAACACAAGAAGGAATCCTTTTTATACTAAAAAAAAAAACCTTTTAGCATTGTTATGCACCAAGAAAAATCTAAACCACCTCAAAAGTATTTCAGTTTAATTTTTTAATTCAAAACTCCCCTCCTCCATTCTCTGAACTCACTGAAATACTTTTTACATTTGGTAAATGAGCATCAATGCTGTAAATGTCCACAATCGGTGGGCATACTTAACCCTTGTTCTATCCTAGGCACTTTAACGTTGGGAGTTGGGTCATCCAGACCCACTAGACAGAGCTCTGAACCTTTTTTCTTCAATTTTTTGTGATCTTCACTGGTGTCCATGGATTACATGAAATCTTTCCACATTTATCCACCTTTGTCATGGTAGAACACATCAATGTAAGGGGGGGGGGGGGGGGGGGGGGGGTCATCTAAGATAGCACAAGGGTTACATGTGGAGAATACAATCATCTATGCCCACACAAAATCATCCACTGCTTTACTGCATTTCACTATTAGACTGAACCAATGCAAACTTTCTGCATTGAAAGGACAAATACGCTGAGTTGTGTGTTTATAGCAGGGGTGTCCAAACTACAGCCTGTGGGTCTGTTTTTATTGGCCCGCAGCAAATTTTGAAAATATAATTGAATATGGCCCGCATATGGTGCTTGAGCTAAACTCTGTTGCACTTCTCAGTTTCAACACTAGAACAGAAAGGTGTTTCTCTCCTAAACAAAATTAAGCAAAGAAGAATATTTACCACGAGTCACCAGAAATGGCAGCACTGAAGAACCGCAAGATAGCAAGTGAGTGTAGAAGATTTCAAACACGGTGGGAAAATGAATATTTCTTTAAGGAAATCAACGGAAAGTATGTCTGCTTGATTTGCACTGACGATGTTGCTGTGATGAAAGAGTAAAATGTCCGTCGGCACTACGAGACCAAGCATCAGAGCAGCTTAGATGTTGGCTAATATTGCTTGTTGGTCTGCCCAAAAAATAACAAAGCATTAAAATATAATATTTTAATGAACGTGACACTTCTAGTATTTTGGTATAGTTCTACGGTACAGTATTGAACAATTAAAGACCCATCCCAAATTTGCCATTTTAGGAAGTCCTTGAAAAGGTTTATGCACACTAAACACACTAATGTTTTACAGTAATAAGCTGGTGGTCATTGATCTTCTGTTTCCGAGCCTATCTCTTTGAGGGGAGTCAGATGCTCAGTGGTGGTGGTCCCTCAGGCCAGGAAACTAGACTAAGTCTTTGATCTGGTGCACCTAACTTTAATTCTTAGGTGCACCATGTTACCCCATAGATCAGACTAAGTGTGAACACCTGGCCCCGCCCATATAGTGAAATGTCCATGTAAGTTCCGGGTCAGTGGGTGCACTTCCTTCCTGCCGCGTCCTGCCCCCAGCTGTTACTGTGGCCACACCAGGACGCCAGAAACTTTTGACAAAACCCTATTTGGAAACCTCAACGTTCCTGAGACTTGGAGGCCTTGTGGGACTTGTGAACGTCTACCCTTTTCTAGATACCTGCAACAGTGTCTGACTGGTACTCAATGAAACTTAACTTGTGTTTAAAAAAATAATAAAAATGTTTTACTTTTGTTGTCAAAGTGTGTATATGCATGTGATTGGGGTGTTTTTGTTTTATTAAGTAATCAGCTCTGTCTGCAGGTGGGCTTGAGATCCCCTGTGGTTTTATCCTGTGATTTATTTGTTCTTTCTTTTAAATTTGTAACCACGTCTCCATTTGGTTAAGTCCCTATTTTTATTAGTGTGTGCCTGCACCGCTCGTGTTGCCACATTCGCAAACACAAAGCTAGAAGTCTGCTCAGAGACGTGGTTAAGTCGCGTGGAGCAGCTGGTCGGTCCTGTTTGCCTTCTCTGGAACAAAACACCATAATAAACTTTCTTTGTATAACACATTTCAAGAAAAAACATCAGAAAGTGCTTTACGGTAATACAAGTTAATACACAGTAAAACATAAAATTTAAATGGATAAAGAAAAAGCGATTCAAAAAAGATAGGTTTTTCAGCTGCTTTAAAAAAAAACACTGAGACAAAAAAAATAACAAACAAAATAGAAAAGTAGTAGTCCGCTCCCGCACTTAATTAGTCAAGTGGACCGGCGGAGCGCGTTCTTACAGCTTTGTGTTTGAGGGGAATGGGGGATGCTTTCTTACGTGTGCGCTACGTGTGGGAGACTTAGGAGTGCGATCCATCTCACAGCTCTAGGTGAACAAGCTACAGAACTCAGGAGAACTGGGTCTAAAAGTGTGTGTCCGGGCAGAGCTCGGACCCCCAGCACACACACAGCGGCTTTGTTTGGGACAGTGTGTGAGCTTTTCAAGCAGAAATGTCGCTCATTCCTTAGAAACCGTTCAAACAATCACCTGGATTTGTGGATTTGCCTTTAAACCAACTAGTGTGAAATCTTACATTCATTCAATCATGCAATTAGTGCAAAGGTGAGCTAACCTGTGCTCAGCTGAGTGTTTATGTTCTTCTAAAATGGATGGTTGAATGTAACAAGAAGGAGGAGGAGCGCCCATCCACCCCCACACCCAGACCCCTGCCGCAGCAGCTGCGGCAGCCGGAACCCCCCAACGCCACACGGCCGCAGGCAGGGGACAACTGCCCCCCGGGCGACCAAATCCGCCACCCAGGCCAGGACCAGCAGGACCGCCGCGAGGCCCCCAGAGCCAGAGAGCAGGGAAGCACAGGGGAAAGAGAGCGGCGCCCCATCCCAACCATTATTCTTATTCCGTTTTATCACTTTCGGGGTCAAGAGGCTGTTGGGGCCTATCCCAGCCAGTGGGGCTTCTGAAGGAGGCTTTGGTCCCAAACTCCAGACCGCATAAGGCAGAAATCCTGCTACGTAGTCCTGAGAAGCTTTGTAAAATCATCAGGGGCCTCATTTATAAAACTTTGCGTAGGATTTGCGTCAGAAGTGGCGTACGGATGAAACATGGGACGTGCGTACGCACAGAAATATTCATATTTATAAAACCGTGATCACGCACATCCTACGCATCCTTCCCTTAATACATCACAATCAATTCTAAATGCTGCGCAGCTTTTGCGGCTTCATGACACGCCCATAGTTGCCCATAAATAGTCCGTGAAACGCCCACAAATGAATATTCATTAATAGCGAAACCATGGCAAACACCGAGAGGAAATCAAAAAAACTGAACTTCACTCAATGTGAAGTAGAATTTATCGTTGGCGAGGTGGAAAAGAGGAGAAAAATGTTGTGTGGAGGGCTCAGTGTGGGCATTACTAATGCCAAAAAGGCACGTGAGTGGCCGGATCGTGGACCGCGGCCGAAATAATAAAGAAATGGTCGGACATCAAAGTCCAGGCAAAAAAACGTCTGGCGCTGCATCGCCAGAGTGTGTCTGCCACGGGGGGGGGGGGGGGGGGGGGGGGGGGACACCGGAGCGAGCTGACCCCTCTTGATGACAGACTATCGGCAATTATTGGGGAATCCCTATTAAGTGGGTGACACACCCCCAAAAGCTCCACCAGGACGGCTGGAGGAAGTGGAACCGGCTCATCAGCCACTGGTCCTCGTTTGCCAGCAAGTCTTCTTGCTGTCTAAAGATCCGTTCACTCCCAATTCTTCCATTTGCCACATCTTCTAAGATCCAAGATCAGCCATTGTGGTCATTACGCATTGTGATGGGGCATTTTATTTCCATCCATTTAATTGCATCTGACAAGCTACAGATGTGGGTAATAATCCACGTGGAAATGGGAAATTGTTCATCAAATGTAATTTGTTGCTTTCTGAATGGTTGAGACATACGCCATACATTGTTTTATCAAGAATAAAACAAACTAAAGGCATATGCATGAATACCATAATTCTGTAGCTTATGAAGAAATGTTTACTATGAAAACAACTTTCCCCAGTGGACAATTAATACGTCTGTCTGTCTGTCTGTCTGATTCGCACACATCTGGCGGCGCGTGCACACGCAGCGGCTCCTCTCTCTCATACCTTCAGTGTTTTTTGGCTTTTCTTTTGGCTTTATCTTTTTGGGTTTAAAGGATCTATTGTTTTTAAAAGAATGTATTTTTTAAGTCGTTTATTTATTATTTTATATGCTGCTTGCACTGTGGGGTGAGAGGAAAGCAATTTCATCTGTGCTGTATGTCTTACGGATGCAGCATATTTGACAATAAAGCTGACTTTGACTTTGACTATATCTGCTCCTCCAGACGGACACATTGAGGAGAATATCAGTTTAGTACATTATTTCGTTCTGTTAACTATATTATTTATGAGGATGAATTGCACAACATGCCGATATTGCAGAACATATTTCGCTTTTCTTTGTGACAATATGTGTTCATTTGAATTTCTGTTGTAATTGTCGTTTGATTTTTTTTTTTTGTTTGTTTCACTGCTGATCGATCAAACAGGTGTTCATGTAGCTGTTATTGTGAGACTTGCTTTGTGAAGTCTTCATGTTATTTATGAGGCAGTATTGTCATTTTCACTTTCACTTGTTTCTTCCATCTGCAGACGGTGTCGCCGTTTCTCATTTCATCTGTTTTTGTGCGTACGCCTGGGTCAGAGCTTGATGAAGGACCAAACATTTTCCCCTCAAGTTTGCTTTTTATAAATCTCAACTATTGCATAGAGAGTGGCGTACACCTTCTTTTGTGCGTAAGTTTATAAATGAGGTCCCAGGGGAGCACAAACGTCACAAAGCCATCTCCCCTGCTGCCAACACAACGCTGCTCCTGGTGTGTCTGTGTCTCTTAGCAGCCGGACACACGGTGACAGCACTGACATCATCGCCCCGCCTCCCCTCTGAAAATGCGAAGTGGAATTGAATTATGAGATACTTTTCACAGGGTGGACAACACAAATTAAATCCCCTCTTTGCATTTTTGTTTTGATTATGACACAGAATAAGCAGTTTTTAAGTACAAAATGAAAAAGCGCCTTGAAGTAATGATTTTTCATTTTAATTTTGAGTCATTTGATCCAGTTACATTTTGAAAATGAAAAGCATTTCTGTTAATCCATTTTAATTGTCAAATTAGACTTTTCTAAATGGGTTTTGTTGCGAATTTACCAGACACTAGGGCTGGGCGATATGGCCATATGGCGATAATTCGATTTCCGATTTTTTCCCCCTACTTAAGAAAAGCAATAAGTACAAACGGCAGACAACTTAAAGCAAATGTTGCTTTTATTTAATCAAATGCAAGACAAATGTAACCCCCCCATTTCCTCAAGCGGCGTTGTATGGCCCGCAGACGCAACCTACCATCCACGCCCAACTCTACGCACCACCGCCACCCACACCGCCCTCACCACCCTCACCGCCCACCTTAGATGAGGAATAGTCAAAACTGCATAAGCTTATAATACTAGCTATGCTAATCCCGCTAGCCATGCTAATTTGGCTAAAAGTGCTAGCATTGCGATCAGCATCATCAACTCACACCAAAAAACACATTGCTAAAAATGCTAATTATGCTAACTATGCTAACAATGCTAATATGGCTAAAAGTGCTAGCATAGTGATCAGCATCATGAACTCTCTCAGAAAAACACATTTTTTAAAATGCTAATTATGCTAACTATGCTAGCTATGCTAATGTGGCTAAAAGTGCTAGCATAGCGATCAGCATCATTAACTGATTCAGAAAAGCACATTACCTCAAATGCTAATTATGCTAACATCCTAGCTATGCTAATGTGGCTAAAAGTACTAGCATAGCGATCAGCATCATCAACTGACTCAGAAAAACACATTGCTACAATGGTGAGAGCTATATGTCATTAGTTGATTAAAAAATCCTACTTTTTTCAAAATGGCCGCTTTTCTGTTGATTTTATCTCCATAGCAACCACTTTATGTTTTAGTCACCCCGGGATGACGAACAGATTGATGTCAGTTTGAGACGAATCAGATAAAGTAAAGTTTTTGTCATCCTTAGCAACAGTGGTTTTATGCTAACCACGCCCACACTCCTGTCCATATCCAGTGTTTTTCAATGTGTTCAGTTCCTGACATGAATACGTGCATTCATATTTCATTGTATTGCATTGAAAGGCATGGGAGATATAACAGTGCGCCACTTTGCTAGCTTTCCATGCACACGCCGTTCAAAATCTACAACATTTTTTTCACAATAGGTTGCTATTGATGCCCAAAAAGTTTCGAGGCGATCGATCAAAATTTCAACGACAAGTTTACGTTTGAATCCAGTGTTAAAGGTGTTTTTTATAGAAAATTTCTTTTGTCGACAAAACTCCAGAGGTGATTGTAGACTTACGTTAGGGACATTTGAGTCAAATTTTGTGAAAATCGCTCGAAAAAAATTCATTTTTCCATATTGTGTAAAAGTGTTGAAGTAGAAAATGAAAAAGCATTTTGGTAGAATGCTCTTTCATTTTAAATTTTGAGTCAAAAAATGCAGCTTCATTTTGAAAATGAACAAGGATTTCTGCTTTTGACTTTTTTTTTAATTATGCTTCACAATTGCTTCCATAGCAATGAAAGTCTGGAATCTCTTTATATTTATAACTTATTTAATGTAAATACAAATAACATGTCTGCTTTAAATGTTGTTTTTAAGCTAAATCATTTTCTGTGACGCTTTAAATTGAACTGCATCATTTTCTCGATTATATTCCTAATTAATTACTAATTGCTAATAAGAAAATAAAAATGGACTTAATATCAACTTTAATTCTTGTCGGTCCCCTTTCTTGGATTGGAGAGTAATGAGAAAGTTCTGACACTAAGAACTCTCGTCATTCTGGTCACAAACATTTTATTGTTTTGCTTTTTATTCAGGAATAAAATTAGTGATCACGTAAAATTACATGATTTAATCTGGAAGATTCTTATACTATTGGAAATGTTTATTCAAGTGATATAAAGATCAGGGCAACTAAGGAATTACATATTTGTCATAAACTGAAGGGGTGTGAAGACAACTAAGCGGGCGAATTTAGGAACTGAGTGAGTGAACCTTACATCCTAACTGAACAGTGATCTTGCGCAGTCAATTCCTATTTGCGCGGTCACCTGGATTTACGCTCAGTGTTAAGGCCCGTACACACCGGGACGAATTTCGCCGGCGATTTTCGTCGGCGAAATTCGCCTCGTGACTAAACAAAGGGCACCAATGAGAGTGTGCACACCGACGCGAAAAAACGCCACGCGTCAAAGCGTCAAAAAAAAAAACGCCTCGGGTTCGTTTTTTCTTTTTGACGCCTCGCGTCGAAATCCATTCAACCAATGAGAATGGCGCTTTTGCTCACGTGTCTGGAGCTTCTGAAGTTACAGTAAAACACAACTTGGGGGCGCTCAAACACAACACTGCCTTTCTGAGCACACATACCAGCAAAGAAGATAGACGCCAAGTAGCGTCTACACTGCCGCAAAGAAATAATGACAGACATTCTAAAATATCCCCGAAAACGCTCATTAAACATTTTCAGCTCTTGTACCAGTCGATAAAACTCACCATGTTCTTCTGACAAGCGCGTAAATAGTGGCTCTCTTCTTCTGAGTGACAAGCGACTACCTTGTGTACAGCGCCATCTAATGTCAGGGAATGAAATTGCATGTTCAGTCGGCTCATCGTCAGCGAAAATCGCCTGGGTGTGAACACAAAAGACGTGGCGAAAAACGCTGGCGAATAACGCCTGGCGAATATTCGTCCCGGTGTGTACGGGCCTTTAAGGGGGCGCTTTTGTCACTTGTGGGGCAGTAACCTTTCTGGTTGATCTGATTGGCCGAAATTTCCAGGGGCCAGTTTTTCAAAGGTAAGATGATCGGATTTTGGTGATCGGATTAGATCAAATCTTGAAAATGGGTTGTTCAAAAGCGAAAGAAGGAATCTGAAATCAGATTACATCACAGAATCCAATCCTAGTTCTAATCTGGATCAAGCCTTCAGTTTGTGTTGTTCAAAACTTATCAGCAGGATTTGGATAACTTTGATCCATAAAAACTAGATTATCCTGATCCCAACAGGGGGTAGGATTTAAAGGTGGATTCCAGGAGGGAAATGTAGAAAACCTTTAAAATTGGTCAAATAATACATTTGTTTCATTTAGTGTTTATACTTTTATTTTTATTTTGCACTTGACTTGTGTAACCGTTGTAACAGTGATGAAGTAGATACAGTAGACATAGGCTAGTTAAGCTATTCAGTAAAGTAAAAACAACCAAAGCAGAACTGCAGATCCGCCTCCTAAAAGCAGAGCTTGGAAATGCTGGTCTCTCCTCCTCAGATAAAAAAACTCCCTGAAAATTCTTTATTTTGCTAACTATTGGACATTTAGCCATTTTATCTAAGACTTTTCAAAATATCCACAATGTATTTGTTAATGTATATTTGTATTTTTATTTTTTGTGACTCAGATAAGGGGTCATAAAATAAATTATGAATGGAAGTGGATGTTTGTTATTTTTGTGTTTTGTCTCAGAATAACAAACTCTTACAGTGACCCCATGTTGGCTCTTCTACCAGGGGGGTATTCCAGGAAGCATGTTTAAACTAGCCTGACTTTAAGCCTGAACTCTGGCTGAAATCCGCCTGAACTTGTTTACTCTGGGTATGTCAGTTCCAGAAGACCGGATATGAGTTAGCGTAATTACGCTCGACTTGGTAACCCTGGGTTAACGCACGTGCACGTCATGTACATAAAGACATTCTCAATAGATCGCCGATTTCTGGAGTCACCATGGAAACACGTGGAGAAAAAAAACCCACTTGAGACGGAGTCTGAGATTTTAATGACGGCGTATGAAGATTATACGTCCATCAAAAAAGTAACACGGCTGCATCATCAAAAAAAGAATTTCTGCTTGGAGAAAATCAACAGACAAAGTAAACGCACGAGTTTCTGATCTTGTTTCCATCTTCCTTGTGACGCATGTGTATATATATACATATATATATATATATATATATATATATATATATAATATGTATTGAACTCTCATATGTCTAAGTTTGAGCCGGTGAATATGCTAATTTTTAGAACAATAAAAAGGACGGTAAAAAATGCACGGAGTGCAAAAGTTAATTAAAGAATTTCCCATCGTTGTACTTTCAGAATGAGAGTGTAGGGGTGCTATAAAAACTCATCCTCCTCTTCCTCCCTCTCACTCATGGTGCAGAGACGTAAGCACAGTAGGACAAAATAACTCAGTAAAACACAGTAAAACAGCTAAACAACTAAACACATTTAGTCAAAAAGCCACACTTCAACCCAAATCCGTCCAGACAGGCAAAGGGAATGATATCCCAGAATCCCTTGCGGTGCCGATCTAACAGCAGCACCAAAGTTACACCTACTTATTGAATTAATTTGAATGAAAGGAAAATAATTGTCTGAAAACTATGTGTTATTTTCAAGGTGACTTAACAAAAAAATGATTTATCTTAACTGAAACAAATAATGAAGTTAGATCAAAGTAAACAAGTTTAATTTTCCAACATCCATATGTGGTCTTATCAGCCTCTCACGGTGGAAAAAGTATTATCTGAGCTTCTTCATCCACTAAATCATCTTCAAATGGACACGCCATGCTGCTGCACCTCTCTGAAAACAAACTAAGCTTCAACTAAACCTGCTCCGGACCAGGTTATGTTCAGAGCATGAGTTGCCATGGCAACTTGACATACCCTGAGACATACCTCCATTTCTGGAACCGGAAGCTGAGGTTATCAACTTCCTTAACCTCAAACTTACCGTGGGAGCTAGCATAACCTGCTCTCTGGAATACCCCCCTGTTCTTCACATAGCTGGTAGCCCGTGTTGTGATATGTTGTCCTATTTAGAGCACAGGAAATCTGGATTTGGTAATCTTGAAAACTGTGTATCTGGATCAGGGTGATCCAGATACACAGTTGCTTTGAAAAACAGGCATAAAAGTAAGACGGATTACCTGATCCTACATAGGAGAAAATGTGATTTCCAAATCCGGATCATTTTGATCCAGATTAAACTTTTTGAACAACTGGCCCCATGTGTTATCGGCGAGGCAGAGGGGCGGGACTGTCATTTCTCAGTGCAGGGGGGTTAACAGGCGGCTCCAGTGTTGCCAGATTAAGCGGGTTTCCGCCCAATTGGGCTTCTTTTGGTTATGTTGGGCGGGTAAAATTGGCATTGGGCGGGTCTATAAAATTTGGGCTGCTTTTTAAAATATTTAGCGGTTTTCACTGTCATTATTATTATTTTTCTTATTATTTAAAATATCAATTAAAAGTATACTAATTAATATATTTAGCATAAAAAAGCACATGGTGAATATATGAAACATTAAAAAATGTATGTCACTTAGCCGGGGAAAGGTAAAACTCGAAACAACAAAACAGGAAATACAACAAAATAAAACAGGAAGCCATTAAAACCTAAACAGAAAAACAAGGAAACAAACACAGAGGCAAAGAAACTGAAAACCGTTACAGGTAAGCCTTTACTGGTGATAGCATCATGCCGAAGTGGGGAAAATACAAAAAACTTTACAGAAAGGAATGGGAGACCTAAAATTAAAAAAGGGCATTTTCCCAAGTGACTGCTTAAAGATGACACGAGGAATCGAATGGGTCTGGCGCTTCTCTCAAGCCTCATGGATGTGCGCTCTGGCCTGAGCAGGAACGGGTGGACATCAGCCAGCTTCAAACCTCCACAGCAATTTTTGCGGGGGTTTGATTCCTCCATGTATCAGCCATATTTGGCTTTTATTGACTGTACACAGTAATTAGTGTTCAACGTTCTTCAGTTCAAGAAAAAAGTAATACATTGAAAAGGTATCTGTTTTCTTAAAGCTGCATTTGAGTGACTAATTAGTCTTATTTTTTAATTTTATTTATTTTTTGCTCACACAAAAGCTTGTTTCATTCTCTAAATATTTAGCAATTGTTGCGGGGGGTTGATTCCTTCATGTTTGACATTTATTGACTGTTATTAGTGTCCAACGTTCTTCAGTTCAAGAAAAGAGTAATAAACATTGAAAAGGTATAATCTCTAAAAGCTGCATTAGTGACTAAATAGTCTTTTTCTATTTATTTATTTAATTTGTTTATTTATTTTTTGCTCATACGAAAGCTTGTTTCATTCTTTATATATTCAGCAATTGTTGCGGAGGTTTGATTCCTCCGTGTATTAGCCATATTTGGCATTTGCTGACTTTTATTAGTGTTAAACGTTTTCAGTTCAAAAAATAAAGTAATACACATTGAAAAGCTGCATTTGAGTGACTAAATAGTTGTATTTATTTTTTATTTTTACACTGAAGTTTTACACTGATGTTTCATTCTTTAAATATTGTTGCATAACAAAGTTATGCAAGTTCTCCCAAGCCATAGAGTACACGATACGAGAAACCTATAACTGAATTTTCTGTACTCATTTTATGAAAACATTTATTATAACAGATTTATTATATAATAATTTATTATTATTGCGTCATTTTTTATTAGGCTACGGCTATACTTTTACGTTCAACATTAGGTTTTTGCTAGGTTGAGATCTGGGCTGGTTTTTATTGAGTTGGGCGGGTTTTAGGCTGAGTTTGGGCTGGAAACTGTCGCTCAGATCTGGCAACACTGGGCGGCTCTTGAGCTGCATGTGGCTCTCTGCCTTTTATCATATTCTCTATATACAGTACTTTCACAACCATAAGGTGAAAGTTTGACATTTTCTCCTAATGTACAGAGCAGCTCTAATGTGTTGTTGTGTGACTTTGGTAAAGAGGATCTAGGAGAGAACAGCATGAGAACGATATGGAGAGAGGTGAGGACGTGAAAGAAGACACCCCCCTCCATAGTACAAAGGAGCAGATATGTGAATAATGCAGAACAACTTTGTTTGGAAGCCCTGAAAATGCAAAGAGACACGATTATGAGGCATAGTTTAAACTGCAGCTATCAGCCACGCGGAGGAACACGGTAATAGAGCAGCTGCAGTTCGGTTAAATTAGATCTTCACAGATTCTGACTTCCTGCTTCAATAACTCCTCTGATGAATGTTTAAATGTGTCAGAAAGTATCTCAGTCATTTTGTATTAACACAGAAAGTGAACTACAAAAGCATTTTTAATGAAAAAAGATCGTTTTTATTGCCTTTTAATCAGAATTGTTCGTTTCAAGCTGTGAATGCAGACAGAGCAGCGAGCCGGCTGCTAAGGGACCGTCAAAAAAGTGCGTATAACACCATTCTGTAAAAATCGGTAGTAAACTTTTAAAAAGCAATTGCATGTCTATATTTATATGAACTGGTAATGAAGACTCGTCAGCATAGTCATGCTACATTATTATTTATTATACTAAATTTTGTTAGAAAGTCAACATTTATTTTATTGATTATAGTTTTTAAAATTGAATAGAGATATGAATCATAACATAAATGCTCAGTAGCTCTGAAAATACTAAAGCTTCTGTCACCAAACCTCCTGTACTGACTAATCATGACCTTATTGTCCTACTGCAATAAAGATTATGCATAAAAGTTCTAGCATCTTCATATCTATTGAGGATTTTTGACCAAATCTGATCCATTTAAATATGAAAAATTCCTAAAAATAAACAAAGTGAACTATTGACATATTCTTTATTTTAGTATGACAATAAGGTCATGTCAAGTTACTGATAACTTTAGTCATGATTCATATCTATTAAAATTTGAAAAGGTATATGCAAGAAGTTAAAATAAATATGGATATTTCTACAAAATATGTATTGTAACAAGAATATCCTTTATATAATTTTATGAATTTTTTTGGTGAAATTATTGATTTTTACACAGTGGTGTTTCACACTTCACAGAGGTTGCACTTTGTTGACGGTTCCTTGGCAGCCGGCTGCTGCATGTCTGCATTCACAGCTTGAAGCGAACAATTCTGATTAAAAGGCAAAAAAATGATCTTTTTTCTTCAGAAATTTATTTGTGGTTCACTCTCTGTGTTAATACAAAATGATTGAGATACTTGGTGACACATTTGAACATTGATCAGAAGAGTTATTGAAGCAGGAAGTCAGAATTTGTGAAGATCTTTCTGATTTATCGAACCTCAGCTGCCAGAGAATTTAAAATAATGAATCCATGGTTTACAGGTGAGGAAGCTGGAAAATGCTGTGTTGGAAGATCGACTCGAGGCTGAGCGCTGCAACTTCCAGCAGATGACCGTGAAAAGCTGTCCAACCCCCCCAACCCCCCCTTACTGGGACGCAGCCACACTTTTAGACTGCAGGACTTAAACTTGGCCTGAGGTGTCTGCTTTCACTGATCTTTGGAGCCGTACGGCAAAGAGACGGACTCTGATGATGAGGAAAGGTGTGTTTGATAGAGATGTAGTCCAGCTGTTTCAGATCCAGAAGATGAGGACTTTGATGGATGTTAAAAGCTGATTGATGACTGAAAAAATAAATCACAACCAACTCAGTTTTACGCTCGCTGCCTTTTTCAAACACACCAGCGTGCACGTTTCACCGGTATGTGTGTTAACGTTAAATACAGAAAAAACACTAAACTGAAACGGCGGCGTTTAATCCAGTGCTGTTGTAAGGAGAGGAGGGGGTTATGGGAAATAAAATGGCTTTAATTGTGTGTGTGTGTGTGTGGCAGGTCAGTGTGTGGTGTGGCTCTTTGACTATCACAGATAGAAATGTCAGCTCTTTGTGTCAAACTTGTTCGAAAGTGCAGCGGGGTTTTTTGTGCTGTAGGTTTTTGGTTAGAATTGCGCCAGCACGGTTTTAAGGTTCACTCACTCAGTTTCTAAATATGCTCGCTTAGTTGTCTTAACGCCCTTTTACTTTATAGCAGAGATGTGATCCCATAGCAACCAAAAGAATTTAAATGTTTAGTCACATACCAACTACGTGGAGCTGCAGCTGCGGGTTCCAGCTGCTATCCAGCAGTCTGCGCTGACGACAGAGCTCCTCCTCGTTCTGGACGATGGTTCCTTCAGCAGCAGAACGTTGTTCTCTGACAGAACCTTCCTGAGGTTCTGAAGACATGGTTCCTGCTCCGATCTTCAGCTCCAACTCCCACAAACACTTTTCTCCTGGTTGGAGATTTTCCTGAAAGTTCCTGTGATCCTGCAGGACTCAGTTCTGCTCAGCCTGCAGACCAAACAGAAAAGACTCTGGAAGCTTCCACATGGGAAACTTCCAGACAAAGAATCCAAACAACAACATCTGATTGGTGGACTTTTGGAGGGAAAGCTGCAACAGTCTTCTGTGATTGGTTCAGCCGTCCCTGCCCCCACTAGTCCACTGCACAGGGGGCAACATTCCAGGGGGGGTTGGTAATCTCCTCCTTCTATTGTTTCTGCCCCACTGGCTCTTTCAAAATAAAGGCTTGTTGTAGCAGAAACCTGAATGGAACATCAGAATGGACTCCAACTGCTGCTGGTTCCAAAGCCTCGTTCTCAACTTCCAGCTGAACTGTCCCGTTATGTTTCATTCTTTCTGCTTTTTGATTCTTTCTGCACCATGAGGGAGAGGAGGATGAGTTTATTTAGCAGATCTACTGCCAGACAGGGATATGTCAAAGATGGAGAAATGGTAAATGATTCCATAAATTGATTCTTTCATTTTATTGTTATAAAAATATCTGCAGGCTCAAACTTAGACATATGAGAGTTCAAGAAGTACAATGAATTAAGATTGAAAAACATTGAATTGAATTGGAGTAATATGACATTTAGTTAGATAAATGTGTAAATTTGAGTTGTAATAAAATATTGAGTTGGATAGATTTAAGACATTAGGTTAAATACATTTATCTACATTACTTATTACCAATTGAAGTAATTCATTTAAGTTGGATAATTTATAAATATATGCGTCACAGTAAAAATAAAAATGAGATAGAAACTCATATGTTTACTTTGTTCTTTTTCTCCAAGCAGAGTCTAAAAGTCTCAGCAGGAAAATGACAGCAGAGGATCCAAGATTTATTATTTTTCCTATTAATGTATCAGTATATGTTTTCCTGACATTTAGTCTTTAAAAATCACAGTTATTTGGTCATTTTTTTATTTTTTATAGTGTTATTTATTTTATTAAAATGATCATGAATCAATAAAACTTTATTATAGGGCTTTACAATAAAAGAAGATAAAAGCAGTTTAAAGTTTTAGAGAAAAAGACTTAATGTGGCCTCACAAAATAAGTTTGGTGACTCCATCCCAGCATCCATGGCTACGTTCACACTGCAGGGCTTAGTGCTCAATTCTGAATTTTTGAAGAAAAAAAAATTTTTTTGCAAGGCTGTTCATATTTCCAATAAAATGTGAACATCTGTGATCTCCTGTGTGACCATGAAATGATCCAGAAGTGACCCGCAGTAATCAACTCAACGGTGAACGACGGCACTCTTGTTTGTGGAAGTAGCTAACGTTAATGTGGTCCAGAGGGAATTCATTTTTCTTTGGTGGATGCACACAAGAAGTCTGCATCACGTGAGTGGGGTGACATTTTATTTTTGTTTTCTGGGAGTCTCCACCTCCCCCACACACACTTGTGAACCCTTCAAGGACACGTCACTCCAAACTGGGGAAAGCCTCCACCTAGAACTCAGGACAGACCCCTGAGTCCTCAGCACTGAGGGAGGGGGGAAACAAAGGTGGATTACACAATAAAATGCAGTTAAAACACAGCTCTGAAAGAATTGTATAAAAATTCTTAAAATGACAATAAAAGAAACTCTCGTGAGAGTAAGTCTGCCCGTAGGGGGCTGCTGGATGAAGTTTTTGTTCTGGTGGGTGGTGGAGGATTCAGGCGTGACGCCCCGTTTAGTCCTCTGTTGCTCAGGCTCAAAGGCAGCTGAGGAGAACATGGACCCGGCAGAACCCTGGTCAGAGTCCACAGGGATTCTGGACACGAGCAGTGACAGTTCCTTCAAATGTTTCTATAATTCAGTCTAGAAAAAGCAGCAGCTGTTCAGCAGGTGGAGCCTCAGAAAGTCCCTGACAGACTGTTCATCACCTGGGAGGAGCTCAAATGCAGAGGCTGAATTTTAGCTCAAGAATCTGTGCCTGAAGTTCTGATCCGGAGCTGTGAGGCTAACCAGAGGTGTTACAGGGGGGGTGGAGCTGTGAGTTGTTGGGGGGGGGGGGTCCCTTTGTTTCAGTTGGAGGAAGGGCAGAGTGGACTGCTTGGTGCTGAGAGACTCACAAACACCACCATCACTGCTGGATGAGAAATACATTTACTCTTTATTTTCTGTCAATAAATAACATTTATCAATGAATCCTTGATTGTAAATGATGGATCTAAAGTTGAAAAGAAGTCAAAGTGCTGACTCAGCACAGATCAAAGGAGACACAGATGATTTCCTGGAATGAAGAAAACATCAAACATCATGATGTGATCTGGAACTGAGCTGTTCTTCAGAAGATCCTCCCAAACATGGAAACTGTTGCTGCAACACGTGAAGGTTTGGTTCTGTTGCTAGTGAGATCTGATGGATCAGAACCAGACTTCTGTCAGCTGGAACTGGGGCTTCTTCCAGACCGTGACATGTTGTTCAATAAAGTTCATTCAAAGCGTGACTGATTCATGAAGTGGTTCCTTGAGCCGTGAGTTTTGCCAGCAGCAGGAATCCCTGAGAGTTAGGAGACAGTTTGTGGAGAGAGTTTGTAGATTTAGGAGAAACCAACGTTTGAAATGAAACCAAAGTGTCCTAAACCAAAATCACTGAGCACATCTCAATGTTCCACAAACAGTCATTTTCCACAGTGGACCGTCACCACACACTTTACAAGACAGTTTTTCACAACTTTATGACAACAAATCCTGAAATTGTTCCATTCAAGGAAACATTGACTAATATTTGTATTGATGCTGTTTTCCATCTGTGTTTTCAAACCTGCATCTAGAATTAGCTCATGTTTATTGATTCACTTTCTGTGGAAGTTTGGCTTCTCTGATGAACCACCAGAGGGCGACAGAGAACTGTTGAGATTATGAACACAACAGTCAAAGAAATCAACATTTAGCACAAAGTGAACAAACTTAGGTCACGTGGTAACGTTCTGATTCTGTTGGAAAAGTCTTTTGTTTTGATTTCTTCAGGATTTTGGCTCAAAAAGACCAATGACAAATGAAACTCCAATAAAGTTGCTTTATAATGAGGAAATGAAATGTTATTTTTATTGAATTATCAAATGGAGACTCAGCTTCCGGTGATAAAAAAGGTTGGTGCTATTTCCAGTTTTAGAAAGAACATGCCTTCTGCACAGTTTGCAGTGAACGTTACTCATTTCTGTCAGTTTTTAATAAACTGAAATACCTCCACACAGGAGAAGAAGACATTTAATTTATGACAACATATTTTCTATATTTTATATATATTTTTATATATAAATTATATATATATATATATATATATATATATAGCATATATAGCATATATATATTATATAACATATTTTCATCATGTTTCACTTTTTATTATTTAAAGAAAATAGCATCCAAGTAGTTTCTTGGTCTGAACTCGTCTTTATTGTCGTTTAACTGTAAACTCCAATTCAAACATGCTGACAAAACAAGGACAGATTTCCTAGAGATTTCCTAATTCTGCTTCCATGTGATCACATGAAAACAGTCACATGTTTTGGATTCTTCTTCTTCTATATCATTGACATTAAAGCTGCAGCTCTGTCACCAGGAAACAACATGTGACAGGTGTTGGGTTCAAACAACCTGCAACATCATAACAATTCAAAAAGGAAAGAAAGACCAACGGACAAAGGTACCTTTACGAGGAGAGCAGACAGAGATCTACCCAGTAATAATCTCTCTCCACTCTGGCGCAAATTCTGCTGCCTCCTCTTTTAATAAGTTGATTTGGGTTGTCCCTAAGTTACACATGCGCTGAGCTCTAAGGAGGGGAAACAGATAAAAACACAGCTGCAGCGCTATCAGAAAGCATTTATTACAACATGTCTGTCCTTCCACAGTCTTCTCAAATCATCTCTGGACCTGCAAAGCCGTTTCTCACAGATAAACTAACACAGAGCGTCCTTCCATTCATTTTAGACATAGCTAACACAGGTTCTCAGGAGAATGCTGAAAAGACGCAAAGATAAACATTATCTCCCAAGGGTGTCACCTCCACCTTCCTGTGAAACAGATTTGGACACACACACACAGACACTTCTGCAAACATGATTAAATCACCTATACATATATAGCAAGGTGATGCATAAAATAAGCAAATATGAGATAACCTATATACATTATTCCAACAACAGGTCCCAGTTTTTGGTGGAACACCGTCTCTGTGATGCTACAGACGCTGCTAAAACACAGTGGATTTCATTCTGTTCTATGGAGAAAAGACTGTTTGATTCATGTCTGATGAATTCATCTTGGAGTATTTATCCTCCACGTCTAGAAGTCCGCTCCGTGAAAATCCTGTCCCACTTTAAAGCGGTCTGTGTTTCCATGGTGACAGAGGGAACTGCTGGTTAGCATCTTTCTAACTTGACTGAACTGAGGGTTGGGGCTTCCAGCACAGAACCAACCTGAGAGCAAATGAACATTCAAATCCTCCACAAGCTAAACCCCATCAGCGTTGGATTGCTGCTGACAGACAGACTTCATTGATGGCATCTTCCGTTCTGGACCTGACGTTTAGCACCATAGCTGGATTCCAGAGCGCTTTATCAAAGCGCCTTCAGCCCGTTTGGACTCTGGCGCTCCACTCGCTGATGAATAGTGGCGTTTGGAGGAAGTGCGGCTGCGCAGTCCGTCACTGAACACCGTCACTGCCTGGACCTCTTTCTGGGTCCTAGTGCCCTAAAGGTTACAGCTCCTGGTTACACCAGAAAAAAAGTCCATTCTAGAGGCCACTCTGACATCATCATCATCAAAGACAGCGTTACCTAGCAACCATACCAAGACCATAGCAGCTATAGAGGGAAACACAACAAACCATCAACGGCGGTTAAAGCAGTCAGACGTTTGTTCTGCAGCTCAGCAAAAATCTCTGCTTTAGGTTTTGGGGAGAAAAACAAAGGAAAACACACGGAGAAGGATTCTGCAAAGGAAATCCCAAGTTCTATTGGTAAGTCAGCGTCCTGGAAACATGCTTTGTTGGTTCTGAAGTGGCATGAATGCAGACTTAGATTGGTTTGTTTCCTTGGATTCTTCAGATGGATTCAAGCTGTAAATGTTGTCAGCATAAAGCAAGTTTGGACTAAACTAAAGCAGAAAGTGGCTTTGAAGATGGTCAGGAGAAATGAGGGCTTTTTTCAGGAATTCTGGGAAGAGGAGGACTTCTCCAAACAACCAGAATCTAGGAGGAGGTTTTTTCAGCATTGAGATCAGGATTTAGCAGGAGCTTCAATCCCATTTTGGTTCAATCCAAATGTTTACCGTCATATTCAGGAGTTCAACTCTGAAAGCCACCATGACATCATAGACATTAAAGACCCTGTTACCTAGCAACCAAACCCAACAAACTGTAGACTATTCAAACTGGACATTTTGGGGCAACAATTCTTTTCTAACTCAAGTTTTTATGAAAAATCCAAATGATGGAAACAGATTGTGTAAAGGAAATGAGGATCTATTGGTGAGTCACAGTCCTGGAAACATGAGTTGTGCTCTGATGAAGACGCCTGATCCAAATGTGGATTTTTGAAATGTTCTTCATGAGATTCAAACTGATTGAAGCTTTGAATTAAAGGTGTCAACACATTTCTGCATTGGATTCATTCTGTTTCAGTGTCTAAGGTTGGTTTTGTGGCAGAAACCAAGTTTTTGTTGAACAGTAGCGTTTGAAAAAGCAGAAAGTGGCTTTGAAGATGGTCAGGAGAACTTCTTTGAAGAGGAGGACTTCTCCAAACAACCACAACCTTAGAGGAAGTTTTCTGAGCATTCAGAGAATGCTTTTCAAATGACTCATCATTTTCCACTAGAAGCTAATGAGTTTTTCCAAATGCATGCTGGATATTCTTAGAATTTCTGTCTGTATCAGAAATTCAATCAAATGTCTGTGAATCCATGATTTCCTTAGAATCTTTGACTCTAGATTCAGATCCATCTGGTTCAAAGGATGAAACTGCAGCTAAAAGTCTTTCAAAAGTCCAAATACTCAAAGATGAAACAGAAAGTTCCTAGAAAGTCAAATGAAAAACAATCAGATTGTCTTAGATAAACCCGTTTGGAAGTTAAAGCATAGAAACAAAGAAAGTTCCAAAAGCTAAAAGCCTGAAATCAAGAAAAGTCCAAAGAAAAACAGAAATCCCACATTTGGATCAGTAAAGACATGAATTCTCCAGAAACATCCAGAAACAGCTCTGAGCAGCAGCCATGAAGGGACTGAGAACAGACGGACATCAAAGCAGAATCCAAGCAGCTCCTTCATCCTGATGAAGCTCCGCCCTCTGACCTTCAGCAGTCATCTCCAGGCTCCGCCCCCAGTCTGTGACGGCTGGATGATGCTGTCCTCCACCTGCAGCTGGACCTGGATGTTCTCTCAGACCATGTGGCCTCATGGATCAGAAGGTTGAGGGTTCAAGTCCCTTCATGGTTGAAGTCAGACAGAAAGTGAAGAAGAGGGAACATTCAGAGCAGTTTCTGTGCTGTTTGGTTCCTCATGAGTCACGTCTAGATCAGGGGGGTGTTCCAGAAAGCAGGTTATGCTAGCTACCACGATAAGTTTGAGGCTAAGGAAGTTGATAACCTCAGCTTTCGATTCCAGAAATGGAGGTATGTTTCAGGGTAGGTCAAGTTGCCATGGCAACTC
>CM043707.1:31227571-31262931 GCA_023969325.1 Oryzias curvinotus
TACATAATCATAACATACATACATACAAGACATACATACATACAATCATACATAACATACATACATACATACATACATACATACAAATACATACATACATAAAGACATACATACATACATACATACATACATACATAACATACAATACAATACATACATACATACATACATACATACATACATACATACTACATACATACATACATACATACATACTACAATCATACATACATACATTACATACATACATACATACATACATACATACATACATACATACAGACATACATACATACAAATACATACATACATACATACATACATACATACATACATACATACATACATACATACATACATACATACATACATACATGCGTCACAAGGAAAATGGAAACAAGATCAGAAACTCGTGGGTTTACTTTGTTGATTTTCTCCAAGCAGAAATTCTTTTTTTTGATGATGCAGCCGTGTTACTTTTTTGTTGGACGTATAATCTTCATACGCTGTCATTAAAATCTCAGACTCCGTCTCACTTCTGTCTCAAGTGTCGCGCTTTCTTTTTTTTTCCCACGCGTTTCCACGGTGACTCCAGAAATCGGCGATCTATTGAGAATGTCTTTATGTACACGACGTGCACGTGCATTAACCCAGGGTTACCAAGTCGAGCGTAATTACGCCAACTCATATCCGGTCTTCTGGAACCGACATACCCAGAGTAAGCAAGTTCAGGCGGATCTCAGCCAGAGTTCAGGGTTAAAGTCAGGCTAGTTTAAACATGCTTCCTGGAATACCCCCCAGGTCTGGATCCCAGTCAGAAAGTGATCAGGAAATCTGCAGATCAAACCTTCATTTACTGAAATGGAAAACATCAACTGACTTTCTACACATTCTACTTCCATTCATCAAACTCCAACAGGAAGAAGATTTACAATCAATCAAATCTGTTGATTTCCTGACAAACCTTGTTTTCTCTTCCTGTTTGAATGTTTGATTGTTTTCAAACATGAAGAGAGTTTTTTTTCTGTTTTTAGCTTGAAATTTCTGTTGAAATGTAAAGGTTCATTCAGAATTTCCCAGTGGCCTCATGTTGGAGGAGGGGCTTCTGCTGGGGGCGGAGCTTGAACACACACCGCTTCCTGGAACCCAAACTCAGGCTAAGTGGAGGAAAAGTTGGGATTTCTGGTGTTTGTAAATGTCAGGATCCTGTTGCGGACACAAACGCAGGATGCAGGAATGCAGAAGCAAAGTTCTTTAGTTCTGCACTGAACTGAATGATACTCAAGGCTTGAGGTTACAGTAGACTCGAAAGGCAAACATAACAATCTCGTAAAGAGTTTGAGGAAACACACAGATTAAATACACAGGAGGACTGATGACATAACTGAACACAGGTGTAGCCAATAAGATGCCAGGTGGAAGGAAAAGTAACTCCAGTGAAGAAAACAATGAGCTGGAAACAGGATAAACTGAACACAATTACACACCCCACCCCAAATACCCCACAGTAAAGATCTGGAATGGTCTCCTCCCACAAAAACAAAACAAAAAAAAAAAAGTTTAAAAACCGAAACGGTACAAAGGTGAAACGAACCGAAAGTGCCATACCGAAACGTTTTGGTACAACTACGTGTATCGTTACACCCCTATTACTTGACCTAACAAAGTATATACTGCAGCCACTACTTTGTGTTTATATATATATATATATTTATTAAATGTTCACTGATCACATTAAAAGTGTTAGAATTAAAGATGTATAAAAACATTTCAAACATAATGAGGACATTCAAGAATTAGCTAAAATGACTCAAAAAACAACACATTTCTATTTGGAGGTACATCTAAAACAATTCATTTTGTGAAAAAGTTGTACATATTTTGTCAAGAGTAAAACTCTTTGTCTAATATCATTACACAAAGATTCAAATTTATAGATCTATTACTTTTTTTTTTGCTTTTGATGTAGAGAAGATGAAAACCTAAAACAAATCCTAGAAAGTAAGAATATCATATTATAACAATAAATTTGTAGAAAACTTCATTTCTACACATTAAATACTCACTTGTGCCTCCCTCTAATGAAGTTACTTCATCAATATGATAAGGAGGCCATCAGACTTTTTCCCTCCCAAAGTCTTGTGAGTTCTCATGTGTTTTGAGACTAGATATTTGATTAAAACTCTTTCTACATTCTTTACAAGAATGTTCCGTATTTTCACGACTATAAGGCGCACTTAGAAGTCAAATTTTTTTCCGCCCTATGAGCCGGTGCGCCTATTGTGTAGTTGTGGGTCGTAGAAGAAGATGGAGTGAGGAAGGGAGAGAGACGTAAAGGCCAACTGGAACCTAACTGCAGTGCAACTATCTACATTTTAAACCCTTCTATGCTCCTTCTACCTCATAATAATCCTCAACCATTTCAGTACAGGAGGAGTAAGCAGAGAAGATTGCCCACTGCTTTAAGCTGCTGTTTTCGTTGGCGCATAGTAGAAATGCAGAGAGACTGGGGCAAGTCTGTGTGTGTGCTGAAAGGTGCAGGTTTTCGCTAGCACATATGAAGAAAGGAGACACGCAAGTCTGTCTGTGTGTCTCTGTGTATGTATGTGTATGTGCTTAAAACAGCAGCGTTTTCTAGCGCATTAAAGGGAGAAAGCAGACGGCACGCCGGCGTTTGTGTGTTTAGCGCTTGTAAAGAGGAAGGGAGGCAAGAGCACGCAAGTGAGCGACCATTCAGTTTGTGATCAGTTAGGGAGAACATTAACAAAAGAAAAAGTTTCCTCTAAAAAAAACAGACTGGATATTTTATCAGCCCACTCTAGACGCGCTAAGGGTCTGGACGGGGCGTTAACATGCGCGTTAACACCCGGTGCGCCTTTTGTATGTGTCAAAAATGGAAAAAATCCCCCGTGACTGGGACCGTGCCCTACCACCCAGTGCGCACTATGGTCGTGAAAATACGGTCGTATGAGTTCTCATGTGTGCTTGGAGATTAGATAATTGACGAAAACATGCATCACATTCTTTACAAGAAAAAGGCTTTTCTCCTGAGTGAGTTCTCATGTGTTTGTTGAGATTACATAGATGACTAAAACTTTTTTTACATTCTTTACATGAAAAAGGCCTCTCTCCTGTGTGAGTTCTCATGTGTTTGTTGAGATTAGATCCATCACGAAAATGTTTTTTACATTCTTTACACGAAAAAGGCTTTTCTCCTGTGTGAGTTCTCATGTGTTTGTTGAGATTAGATACTCGACCAAAACTTTTTTTACATTCTTTACAAGAAAAGGGCTTTTCTCCTGGATGAGTTCTCATGTGTTTTAGGAGCTCAGATACTTGACTAAAACTTGTATCACATTTTTTACAAGAAAAAGGCCTTTCTTCTGTGTGAGTCCTCATGTGTTTTTGGAGCTCAGCTAATTGACGAAAACATGCATAACATTTTTTACAAAAAAAAGGCTTTTCTCCTGTGTGAGTTTTCATGTGTTGTTTGAGATTAAATAGCTGACTAAAACTTTTTTTACATTCTTTACACGAAAAAGGCTTTTCTCCTGTGTGAGTTCTCATGTGTTTGTTGAGATTAGATACATGACTAAAACTTTTTTTACATTCTTTACAAGAAAAGGGCTTTTCTCCTGTGTGAGTTCTCTTGTGTGTTTTGAGATGACATATGTAATTAAAACTTTTGTCACATTCTTTACAAGAAAATCTCTTACCACCTGCATGGATTCTTGTGTGAATTTTGAACAGAGATTTGTCACAAAAGCTTTTACCACATTCTTTACAGATATAACATCTTTCATCAGACCCAGTTTCCATGTAGTCAGACGGGTTACTAATTATTCTTGAGTTTTTACCAGACTTGATAGAGGAAAGTCTCTCTTCTTTTGGAGATTGTTTGTATTTCTTACCAAGATTTGTTTTCTTGGGATTTTTTCTAACATCAGAGTCACACTGACCTGCTGACACATGAGAGCTGTCCACACTTTGGACATGTTTTCTGTCCCTCCTCTTCCTCTGATCTCTGTTCTGTGGGTCTGTCTCTTCATCTGTAGTTGATGATGATTCTTCATGTTGGTTTCCTTCTTCATCCTGACTAACAGTTACATTAAAGCTCTGCTGATTGTTTAGATCTGCTTCACTGTTCTCATCTTCCTCATTAGTAGGAATCTCCATCAAGGTATCAGTCTCCTGCTTCAGATCAAGTTGATCTTCATCCTGACTGATGCAGAGTTCCCCTGGTTCCTCTTTAATCTGTAGAGGTTCTGGTTCCTCCTTCTCCTCTTGAATCTGTGGAGGTTCTGGTTCCTCTTGTTCCTCTTTAATCTGTGGAGGTTCTGGTTCCTCTTGTTCCTCTTTAATCTGTGGAGGTTCTAGTTCCTCCTGTTCCTCTTTAATCTGGGGAGGTTCTGGTTCCTCCTGTTCCTCTTTAATCTGTGGAGGTTCTGGTTCCTCCTTCTCCTCTTGAATCTGTGGAGGTTCTGGTTCCTCTTGTTCCTCTTTAATCTGTGGAGGTTCTGGTTCCTCTTGTTCCTCTTTAATCTGTGGAGGTTCTAGTTCCTCCTGTTCCTCTTTAATCTGGGGAGGTTCTGGTTCCTCCTGTTCCTCTTTAATCTGTGGAGGTTCTGGTTCCTCCTTCTCCTCTTGAATCTGTGGAGGTTCTGGTTCCTCTTGTTCCTCTTTAATCTGTGGAGGTTCTGGTTCCTCTTGTTCCTCTTTAATCTGTGGAGGTTCTAGTTCCTCCTGTTCCTCTTTAATCTGGGGAGGTTCTGGTTCCTCCTGTTCCTCTTTAATCTGTGGAGGTTCTGGTTCCTCCTGTTCCTCTCTGAAATTCCTCTGCTGGATGCAGAGATCTTCCTCTTCAGTCATCAAACACTGGGGGAGGACTGCAGAAACACAAAAACAACATTTAAATGTTTTCTTTATGCCTTTTATAGTTTATATCTTTTATATGTTTCCAGGACTTTTGGGTTTTTTTCAAGCATCAATAAACTCTGTCAACATTGTAGAAAATGTCTGAGGAGTCTGGAGGACCACAAGAGACTCATTGAAATAAATAAATTGAATATAAAATAACTGAATAAATGCGTCATTCATTTATTTAAAATTGTCAATAAATAAATAAAATTTGAAATCAAAACATAAATGCCTAATTATATATAGAATAGTAATTAAAAAGCACCTTAAAATTTTTCATGACATTTTTCCGTAACATTTACGTGTCTCCTGATCTGAACCCTATCCAACACCTGTGGGGAATTCTGAAGAACAAGTTGAGCATTACTCTCCATCATTCATCCATCTCATTCCATGCCTAGAAGACTTGGTGCTGGGGCTGTGACGATAACCTCATCACCGAGGTGATGACCTCATCACCGGACTTTTTTTCCTATAATTTTTTTTTTAAGTTTTGAATATGGCGCGTGATTGGGACTATAATAAACACATTAATCTTTGCTGATAATTTACTTTTTCTGCTAGTCCTGTGTTCAGACTTTAAGGGTTTCTGGGGGAAACCTTTTATCACTCTTCTCCTTCTCTCCTTGCCCCTGCGCATGCGCGCGCTGTCTCTGCCTCATAGAGAAGCACGCGGCACGTGCTCACTCTACTTACACAAAGGTGCTGTTTCAGAAACACACACACATCCTCATTCTCTACAGCAGAAGTTTCTGTCTTGCAAGGAAATACGACAAATTTACTGCGTTCTAATTATTAATTTCCATTATAGACTGCGTGCGTTCTAGAGTGCGCGACACGGCCGCCCGCCGGAGGATTTTGTGACCCTAAACATGAACGCACACTGTTAGATTTCCATGAATATCACTACATGTTTTGTTTGGAAACTATTTTGTTCAGCGCAAAGTTACATGTCTGTATAAACAAAGGCGGAGCCTCCTGCCCTGCGTTCTTCATGGGTGTCAGGCTCACGGCTACCGAAAGGGTGACAAAGTGTCTGCAGTGTGTTTATTACTGGACACTATATAATATTCTGAGAAAATGTCTGTACCAGAGAGGAATCAACACGTACGTACCCCCCCCCCCCCCCCCCCCCCAAACACACGTGTGCGTGCCTTCCTCCTAGTCCTACATGCTCACACAGTCAATCTACAGCACCTACTTGGTTAGTTCATTAGCTAGATAGGTAGTAGTTAGTTGTTACTGTTATTTGTTCATAAAGAATAGTACGTTGTAATTGTTCAAAAGCAGCTGCCGGTGGATTTTGTGAAGCCATCTTTGTCAAGAAGGATAAACCTTCTCTTAATAAGAATGGTGGTCTCAGGTTTATTCTTCCATCCATCTACGGCAGTGTTTTGAAACCAAACCAAACCAGTTCCACCTGAGTCGTTAACCGCTGAGAGAGATGACCAACTTGGAGAGTGAGTCACTGGCTCCCCAACCCCCAGCTGAGGACAAAGGACTATTAACGACCCGAAACCAGTTAGGCTAAGTGGACAATACCTCCAGTTTCAGGTCTGACTCCTCCCCCATGACCGCATATATACCAGCTCTTAGACCAGCTAATTCAGATTGACAAAGCCTCTTGGATAAGAGGTGAAACGTCTTCTAACTTTAAAAACCAAGTCCAGATGACAACCACTAAACCTACTACAATGACCAAAACTATTTTACATGCAAAAATTCAAAGAATAGATGTTCCACATTTTCTACATCATTTCTACAAAATAACAAAGATTACTATCCCCATTAAAGCAAATATGTAAAACTGATCGGAAGGGTAAATATCATTTTATTTTATTTTAAAAGGTCACTTCTTTTGCTTTTGCAACCAATTGTTTAAAACAAAGACTTTCGTTTGTGTTAGCGCCGTTAATGGATCTTTAAAACATGAATGGTGGTTCTTCCAAAACTGAAGAAAAAACAGCATGGACATCAAAGCTGCCTGGCGGGAATAACTGCCCACTGATTTCCCATCATGCCTTTGTTTACGCTTTGTTTACCAAATAACAACTCCAAGCTAACATTAGCGGTGAAGCTATGACGGCAGCGACATTGGAGCCATAATCCAGTAATTAGGGTTGGGCGATGTCCCCTAAATTGGCCGTTGACGATGTTTGCTGTCAACCATCGGGATGGACGATGACATCGTCGGGGGGGGGGGGGGGGGGGGGGTATTTTTTTTTTTTTTTACATTTTTCGTTGTTATATAACTGCTATTCGTTATTTTGCTTTTTTCATTTTATTTCCCAACTAATGACTAATCCGCGATGATCCAGTATAAACTGAGGGAAGTGACTTCAACAAAAAAAGTAACAAACAAAATAGAAAAGAAGTAGTCCTCTCCTGCACTTAACTAGCGAAGTGGACCGGCGGAGTGCGGAGTGCGGGGGGTACATGAGCGGTATGTGTGGGAGATTTAAGACTGCGATCCGTCCCGCAGCTCTAGAGGTACGAGCTACCAAACTCAGAACCGGGTCTAAAAGTGAGTGTCTGAGCACAGCTCGGATCGTCAGCAGACACAGCGGTTTGAGCTTCAAAGCAGAAATGTCGCTCAGTCCTTAGAAAACATTCAAACAATGACGTGGATTTGTGTTTCCAGTCGTCTCCCGATTTAATAAAGGTGGATGTAATTCCCAGGATGCAGCGCCACCCAAAGCTAATGTTGTTAGCCCATGTTAGCATAGCAGTATGCTAACATGGGCTAACAACAGCGCTCAGAAGAAGCGCTGACAACACGGATTAAGATTCAAATGATGAGCGAACAGGTGTTTCATAATAACCGTAACATTATTAAAAGCACGTTTAGAAGATCATCTAGTATTTTACCGAGCTGACATGTCAATGAATATAGCCGCTCGGCGCTGTCGTTTTGTATTGAATTGTTACATTCAATAAAGTTTGAAAAAAAAAAAAAAGCCGCTCGGCGGAATTTATATCCTTCCGGTTTTTATTCCGACGGAAAGTGTAACCTTAGTGAACGTTTTTATATTCTGAAAACATTTTTTCTGGGCCCATGTACACGGTTGGATTCTAATCCGACCATTGATCCCATCAAGATATTTTGTACATGTAACCGCGACTTATGGGGTCCACTCGCAACGTGGCGGGGGCGTGGCATCACGATGGTGGTCTCTCCATCGGGATGTCAGTCACCCATCACGATGGACGATGATATCGTCCATCGGCACAACCCTACCAGTAATAATTAGTTTGGATCCAGATAGCAGCTCAGACGAGGAAAACAAAGACGTTCATGGATCTACGTGTCTGCAGGTGGAAGCAGCAGTGAACGTACCAACTACGTGTAGCTGCAGCTGCGGGTTCCAGCTGCTATCCAGCAGTCTGCGCTGACGACAGAGCTCCTCCTCGTTCTGGACGATGGTTCCTTCAGCAGCAGAACGTTGTTCTCTGACAGAACCTTCCTGAGGTTCTGAAGACATGGTTCCTGCTCCGATCTTCAGCTCCAACTCCCACAAACACCGCCGTCCTCTTCACTGCAGCTCCGATCGATCATCTGCTAGTCTCACAATCACAGCAATCCACGTTGTCTTTCCGTTCAACACTTCTTCACTCATTTACGACACTTTGGAAAATGCTGAGAGTTCCACACGAACCACGTATCGTCCTTTCTGTCCAAAAACCTCACAAACCTCCCAACTAAACACCACCGACCTCTCAACACAAGCTAACGCTGCTAGCCTGCTAACAAGCTAACGCTGCTAGCGCCTCGTGCTGTTCTTCTTCTCTGTTTGGCTAACAGCGTCATGGTGCTTTAGCGCCACCAGCTGGTCTGGAGTGTTGTCTGTCGCTCACATAATGATGTCGATGGCGGCAGAAATCGCCCGTTTTTTTTTTTACTTTACTGGCAAAACAAAGAGGAACGGGTGGTTTTCATTAGAAATTGTTTAGTTAGACTAGTTTTTCTCGTCTAGAAAAAGAGTATTTTCGACCAAAATGGAGAAGTATTTTGTTGTTGTAGTCGGACAATAAGGTCATGATTAATCAGTGCACAAGGTTTGGTGACTGTAGCTTCAGTATCTTCAGAGCTATTGAGGATTTCTGACAGAATATGATCCATATTTTACCACCGACTAATAGAAAAACATAAACAAACTTCATTTCTGACTAAGTCTTTGTTGTAGTCAGATAATAAGGTCATGATTAATCAGTACAGAAAGTTTGGTGACTGTAGCTTCAGTATTTTTAAAAGCTATTACTTATGATTCGTGTCTCTAATAAATGTGAAAAATATGTGCAATAAAATATAATAAAGAAAGACACACAAAATATTTATTTTAGCATGAATATTCTGACAGATATTCATTACCAGTTCATATAAATGTAGAGATGTATTCACTTTTCAAAAGAGTATTGATTTTTATAGAAAGGTGTTTCACAGAGGTTGCACTTTGTTGACGGTCCCTTGGCTGCCGGCTTGCTGCATGTCTATATTTACAAATCGAAGAGAACAATTTTGATCAAAAGGTGAAAAAACGATCTTTTTTCTTTTGTAGTTCACTCTCTGTGTTAATACAAAAGGAATTAGATACTTGCTGGCACATTTGAACGTTTATCGGAAGAGTTATTGAGGCCGGAAGTCCGAATCTGTGAATATCTTTCTAACTTTACCGAACTCTATCTGTTGGGGCTCCAGGGGCTCCAGCTGTCATCAAACAGCAATTTCGCCGCGAAGCTGCAAATAAATGTGTAAATATGTCGGAATTACATCAGTCTTTATTTTGTTCTGGACACCACTGGAAACACTAATTCATATGATGGTTTCTCAGATTGCAGCAGCATTTCCGCCTTCAGCGATCTGGAGCTTCGCGCTCCGCTATGCGAAGGCAGCTGGCGGTCTGAAGAACAAAAGCTTGTCGTGCTGCTATGTAGTCCTGAGAAGCTGTGGAAACTCATCAGAAGTTCACAACCAACTCAAAGCCGTCTTCTCTGCCGCTAACAGTTTGCTCGTGGTGCGTGTGTGTGTCTCTCAACGGCGACACACACGACGAAAGCAGTGACGTCATCGCCCCGCCTCCCTTCTGCTAATGCTTTTTCGAATTGAATATTGCGACAAGGTGCGCGGGGTGGATGTTAAAATGCAAATGCAATCCCCTCTTTGCATTTTCGTTTTAATAATGACACAGAATAAGCGGTTTTAAGTATAAAATGAAAAAGCATTTTGAAGTTTTGCTTTTTCATTTTAATTTTGAGTCATTTGATTCAGCTACATTTTGAAAATGAAAAGCATTTCTGTGAATCCATTTTAATTGTCAAATAAGACATTTCTAAATGAATTTTGCTACACATTTACCAGATGACTTTTTGAAAATTAAACGTCAAATACCATTTTCATTATCATTTTAATTAAGTGACAGAAAAAGCTGTGTTGAAGTATAAAATGAAAAAGCATTCTGAAATATTTTTCTTTTTAATTTTGAGTCAAAAAATGCAGCTTCATTTTGAAAATGAAAAAGCATTTCTGTTAATCCATTTTGAATGTCAAATTAGACATTTCTAAATGAATTATGCTACACATTTACCATGGACCTTTTTGAAAATGAAATGTCAAATACCATTTTAATTTTAATTTTAATTAAGTGACAGAATAAGCTGTGTTGAGGAAGGAAATGAAAAAGCATTTTGGTGGATTGCTTTTTCATTATATTTTTGAGTCAAAAAATGCAGCTTCATTTTGAAAATGAAAAAGGATTTCTGGTTTTGGCTTTGCTTTTTATTTATGCTATATAATCGCTTCCATACATATGGAACAATAAAGACATTTCTTATAGACATAAATCTTTATTTTATCCATCTTGGTTTAATCAAAACATCCTTTTGGTCCATCAGCTGTTTAACTCAAACGGATCTTTAATGTCACATGAAGAATTCTGCTTTAAATATTCCATCAAAATACCAAAAACTGAGTTTAACATTGTTTTGAAATTAATCCCTAAATGTATTACTATGTTATTCAAAAGCTCATCATTGCAGAGTCCAACTTTATTACCAATTGATCCAACTAAAATAGAAATAGGCCAAATCTGTTTTTCTTCTTCACGTAGCACAAACCGTCGTATACGCTCACTCTTCCAGAAGGATGTTGTTTTCATTCCCTATGTAGTTTCTTATTGGAATAATTTAGTTTATCATTTAGAATGGAAAAAGATTTGGAATTTACCAGCAAAATACTTTTTAACCAATAAAGTGAAAGAAATCTCATTCAAACTAATCCATAAATTCTATCCATCCAAACTATATCTGCAACGGTTCAAAGATGATATTGATGTAAGCTGCTCTTTTTGTCATGAACACCCTGAAGATGCTGCACATTTATTTTGGTCATGTTCCTTTTCCACCACTATCTGGTCTAAAGTTTGTCATTTCATCTCCGCCCACATTGACCCAGACTTTCACCTGTACTTAGAAAATGTTATGTTTGGCCCCACCCACTGTCCATCTCATAAAAAAGAACAGTTGTACATCATTAATCTTTTATTGTTCTTATGCAAATGGAACATTCATAAATCAAAAGTTAAGAATCATACCCCTCATTTCTCAGTCTTTATCAGTGAGTTTAAACAATACATTAAGACAATAAGAAACTCTGACAATAAGAAAGCCATCAAAACATTTGATCTGTGTGTCAGTTTCAATATATCTGTGTAAAATGTAATAACCCCCTGGCTTGTTCCTTCGTTGTTCCTGTTTACTGTTTAACATTGTTTTGTATTGAAGTTTACATTCAATAAAGTTTTGAAAGAAAGAAAAAAAAAGACCAAAATGGAGAAGGGGGAAAAACAATGAGTTTTATCGCTAGAGGAGACATCACATAATTCCTCATGGGCGGGGAGCACCGCCATCATGGTGAGGTCAAGTCACTGCTGAAGTGCATACATGCAAATACATTTTCTGCATAATGCCAGTTCATTGTTTGGGTTTAAAATGACAAAATCTGAGAACTGAGTCCATGAAGGAGGAAGGCGTGACAGTTCACAGATAGGTACTATAATTTTTTTCTTTTAATGCTGCAGGGGCTTCATTAATAGAACACATATTGACATGCATGATGCTGCAGGGCTATTATCAACATGCTGCATGGTATACATACAGCGGGGAAAATAAGTATTGGACACGTCAACATTTCTCTCAAAAAACATATTTCTAGTCGAGCTATTGACATGAAATTTTCACCAGACGTCGGCATCAACCCAAGTAATGCACACATAGAAAGAAATCAAACATTTATGTCCATAAATGAAGTTATGTGTAATAAAGTGAAATGGCACAGGGAATAAGTATTGAACACGCTTACTGAAATGTATTTAATACTTAGTGCAAAAACCTTTGTTGGTGATTACAGCCTCAAAACACCTCCTGTATGGAGAAACCAGTGGAATCCATTGCTCAGGTGTGATTTTGGCCCATTCATCCACACAAACTGCCTTCAAATCTTCAAGGTTCCGGGGGTCTCTTCTGTGAACCCGGATCTTCAGTTCTTTCCAAAGATCTTCAATTGGATTCAAGTCTGGTGATTGACTGGGCCATTCTAGCAGCTTTCTTCTCTTTTTCTTCAACCAGTTTAGTGTTACCTTGGCTGTGTGCTTGGGATGGTTGTCTGGCTGAAAGATCCACCCTCTTTTCATCTTCAGCAGCCTGGCAGATGACGGCAGATTCTGATCAAGAATGTCTCAGTACTTTTCTCCAGTCATTATTCCTTCAATGATATGAAGTCTACCAGTACCACATGCTGAAAAACAGCCCCACGCCATGATGCTCCCACCTCCAAACTTGACTGTTGGTATGGTGTTTTGGGGGTGATGTGCGGTGCCATTTTTCCTCCAAACATGTTGTGTCTTATGACATCCGAAGAGTTCAATTTTGGTCTCATCTGACCAGAGTCTCTTCTCCCAGAATGTCATGGGTTTATCCAAATGTTGTGTGGCAAACTCCAAACGAGCTTCAACATGCTTCTTCTTCAAAAATGGAGTCTTGCGTGGTGTGCGTGCATGGAGGCCATGGTGGTTGAGTGCATTACTTATTGTTTTCTTTGAAACAACGGTACCTGCTGATTCCAGGTCTTTCTGAAGCTCTCCACGAGTGGTCCTGGGCTGTTGGAGAACCCTTCTGATGATTGTTCTGACTCCTCTGTCTGAAATCTTGCGAGGAGCACCTGGCCGTGGCTGGTTTATGGTAATGCCGTGTTCTTTCCACTTCCGGATGATGGCCCCAGTGGTACTCACTGGAACTTTCAGAAGTTTAGAAATGCGCCTGGAACCAATGCCTTCAATGTGTTTTGCAACAATAAGGTTGCGTAGGTCTTTGGACAGCTCTCTGCTTTTACCCATCATGCAATGCTTCTTGTCTAACACCTTGCTGGTGAGAAACCTTTCTAAAAGGCATCAATCAGGACTATACCAGCTGATATTACTTTGCACTAATAGGGGGCAGGTTAACCTTCTGAATACTGACAAACTCCAGCTGCTTTCTTGGCTTGCCAGACCTTTTTATCCCTCCTTTTCTTCATGTGTTCAATACTTATTCCCTGTGCCATTTCACTTTATTACACATAACTTTATTTATGGACATAAATGTTTGGATTTCTTTCTATGTGTGCATTACTTGGGTTGATGCCGGCATCTGGTGAAAATTTCATGTCAACAGCTCGATTAGAAATATGTTTTTAGAGAGAAATGTTGACGTGTTCAATACTTATTTTCCCCGCTGTATGCGTCACATGAAAATGGAAATAAGATCAGAAACTTGTCTGTTTACTTTGTCTGTTCTTCTACTACGGGGGTCGGCAACCCGCGGCTCAGGAGCTGCATGCAGCTCTTTAGCGCCGCCCTAGTGGCTCCCTGGAGCATTTTCCAATTGTTTGAAAATATAAAAAGATGGGGGACAGAAATATATTTTGTTTTAATATGGTTTATGTAGGAAGAAAAACAAGACACAAACATTAGTAATGTTTTCCAATACTGTAAGAGTGTGTAAAATAAATATTAAATTTCAACATTTCTGTCAAGGAAGATTTGCGTCATAGTCTGCGACACCCGTTGCCACCACCAGGGCGGCGGACCGCTGGGCAGGTGGCTGATGGAAATCAAACCACCGTCAGTTCCGTACATTGCTTTGTAACAATTCACCCTCCACTCAGTGAGGGGAACGTCACAACGCCGTTCTACGGCTGGGGCATTAAATATCAAGACTATCTGCTCTCTAATATTACCAAGAAAAAAACTCACAACAGTTTGTTTGTGCAGCCGTGTGTTGTGTACATTAAACATTCACCCAACACTCAAACATCAAAAACCCAATTTCCCCAAATACACAATGTATACAAAAACCCACAGTTTAAACCCAAGTCCTGCAGTTTTACTAGCAAAAAAAAAGAAGAAATGTTCTGGAGGATAAATGAGTGTTGGACAGTCTCACGCGTTTGGGGGGGGGGCCGCTCCACCTCCCTGCTGGATCGAATTCCACCCATCAAAGAAGCTGCACAGATCCTCGTACCGGACAAACCGAGCTCTTTGGAAGAATATATTCAGTAGGAAAATAATCAGAGCTGGGAAAGGTAATGAGAGATCGCTGGCTCCTCCACGTTTCTACAACTCTGTCCATCCATCATCCATCCATCATCCATCCATCCATCATCCATCCATCATCCATTCATCATCCGTCCATCATCCATCCATCCATCATCCATCCATCATCCATTCATCATCCATCCATCATCCATCCATCCATCATCCATCCATCATCCATCCATCATCCATCTGTCCTCTGAAGGCCTCCTGGCTGCTTTCAGCCTGCAGATGCAGAGAGACGGCCTTCAATGCTGCAGAGGTCATGAGGTCAAAGTACCTGAATGTGTGAGGAACAAAAGCTCAGCCGCCTACCGTCTGTCAGAACTCTGTCTTTGCACCAGCAGCCATGAGCCTCTGGTGACTCGTCATCCGGCACGCCACCAACAGAAAGCAGTGAAGGCCGCTCTCTGTCAGAGATGCCGCCGCCCCCGCCGCTGTGGTGGGAGAATCTGAAGTCAATAGACGGAGAAAAAACATCCTTGGAAGGAACGTCATGAAGGAAGCTCTGTGACCGAGGGTTCAACCCCCAACCGCAAAAACACACACATCAAAGTGGGAGGTTGTGGGTTCAATTCCACGACGGAGGCAGACAAATGTCTGAATGTGTTGGACGGCTGTGGGGGGGGGGGGGGGGGGGCAAGACCGCAGGTTTTCCTGTGGTCCAGTGTGAGAACGTCTGGCCCACAACGGAGGACCTGATGATGGATCCCTGGATGGAGGACAGGGGTTGGTTTCAGGACTCCCCAGGGCAGAGGGACTGTGGCGAGCTGTTACCGCAGGAGAGGAGACCCGTCCGGCCCCCCCAGGGACGTCATGAAAATGGAAGGAACGCCTGACCCCCGCAGAACCCCCGTAGCCAGCCGTGAGGACAGGTGGGATAATACCCGGTATCAAACCATCACGGCACCAGAGTCCAGATCTGTGATCTCAAAAACAGAAAGACCAGGCCGCTGGGCACCAAGACCATTGCTGACCCCCCATGAAAGGTTCTCCTGGGAAAGCAGACCAGACGTCCTGGGGGGACATCAGTACTCAGAGTTGAAAGGACCGGCCCACAGAGGACGAGACGCCTCCAACAATGAAAGACAGAGAACAGCTGATGCTTTTTATGAACCACTCCACTGGAATCAACAGGGATGGCAGTTAAGAAGATTGTTAAGGGGAAATTAGGGGGAGGGTAAAGGGAAAGGTTAGGGGAAAGTTATGGGAAACCTTAAAGGAAAATTGGGAACGTTATGGGGGAATTATGGAGACACTTAAAGGACGGCTTATAGGACGGTTATGGGAAAAGTTAAAAGGAAGCTAAAGGGGAAAGTTAAGGGAAATGCTAGGGCAACAGTCTCAGGGAAGTGTTAAGTCTAAAGTTACGGACAACCTTAAGGGAAAAGACAGGAAGTCACGGGGGAATGATGGGAAACCTTAAGGAGGAATCACTCACAGAGGAATTACAGGAATTAGAGTGGGATTATAAGAAACCCTAAGGGAAAAGATAAGGGGGGATTTTGGGAAACCTTTAGGGAAAAGGTTAGGGGAAAGTGTTTCTGATGACAAGCATGTCAAATTGTTTGACTGAACCTAGCACAACTTTTCCCTGAACTTTTCCCTGAACTTTTCCCTGAACTGTGTCTTTAACTTTTCCCTGACCTTTTCCCTGAACTTTCCCTGAACTGTGTCTTCTCTACAGATCTGTAACCAGACATGAAAACAGCATCAACATTTCCCTGATAACTGCAGACAGCAGACCACATCTGAATGAGGAGGAAAAGCAAAGCCTGAAATAAGAGGGGGTGGCGTGCACATCCACGTGCACGAGCATGTGCTCCCGGCACACGGACACTCCTCTGATTTCCTCGGTGAGGGTTCGATTCCCCACAAACACTGAGCGTCTGGAGGAGCCATCATCATGTGAGCAAGCATGCGCCCCTTCCCGTCTAACTTTGAACCCGCCCCCCCCCTCTCTCTCCCAGCAACCCCGGGGAGACCAGAGGACAGAGTTGGTGTGTTCTGCAGAAACTCGGCTCAGGCATGGAGCAGCAGGAGGTGGATCCTCATTTCAGAACAATGACCCAGAACCCAGAGGTTCCAGGCAGAGGGGGGGGTCATGGCTCCTCCTCCTGGAGGTGGTCTCACCTGGACTTCCTCATGCAGGCGTCCACCCCCTCTCTGGAGCTGCATTGCTCTCTGCCGGAGCGCTGCACTGAGCATGTGCGGCTCTGACCCACTTTCTGGCGGTTCTGCAGCTCATTTGTGAGTCTGTTTGGATCAAAGCTTCTGCTAAATCCAGTTGTGTTTGCACAGCCGTCTTCCACACAGTCTCTGACAGTCCGTCCAAAAAAACCCTCCAATGATCCAAGAACACAAACCAAGTCAACAAACACGCGTGTGATGTTTCACACATACAGATGAGACCCTCAGGAGAACCAGAACCACCTCCGGCTGAAGGAAACACAGACTGTAGTTAGAAAACCAAACCAGGAAGATGCTGAACGAGCTGAACCTGATGGGAGGGGGTCACCAGGGGGCCACACGTCTACACGGCCCCCTGTGACCCCTTTAGAACACGTGAAGGGCAGCAGGTGGTGTTATGAACACAGCTGGCTGAAGCATGCAGGTTTGTGGTTTTATTCACTTGACTTTGTTGTTATGTTGTCTGGTCATCTGTTGTCTGGTTTGTGGTCTCTGAACAGAACTTTGGGATCTTCCTGTTAGAGGCAGGTGCTTCATGAATAAAGAGGATTGGATTTGTTCTGTTCTTCATTCCATCTCACTGCATTCTGTCCATCTTCATTCCTCTGTTTTCACCTTTCTTCCATCTTGGTTCCATCGTTGTCTTCTGTCTTCCGTCTTTCGTTCCGTTTCTGTCCGTCTTCTCTGTGGTTCTGCTCCATGGTTGTTCTGTTCAGCCTGGAAACACTGATTCAGTAGAACTCTGTTTGCTCTGGTGAGAAAATAGAAGCTGGACTTTAGTGTTGACCCGTTTCCAGAAGAACTTCTTCTTAAAGTCCTTTAGTGGAACCAACAGCATCAAGCTGCTGTTCTGCCCCTCCTCTGGTGGTGGTGGGGGGGGTGTCAGCCTCCTTCTAGGGACAGCCTGTGCCCCCCCCTCCTACACTGCAGTGACCTCTGTCTGAAGCTGAGGTTCTCCTCTCCGTGGGGGGTGGGAGTCCGTTACAGTCCAGATCCACACACGGGGTTCTCTGCTGCAGTTCCTGGTTAATCCAGAATCTAGAACGCCTGTAAAACTGGGTGGGGGGTTAAAACCAGGGCAGGCCCCTCCTGAAGGGGAAAAAGCTTGTTTCACAGGACACTGCACCACAGCCAGAACCTCTGCTTAGTGGAAGCTCCTCCTCTGTGTCCTGGTGGACTCATGGGAATTCTGGATCCTCACCGAACATGAGGATTCAGAGGGATCGGACCTGCAGCATCAGGACACTGCACCACAGGAGCCGGCTCTCCACAGGCGTGTCATAGCTGACGTATGTTCCTGATATCCGTCTGCTGGCTGCTGCAGACCCTCAGAAGGCAGTCAGTGCAGGCGGGGGCGGGTGTGGGGGGCAGGACTGCTGTAGCTACAGAAACTCTCCTGCTAAAGCCGCTCTGCTCTGCTCAGGAGGACACGGTCACATCTGGGAGGGAAGTGATGGAATGAAGGGATGGACCAAAGCATTCCTGTTTCTCAGCAGATAGATGGATCACAAGCAGCTGTGGAGGAGCGCCCCCACGTGGAGGCAGCTGGTACTGCAGCTCCTGCAGAGCGCTCTCCAGACAGATGGGAAGCGTTCTGGTCTCCTGTCTGACCTCCAGTGGGGAGGTGGTCCTCCTTCAGAGGAGGACGGGGCAGGAGCTGAAGGATGTGGGAGTCTGTGGGTGAAGGATGCAGCTGTTGTGACTTCATATGATGTTGCTCCAAGTTACCTTAGCGTGGGTGTTATCAGCGGGTCTCTTAATTAGGACAGACGACAGGGACACAGCTTTCGGTGCAAGAGCATTCACTTGTACTTTACTTTGAAACTCCTCATGGCATATACAGGCCGACAGCACCATCTATTGGTGGCGGTGGTTATTACTGGTGTCTATCACAATATACCACATCCCTCTTTTCCCAAGACATGTTAGTCATAACATTTTAAACAGTTGTTTAAACACAAAAGCACCCTCAAAAGAATTTGAACATTAGACAGTCTTATACTCCTAACATAATGGCTAGGCAAATTCAGATTGTAAACAACCTTACATTTAACAATGTGCATCTTAGTGCAGTGGTCTGAAACATCGACATACAAACATTTAACTTATTTCTTAAAATGTTTCAAAACGAACATACTCTTTTCTTTTACGAAACCATTAAGCAAATCAAAGCAACAGTATGAACACAAAACTGTCACATTAACTAGTCTCTGTATCTGGCAGGACGTATTACTGCTCGACCACTGCGTGTGAAGTACGGTGCTGTGTTTTCCATACTTTCAGAAGATGATTTCTGTGGGGAATCACATGCTGGTGGGTCAACTGACTCTCGGTTTTGAGAGAATAGTCCATCCGAGTCCAAATTCAGAGTTGTGTCCTTAAACAAACTTGAGTGTGTTTTCCTCAGATGCCTTCTGTTCCTCCTGAGAGTATTACCTGATGGTGTTTGCACGGTGTAGGAGCGTGGTTCCTCTCTTTGATGAACGATGACTGCTGGCTCCCAACCGCGGCGGGTTTGCATATGCACAGTGTCACCAGGAGATAGAACTGGTAGTGGTCTTGCACGCTTGTCAAAGTGTAACTTTTGTTTCGATTCCATGTCTCGTAGTTTTTCTGGGATGTTTTGTGGAGTTGACTGTCTCAACACATTACTAGAACATGGCAGTGTGCTGCGCAGGACTCTTCCCATCAACATTGGTGCGGGTGACAAGTTAAATCCAGTAACTGGAGTGTTTTTCAGTGATAACATCACTAGATGTGGGTCAGTGCCGGTCTGGATTGCTTTCTTTAGTGCATGTTTGACAGTCTTAATGGCTCGCTCCGCCATTCCGTTTGAAGAGGGAAAACCAGGGCTGGAATGAGTGAGCTTAATCTCCCAAGCATCTGCGAATGATTTCATCTCATAGCTGGCAAATGGAACATGGTCGCTCACTATTTCTTTGGGAATCCCGTGTCTTGCAAACACTGATTTCATCTTTTGAATGACAGAGTAAGCTGTTTTGTCTGGCAAGTTGAAAACCTCTGGGTATTTGGTCAGGTAATCAATTAACAACAGATATGGTTGACCATTCAGCTCGAAAATATCTGCTCCTATTTTCATCCACGGCAGCTCCGGAATCATGTGTGGAACAAGCGGTTCCGCCTGATTCTTTGGTTGCATCTGCTGGCATTGTTCACATTTCTGAATCATAGTCTCTATATCACTGGACATGCCAGGCCAGTACAGCACTTTTCTTGCTTTAGCTTTTGTGCGCTGTATACCTTGGTGAGCCATGTGCAGTTTTTCCAGGATAGTTTGTCCGAAGTTCTGTGGTATCACGATCTTGTCTCCTACCATGACTATGCCTTTATGAATGCTGATGTTGTGTCGCATGGGCCAATAGCAATATAGTGCTCTGTCTAAGCTTTTCCGTTTAGCTGGCCATCCATGAATGTGTTTTTCACACACAGCTTGTAGCTCACTGTCTGCTGCAGCTGCTGTTTTCAGTATATTGAGTGTGTCTTCACTTAGTGCCTCTGTAGCCTCTAATGCATACACAACTCTCTCATCGCAGACATTTTCTCTTGTGGCATTATCGTTACAGGTTGCTGTAGCACGTGAGAGGGTATTGGCTATGAACATGTGTTTGTGTGTATGTGACAGTGAGTTCATACCTTTGCAGCTGTAACAGCATTCCTTGCAATCTGGCTGGTGCTTTGGACAGCGGTTTGCGCATGATCGCTTCAAGAGGCTTGTGATCAGACTGCACTGTCACTGGTCTTCCATAGACATACTGGTGGAATCTTTTTGCAGCAAACACAATGGCAAGCAACTCTTTTTCAATTTGTGCGTATCTCTTTTCTGTTTTTCTGAGTGCTCGTGACACATAACATACAGGTTGTCCCTCCTGTAGCAGGCACGCACCCAGTCCATCTTTTGAAGAGTCTGCTTGTAGAGTCAAAGATTTAGTTTGGTCATAGAATCTCAGAACTGGAGCTTGAGTAAGCGCCGTCTTCAGTGTGCTTAGTGCTGCTGTGTGGTGTGGTTGCCACTGCCACACAGTGTCCTTCTTTAGTAACTGCCTCAAAGGTGCAGTAACAGATGCTTCATTTGGGATGAACTGTGCCAAGAATTTTACCATTCCCAGAAGACGCTGGAGACTTTGTTTATCCTCCGGAGTTGGCATGTCAATAATGGCTTTGATCTTTGTGTCGTCTGCTTTCTGGCCTGCTGCAGTTATGATGTGACCCATATATTTCACTGTGTCTACTTTGAATTGAATTTTGTCCTTGTTAAACTTCTCATTCGCTGTTTTCGCTCTTTCCATTACCTTTTGCAGGATTTCATCATGCTCGCGCTTTGAAGTTGCTGCTATGATCATGTCATCTGCGATGATAAACACACCAGGGGTGTCACCAAAAGTCTCACAGTTCTTTTGTTGAAAAACTTTGCTGGCGGACTTAATGCCAAATGGGAGCCGGAGGAAACGGAACCGGCCCCAAGGTGTGTTAAAGGTGCAGAGCTTAGAAGATGGCTCATCCAGTTTGATCTGCCAGTAACCATCTTTTTCATCTAGAATGGTGAAGATTGATTTTCCTGCCAGATTACTACGAACATCCTCATGTGTGGGGATAGAATAGTGCTGGCGTTTTACTGCCTGGTTCAGGTCACAAGGGTCCAAACACACCCTTAGTGTTCCATTCTTTTTTTGTGTTGCAACCAGACTATTTACCCAATCTGTGGGCTCCTTGACTGGCTTTATTACGTTTCTGTCTTGTAAGTCTTTCAGTGTCTTTTTCAGTGGCTCCATTATGGACAGCGGAACATTTCTGCATGCATGAATCACAGGTGTGACGTTTGGGTCTATGTGTATGTGGTGAACTCCAGGAAACTCACCCAAGCCTGTGAAGACCTCTGCATACTTCTCAATAAGCTCTTCCTTGGTTGCTGGTGGTTTGGTCGACTGCAGAGACTTTGCTGCTGCGATTGTCTCAATTCGTTTCACCAGGTGCAGCTGTTCGCAAGCTTTTCCACCTAGGATCGACTTATCTGCATGGCTGGACACCAGAAAGTCACACACAGCTTTACACTTCCTTGTTTCACATTCAAGAGAAACTACACCATCTGGGTGTATGCGTGTTCCACCAAAAGCTATGAGGACAGTCTTTGTGGGCTGTAATTGAGGAGCACCAGGTAGCTTTGCATAAACTGACTTGGGCAGTACATTTGCATCTGCACCTGTGTCAAGTTTGAAAGTAACTTGCATGCCTTCGACGTTCACAGTTTCATTCCAACTACCATCTATGTCACTGTTATCACTGCACACCATGCCTATGTACAATGAGTCAACTTCAGTCTCAATGTTGTTCACGTTTTTCTTGAAGTAACTTTTTTTCTCTGCATTTGTTCTGCATACTTTGGAAAAGTGATTATTTTTTCCACACTTGTGACACGTTGCTCCATAAGCTGGACACTGTCGAGGCTCTTGCTTATTACCACATTTGGTGCAAACCACTTGCTTGTTGCTGCTCGTTCTGTGTTTGCCATGTGCTGATTTATTGTGTCCTTGTGCTTTCTTCAACGTATCCACTGCTGTGTCGTGGGTGACAGGTGTTGACTGCATGACCTGGATCCGTGCTTTGGCCACCTCTGCTGATCTGCATATTTCTAATGCTTTACGAAGAGTGAGGTCATTCTCCCGAAGCAGTCTCTCTTTCAGTCTTGTGTCATTTATGCTGAACACCAACTTATCCCTGATCATGCCTTCCTCATCAGCTCCAAACTCACAATTTTTGCTTTTTTGACGGAGCTCTGTGACATATCTGTCTACTGATATTCCTGACATCATTGGGTGTGACCAGAACTGATGGCGTTCAAATACAACATTCTTCTGTGGGCTTCAGTAGTCTTTGAATGCCTTCAGAATGTCCTCCATTGTAAGTGCGTCTCCGGCTGGGGTAATAGCAAGTGTGTTGTACATTTCTAATGCTTCCTCGCCGATGGTGTGAAGAAGAATGGCTATTTTAACCTTTTCATCTTTTTCCAACGCACCTGTTGCAGTCATGTACAACTGGAATCTTTATTCCCACCTGCGCCAAGTTTCTGACAGATTGCCGGCGAGCAGCAGCGGCGATGGCGGTTTGAACTGCTCCATGTTTTCAGCAACGGTGTACTATGCTAATTTAAGCTAGCTCACTTGCGTTGCTCGGCTGCAGTCTCCCTCTCACACGACAGCTTGCACTTCTGACACCATGTTGTGACTTCATATGATGTTGCTCCAATTTACCTTAGCGTGGGTGTTATCAGCGGGTCTCTTAATTAGGACAGACGACAGGGACACAGCTTTTGGTGCAAGAGCATTCACTTGTACTTTACTTTGAAACTCCTCATGGCATATACAGGCCGACAGCACCATCTATTGGTGGCGGTGGTTGTTACTGCTGTCTATCACAATATACCACAATGCAGCTGCAGACGACGACTGGAGAAGAACGGCTTCATTTTAAAGGCTGACTGTCAGGACACGGCTGTTTCATTGTAGTTTAGTTTGGATTGACAGCTGTGTCAGACTCACACACAGAAAGCTGGAAGCAGACACTGTAACCTCCAACACATTTGTGTGGTTGTGTGTTCTAGTTTGTGCTCTCATGTTTTCACATTATCCTCTGTTTTAGAGGAACAGAACCACAGGAGAACCTGCTTTGGAGCCAAAAGAGTCTGTTTTAGTGTGCAGAACCATCAGAACCAGGGGCCTCATTTCTAAAACTTTGCGTAGGATTTGGGTCAGAAGTGGCGTACGGATGAAACATAGAACGTGCGTACGCACAGAAATATTCAGATTTATAAACCGTGCGCACGCACATCCTACGCATCTTTCCCTTAATAAATCACAACCAATCCTAAATGCTGCGCAGCTTTAGCGGCTTCATGACACGCCCATAGTTGCCCATAAATAGTCTGGGAAACGCCCACAAATAGGGGGGGGCACCAGAGCTGACCCCTCTTGATGAGAGACTGGCGGCAATTATTGGGGAATCCCTTTTACGTGGAGTGGTGACTGAGGCGGGGGGGGGACACGACGCACCTGATGCACCGGGTGACCCCCCCCCCCCCCCCTCAAAAGCTCCACCAGGACGGCTGGAGGAAGTGGGAACCGGCTCATAAGCCACTCGTCCTCGTATGCCAGCAAGTCTTCTTGCTGTCTAAAGATGCGTTCACTCCCAATTCTTCCATTTGCCACATCTTCTAAGATCCAAGATCAGCCATTGTGGTCATTACGCATTGTGATGGGGCATTTTATTTCCATCCATTTAACTACATCTGACAAGCTACAGATGTGGGAAATGGGAAATTGTTCATCAAATGACAATTTTTAATCGTATTTCGGGCAGATACTCGTAGCAGTGTACAGCTAATACCCTAGGGCGGTTCAGTCAATTAACTCACCTGCTCAGCGTCCTATTTAAGCCCAGGTGCGCAGGTATTCATTCTCTTTCTTACCTTCAGCGCTCATTCTTCGCCGTTCCCCGTGCTCGCGGATCCGGCGGATCGCCTTTTCTTCGACGTCTTGCTGTATTCCCCCCGTCCTTCGGATGGATGATCCCCATTTCTGATGTGGGCTTTCCGTTTTCGCCGCGTCTGCTCTTTTGCGGCATTCGCCGGGCGGCTAGCGGCGATAACCGGGCGGCTAACGGCGCCCAGCGCGTTCGTTGCGCCGCGGTCGCGTGCATCTGCAGGGGGTGCGCTTTCCGCGGTGTTCGGGTTGTCCGTGGGCCCGGATCTGGAGCTGTCCGTGTCTATCGTCTGCCGTGGTCAGCCGGCCTTCTACGGTGAGCGGCGTGCAGGTTTTCCTGTGTCGTTTTTTCTAGGATAAGTCTTGTTTTGTTTACTTCCGTGTATGGTGACGTCGCGCCCCTAAGGACCCTGGGAATTGTAGTTTTTGACTCGTTGTCCGCTTCACGGTGCACTTCTGATTCATTTTCTGCTGTTATTCTGCGTCATCCGCTTATTGTTTCAGCAGTTGTGGGGTCTTTTCTGTGGTTGTGATGGCTGGCGGTCCTCGTCTGGCCTGTTTTCTCATGCTGGATGAATTATTGTGGTTTTTTGCATTTTCTTTGTTGCTGTTTTGTTCTTTAGGTGCTGAAGGTGACTCTTGACTATCTTTAATTAGATGCTGACTTTATTGTTATGGCGGTTCTTCTGTTTATTTTCTTCGTTGTTGTAGCTGTTGGTTAGTCTTAATGTGAATTGGTCTCTCTTGGACCCGTCTCTCCTCTGTGGACAAATTCCTTATGCTTGGTCTCTTTTGTGCAGCGTCTTTGGCTCATTTTAATCATTCGTTCGTTGCCCCCGCACGTTCTGCATCTGGTTCTGCTTCGCCTGTTTTTCCCCACTCTGTGTACCCCGGTGGGTCCTGCCCTGGCTGGGGACTTGCGTCGGTCGCATTAGCGTGTCAGTCTCGTCGCTGCTTTTTTTCTCGGCTGGACAGTTAATTGTTATTCATTTCTCTGGTTTGGTCTGGAGGTTTGTGGGGGCTGTGTGATGGATTTTTTTCCGGGGCATCGTTTTCAAAGCCACCACTAAGGGTGGCCCCTTCGAAGGTTCAGGTTCTCGTGACGTGATCTGGACCCGTTGGCGCCTCGCAGTTCTTCTTTCTGGGCATCAGTGGCCTAGTTCCTCATGCGCCTTCAGGATTAGTATATATTTTCTTTAGCTGACCATGCTGTCTCCGCGATTTTTCTTCCGAGCACGATATAAGGCTGAGGATGTCTTATCGCTGAGGTTCTCCCTGTTCTGCCTCTATGCCTCTCGGCGTCTCTTGGCATTCAGTTGGCGCTCGACACGTTTGTCGGTTTACCTTTCAGCTGCCGTGGCAGTCCTCATACTTTCAACTTTCTTAGCAGAAGCTCTGTACTGGATATTTGTAGGCGATGGGTCCCCTTCACGTTGCGAGTTGTTGATGGTTTCTCAGTGGCCGAATTTCCTCTGTATCCCTGGTCTTCTGGATCTCTGTGTGGGGGGGGGTTAATTTCAAATCTGGGTTCCACGTTGTCTATACTGTATGGTCCTCCACCCTTCCGGATTTATTTTTCTTCTATGGATCGGATGGTTCATTGCTGCTTGTCTCTCCCCATTATGTCATCTTTGGCTTTTGTGCAGCGTGTTGTTTATTCATTGTTTGGTTTGAATATGATTTGTCAATGTTTGGGCCACCTGACATTTGCTGTGGCTTTGGTCCTATGGTCATCCTTTCATCTTGTGTTCTTGTTCTGGGTAGTTCCGTCCTGGGCCCCGTGTTCCTGTTCTGGATTTCATGTTTTGCATTTGTTCCTTCCCTCTCTATGCTTGGAGTAGTTATGTTATGATGACTGTCGTGTCTTCAGGCTCCCTCCACTTGTTCCTCTGAGGCTGTGCCTTCTGGTTTGGAGGAAAGGATTTAAGAGTGGTTTGTGTTTGTCCGGCCGCCAGAATCTACAGCTCTGATGATTTCTAAGGTGTCGTCCGGTTATTTCATCCTTGGAGATTATATTAAGGCTGTTTCAATAGTGAATGATAGTATTGTGTCATCGGTTGACTTGGTTAATGTTTAAATAACACCTTGAGCAATTTCTACCCTGACCGTAGGAAATATATCACTTGTGCTCTCAAGCTTAGTTCAAGAGTTAAGTCTTGTGTTCACAAGTCAGTCTTTTATCTGCCTTGCTTAAGCAGATGACAGTCTGCTAGATGCTTCCCCATTTAGTGGCTTGTTATACTCCGCCTCTAAATGCTTAAGGTTCAGTCTAGCAAAAATACTATCAAAACCTATGATCCCTCATGGCTCTCAAGTTCTCTTTTTCAGTATCCAGACGCCCTTGGCTAATTACAATTTCAGTAGTCTGTACTTTGTTGTCCACCAATTTGACAACCAATGATATCAAGTACAAAGCATCAAATCCAGCCAAGCTGTAATCCTTTGCTACGTGGGATGTTGACCTTCCTCATCTACAAATCTCCTTGGTTACTCTTCCCATCACCTGCTCCTTGATGACCTCCTGAAGGTGCGTCCCTCTGAAACTGTCAAAGGTTACTTTTCTTATCTTTGGAATATATAAAAAATTGGTGTTAAGACTTTGTGCAGGTTATATAGTTCACGATCATTTCACTGTTGGAATTTGTAATTATGATGGTTTCTAGGGTGCGATAGATCCACAATGGGTCTTTACCTTAACTATCTACTAAATTTCACTTTCAGATTTGTTCTTTAAAAGCACTGTTATTTCATTTATCTCAAGTATTTTGAAACTGATCAGTTTCTGGGTTATTTATATATTCTTGTCAAGACTAATACTGCTTTGTTTTATCTATCCACCACATCCTGAGCCTGCAAACCCCTACGCCCCGATCAGGTTCTCCGTTTCCAGGAAGTGATGTCATCCCTGCATTCCTTGATCTGGTGCTGCAACGATGACTGCTCGACGTACCTATTGCTGCACTGAAAGTGATGGGGCGGTGGACCTCCTCTGCATTCCAATGACACTTCTGACTGAATTAATCAATCAATGTCAACAGCAGAATGAATGTAAATTCTTCGATTATGAATGTTAAAAAGAAATTATAGCCAGGTGGAAGCCTCAAAATTTAGGATGTTCTAAGTTGTATAATAGTATGCGCTGGAGCTCAAATTTGGTTCTTAAGCTCATTTGTTGTAGTATGCCAATGATGCATAGTAATTATGGGCGTTGAAGCATAGTAATTATGGGCGTTGAACTCGTCCTTAATATTTGGATGGGATCTCATTTAAATGATGTTCTTTGAGCGCTTATAATTGGTATACCAGATGGAGAAAATTATGGCTTTAAGCTCGTTCGTTGTACTGTCGTTGGGAGCTTCGAAATAATGGATGTACTTAAGCTCGTGCATTTATAGTTGCCACATGGAAGAAGTTATGGCCATCAAGTTTGTTCTTATTTTAATAGAAGTTCGAATAATGGCTGTTCAGCATGTCATAATACGCCTTCGGAAGTTAGTGTATCATACGGGTTGTTTGGCGGTTTAAATTATAGTTCTGCACACCGTTTTTTTTTTTTTTGGGGAAGTGAGTTACGTTCTAAGATCAGGTATGAGTAATTTTATGTTGGCTCCCCTTTTATTTCTTTCCCTCTCTCTTTCAGATAGTATGTTCCTCTAGTGGTTTTCACGAACGGGAGCGACCCTACGGTCAATGGTGCCGGGTCACACATAGCAGATCCACTAGATAGCATGTTCCCTTCAAGGCGCTGTACTCAAAAGGGGGCGGCCCAAACGGTCAATGGTGCCGGGTCACACATAGCAGATCCACTAGATAGCATGTTCCCTTCGAGGCGCCGTACTCGAACGGGGGCAGCCCAAACGATCAATGGTGCCGGGTCACACATAGCAGATCCACTAGATAGCATGTTCCCTTCGAGGCGCTGTACTCGAACGGGGGCGGCCCTAACGGTCAATGGTGCCGGGTCACACATAGCAGATCCAACAGATAGCATGTTCCCTTCGTGGCGCTGAACTCGAACGGGGGCGGCCCAAACGGTCAATGGTGCCGGGTCACACATAGCAGTCAAACTGGGAAATGAATGGAAATGGAATGCTGCCGAAAACACACCCCATTTAATTACACACTAATTATACATACACATTTTTTCTTCTTCTGGATAATTAAGTGTTGGGGGTTTTTGTTACCCGAAAGTTTTATGGAAATCTCTCATGGAATTGAACGGAGCCTTATGCCAAACCAAAAGATGTGAATGCCAACTAAAGTATGTGAAAAATGTCAAATAAATATTTCTTACTGCAAGAGTTGTCTGACTGAAATGTCATTTCTTGTTGCTTTCTGAATGGTTGAGACATACGCCATACATTGTTTTATCAAGAATAAAACAAACTAAAGGCATATGCATGAATACCATAAGTCTGTAGCTTATGAAGAAATGTTTACTATGAAAACAACCTTCCCCAGTGGACAATTAATACGTCTGTCTGCCTGCCTGCCTGCCTGCCTGCCTGCCTGCCTGCCTGCCTGCCTGCCTGCCTGCCTGCCTGCCTGCCTGCCTGCCTGCCTGCCTGTCTGTCTGCACCTATATCTGCTCCTCCAGACGGGCACATTGAGGAGAATATCAGTTTTGTACATTATTTCGTTCTGTTAACTATATTATTTATGAGGATGAATTGCACAACATGCCAATATTGCAGAACATATTTCACTTTTCTTTTTTAAATATGTGTTCATTTGAATTTCTGTTGTAATTTTCCTTTGATTGTTTTTGTTTGTTTCACTGCTGATCGATCAATCAGGTGTTCATGTAGCTGTTATTGTGAGACTTGCTTTGTGAAGTCTTCATGTTATTTATGAGGCAGTATTGTCATTTTCACGTGTTTCTTCCATCTGCCGACGGTGTCGCCGTTTCTCATTTCACCCGTTTTTGTGCGTACGCCTGGGTCAGAGCTTGATGAAGGACCGCACATTTTCCCCTCAAGTTTTCTTTTTATAAACATCAACTATTGCGTAGAGAGTGGCGTACGCCTTCTTTAGTGCGTACGCAACGTTTAGAAATGAGGCCCCTGACCCCCTAAAAGCTCCAATAGCAGCTCAGCAGAAACTCTGATCTTTCTTGATGTGGAGGGGCGGAGCCTGAAGAAGAAGCATCTTTCTGCAGGTGGTGCAGCAGCTTTGGGCATGTTTTCCAGCTCTGTAGCTTCTGCTGTTCATGGAGTCGTGTCCCTCTGTTCTTGGAAAGGAGAAACGTGCAGAGAACTTTTCCCATTTCCACTCCCTCCTTTCAGCTGCTGCCCACTGTTCCCCTCTGAATCAGGAGGGAGGGGCTCTCATCTGTTCTGCCCACCCCCATCTAGAAAGACATCAGCACCACCTGAACATTCCAAAGCTCTTTTCCAACCCATTTCTACTGAGAAGGAACCAAACCCATGAAGATGAGAACAGCTGGAACAGGATGAGGGGGAAGGCTAAAGATTCAAGTCTGTTTGTGAGTCCAAGATAGAATGAAGACAGACATCAATAGAAAACACAGAGTTGATTCAAAAGAGCATTTATTTCATTTATTATTATCCAAACAGGCTGCAGGAATTAGACAGACAGCTTTCAGTTTGAAGATGCAGTTCTGCAAACAGCCAGCAGGTGTCTCTCTTCTCCCTCCTGCTTCACTGCAGTTAGTTTCATATGCGCCACAGAAAACCATAAAAGGCAGAAATAACACACTCTGATGGAACTAAATGATTGATAAAGAAAAAGTGGGGTCATAAAAACTGAATCTTAAAGTTGAGTTTGTAAAAAAACAGAAATCCACCATAGAGTAAGTCCTGGGATCCACACGGTGACGTCTCCAGAGTTTCCTCTGTTCTCTACAGACAATAGTTATTTTCCAAGAAAAGTCAATTCATTAACTGATGGTTTAGTGTAGCAGGAAAATTCTTGAAACTGCTGACTGCATTAGATGTTTCAATCCTCATTTCAAAGTGGATCAAAGTGGAAATGATGGATTTGACATTGAAACATGTGAGCATAGAGGCTGAATCCTGCATGAACTCTTTCAGAGGAAAGACTTTTACAAACAAGAAAGAATCATCAAACTGGTAGAACAAACAGGAGACAATGTCACAATAATGTACACAAACAGCTTCATGAACAGAGAAACACAGACGTCAGCTGACAGGAAGAATGACATCCGTTACTATGGCAACACAAGAAACAAGAGAAGCTGAAGATTTCCCTGAACAAGTTAGAATGAGAAGAGGAAGTGCAGTTCTCCATCAGTCCACCGGGGGAGCTGCAGCACCATAACTGAGAGACAGTGGAGCTGATCTCAGATCAGTTCCTGCTGCAGCTCTGACACTCATCTCCACTTCCTCTGATTCCTCCATCACTCTGCTCTCCACCTCCCAGGAACACCGTCCAGTCACCACATCTCTGCAGACCAGCTGCTGCTGCTGCTCCTCTCTGCTCCTCCAGGAGGAACATCAGTCCTCCTCCACCTGCAGAGAGAAAGTGTAGAGCCAGAGATGAAGGAGTGTCTCCTGATCCTGGTCTGTCAGTCAGTGATGCAGCACAGCAGCAGAAAGAGCAGCAGGAGCTTCGGTCCTGTTCAGAGCAGCAGCTTCTTGTCATCTTCACCTGTTGGAGCTTCTGCTGCTCTGATTGGCTAACTGTTGTCCTGAAGCCTGTCATCATTCTCCTCAGAGCTTCACTGAGAAGCTGCAGCTTCACAGGAAACTCTGCATCTTTGCTCTCAGACTAACTTTAGGACCAAACATCTGGAAGCAGCTGGACTGACTCCAACCCTCTACTGACCTCAGAGTCTGCAGTTTGGAGTTTGGACTCTCCACCAGATCCTGGAGCTGCTGAACATGTGAAGACTGAAGGTTGTTGAAGCTCAGGTCCAGTTCTGTCAGGTGGGACGGGTTGGACTTCAGAGCTGAGACCAGAGCAGCACAGCTGGTCTTTGACAATCTGCAGCCCCACAACCTGAATCCAGAAGAAAGAGTTGAGTTTAAAGACAAAGTTCCTGTTTTTCATCCTTCACTTCTTCTAAAGAGTTCAGAGCTGAAGAAGATCAGAAAGTTTAGAAAAAGTCCAAAGATGTGAAGCAACAGCAGCAGATCAGAAGCAGAGAAGAAGAACTGTCTGCTCCCAAACATCAGCCGCTGGACTCTCAGCTGCATCTGCTGCAACACAGCAGCAGGACTCAGAGTGCATGTGAGCGTGCACGGCTGCTTCTTCTGCACGCGCTCTAAAGGAGTCTGTTGGAGCAAAGACACCAAGAAGAGCTGATGGCTGCAAGCAGAACTTTGTGGAGAACAAATGTCAGCAGACAGCTTTGAAACAAGCAGCTGCAGGAAGAAAAGAAGAAGTTCTGCCATAGATGAGAAATGACTAGAAATGAAGTGAAAACAGACGAGGAATTGAAATGTCATTGATCATCAGGAATTATTCAGGACTACATGTTTACAATCACATAGATGTAAAGCTTCCATTCATGTCATGTTGTTGTGTTTAGTGTTTTTGTGATCTCCATCTAGTTCCAGTTCCACTTTGGTTGTGTTATTTATAGCATTTGAGTTTGTGACCTTCTTCTGACCTTTGCAGTCTGTCATTCACATAAACGGCTGCACTGACAGCCTTTAGCCCGTACCGCCTTCATATTATTTCTTTATGTTCCCCTCCCTTGGGGTGGATGTAACACATATGTATATGTAGAAGCACTTCAAAAGCTCTAGATTTCACATCACACAATGCAGAACCCACACAGAGTCCAGCAACGTTTAGTTGCCCCACAGGGGGCAAAAGAACCCCAAAAACCAACCCGCCCACAGTCCAGAGCAATGTAAGTGCACTGGGATGTGTGATTTCAGTGTATGGCAGTCCATTGGGGCCGTGGTGTGGGCATAAACTGAGTGAGAGGTTTCTTCTACTAAGAGCCCCCCTACATAAACCCTATGTTTCTTTCCAGTAACATCCAGTAACAAGCAGGATAACATACTCCTGTTCCTGTTGTTTCAGTGAGCACACAGTTTCTACAAATATAGCTCTAACTGCACCAGATTCAACTACAAACATCCAATCAGCATAGAAAACAAATCTCAGTAGTAGAACTCATTCTTACATAGGATTCACCACATTTGCTTTGGCTCCCGCCCACTCACAGATCAGGAACCAATTAGGGATGGGTATGGTTAAGGTTTTAACGGTACTACTACTCTTATCTGACACCTTACCCGTACCGCCTTCTATTATTTCTTTATGTTCCCTCCCTTGGGTGGATGTAACCATATCGTATATGTAGAAGCACTTCAAAATGCTAGATTTCTCATCACACAATGCTGAACCCACATAGTCCAGCAACGTTTAGTTGCCACAGGGCAAAAAGACCCCAAAAACCAACCCGCCCACAGTCCAGAGCAATGTCAGTGCACTGGGATGTTGTATCTCAGTGTATGGCAGTCCATTGGGGCCGTGGTGTGGGCATAAACTGAGTGAAGAGGTTTCTTCTACTAAACCCCCCCTACATGACCCTATGTTTCTATCCAGTAACATCCAGTAACAAGCAGGATAACATACTCCTGTTCCTGTTGTTTCAGTGGCACACAGTTTCTACAAATATGGCTCTAACTGCACCTGATTCAGCTACAAACATCCAATTCAGATAGAAACACAACTCTCAGTAGTAGAACTCATTCTAACATAGTATTCACCACATTTGCTTTGGCTCCCGCCCACTCACGGATCAGGAACCAATCACATTTGTCTAGATAGAGGGACTGACAAATAACCAATAAATGGAATCACAGAACAGAATAAAGTAAATGACATCACCCCACCCCCCCCCTTTATATATATATAACATAATAATGAGAACTGAATTTAATCTTAATAACGGTTATTTGAATCCTGTGGAATAATCTTCTACACATGTTATGCTAATAACACAATGCAAGTGATGCTAATGATGCTAACGATGCTATGCTAAGGATGCTATGCTAATGATGATAATGATGCTATGCTAATGATGCTAATGATGCTATGCTAATGATGCTAAGGATGCTATGCTAATGATGCTAAGGATGCTATGCTAATGATGATAATGATGCTATGCTAATGATGTTAATGATACTATGCTAATGATGATAATGATGCTATGCTAATGATGCTAATGATGCTATGCTAATAAAGCTAAGGATGCAATGCTAATGATGATAATGATGTTATGCTAATGATGCTATGCTAATGATGCTAATGATGCTATGCTAATGATGCTAAGGATGCTATGCTAATGATGATAATGATGCTATGCTAATGATGCTAATGATGCTATGCTAATGATGCTATGCTAATGATGCTATGGTAATGAGCTGCTCTGTGTGTCATTGGTATGTGTCCACAAACTGGTTTAATGTCAGACAATATTTTCATGGAGCAGACTTTAAGATATGTTGGATAAATACATCAACATGAATTTATAGGACATTTCTAAAAAACAGTATTTCATAAATATAATACCAGACATGATCCACTTTGTATGTCTTTACTGTCAGTAGCTGCGTTTACACGGACAAAAGTAATTGAAGAAAAAGCCGTCATGTAGACATAGATTAGATTCAATTAGATTTAATCCGGTTACCATGGCGCCGCGTGTGTGGCAGCTTATCTGGGCAGCTCTACCTTTTTGTGTTCCTTACTTTGCATTTTTTAATATTTTCCTCCACTTTTATTTGTGTTTTTTGTATTTTTCTACAACTAATACGAAGTTCTGTGACAAAGGACAGGAACATCATTACTTTGCTTATTCATTAAACATTACGGGATGGTGACACGACCTACGGTTTGGTGGCCATTTTGTGCCAAAATCATTTTCGCGTTTTTACACAATATGGAAAAATGAACTTTTTTTCCAGGATTTTCACGAAATTTCACTCACATGTTGCTAGATCAAGTCCACAACCTACCTCTGGAGTTCCTCGACCTTGACCTCGGGAAAAGGCCGCCATCTTGAATTTTCTATAAAAAACGCCTTTACAGCTGGATTCAATCGTAAACTTGTCGTTGGAATTTTCAGCGCTTGTCTCGAACTTTTTCCGGCATCAACGGCAAGCTACTCTGGAAGAATGTTTGAAATCAGAAGTTGTAGATTTTGAACGTCGTCCGCGTGGTGAGCTCGCAAAGTCGCGCACTGCTATTCCTCATTCCTTATTATGGCCCGCAGCAGCAGTCACTGACTGCAAGGACCATATTGTTTTCGCAGTTGGAAACGACGACTTCGCCGCCTTCAGCGAGAATGTGACCCCCGCCGCATGCTCGAAAAGTCACCAAAATGTGTACACACCTGGGATAAATTGCAAATGAATTTTCCACAAAGTCAACGTCACCCCCCCGAAGACGATGAAGGCGTGCGCGTGTCGAGCTAGCAAAGTGGCGCACTTTTATAACTCCCATGCCTTTCAATACAATACAGTGAAATTGAATGCATGCATTTATGCCTGGATCTGAATACATTGAAAAAGGACTGGACAAGGACATATAAGGAATGTGGGCATGGTAGCATAAAACCACTGTTGCTAAGCACAACAAACAGTTTACTTTTTCCCGATTCGTCCGAAACTGACGTCAATGCCTTCGTCCTCCCGGGGCAAACAAAACATAAATGGTTTGCTATGGCAGATAAAATCACAGAAAAGCCGCCATTTTGAAAAAAAGTGTGTTTTTTCTCAACTCATGACATGTAACTTTCACTAATGCAGCAGTGTGTTTTTCTGAGTAAGTTAATGATGCAGATCGCTATGCTAGCACTTTGAGCCACGTAGCATAGTTAGCATAATTAGCATCTTGAGGAATGTATTTTCTGAGTCGGTTGATGATGCTGATCGCTAGCTAGCACTTTGAGCCACATTAGCATAGCTCGCATAGTTAGCATAACTAGCATTTTAGGTAATGTGTTTTTCTGAGAGAGTTGATGATGCTGATCACAATGCTAGCACTTTTAGCCACGTTAGCATAGTTGGCATCGTTAGCATAATTAGCATTTTAGGTAATGTGTTTTTCTGAGAGAGTTGATAATGCTGATCACAATGCTAGCACTATTTAGCCACATTAGCATGGTTAGCATCGTTAGCATAATTAGCATTTG